>VDFB02000015.1:45559327-45623697 GCA_007258455.2 Sequoia sempervirens
GAGAAATATTCTGGAGCACTATCTCAGTCATTACAATATGAAGATCCATGCATATAGGACATATGACCCTAAGGGATTCATAGTTTGGTTAATAAAGAGAAATAGGGGAGGTCGGTATGTTCACACACATACTATGCCTGATGACCTCATTAGAAATATTTTTGATCTTGATGTCCAAATTGAAAAAATGAAGAAGTGGGGTGTTTTTTTGAAATTGGAAAGAGAAATTAAGGTTAGAAGCCTAGTTTTAAAGCTTTGTCAAATATTAGTGACCCAATTTTAAAGATTGAAGTTGTGATACATAATTTTGACAAAGTAGTGGCAAGATTAAAGGAGATAAAAGTTGTGCAAGATAAGGGGAAGGCCCCTATGACGGAGGGAGAGTCATTTGTATAGCCTTCCAAGAAGGTGCACATATATTTAAGGAGGAAAGGCACAATAAGGAAGCAACAAATAGTTGCTACGACTACACAATCTCGGGAGTCAAAAGTGCATTCACCACAATAGCAACTACCTCCAATTCCATTGTCACCGCAACATTCTTTACCCTTGAAATAATTGAATTAGATTCTCCAATTAGAGAATCATCCTCTCCAAGGGAGCCATGCCCATCAATAAAGAAGCAAAAGGTTGAAGCTTTTGGTCTGGTTGACTATCTTGCAGAGGATTCAGATGATGAAATTGCTATAACTAATGAGGAAATAATGCAGGGGATGTCATCTCCTCAAGGGGAAATAATATCATAGACTATGAGCCTTAGGTTGAGCAAAGCTAACCTAAGTGGAATAAATAACTCTAAGGATGTCAGATTACAAGCCTTTGAAATCTTTATGGAAGATGATCAATTTGTCAAGACACAAGCTTTCAAGGAATATGTATGGAGAAAAATGAAGGATGAGTATGCAACATTGGTGCAAACAAGGAGAAGTGAGAGCCCTGAGAAGCCCCAAGAGGTTGTTGAAGCTGAGGTCCGAGATGAAATGAGGGTCAAGTATTCGAACATTTCTGCAGAAGAGGGAAGGGCATTAGTGAGAAAGAGTGGAGTATTATTACTCCCAGAATGGGACCTAGCATCAAAAATTGCTTTTGACACTGTGAGAAGACAAGATGCCCCCATTTTTAATAGTGAATAAGTCACATTTTCTTTACAAGGGTCATATTTTAGTTAGCAGTGGGACACTCTTGCTATTTGGGCTTTAGCCCCAACCACTAAAAAGCTTGATGTTGCATAGCGTGCCCCAAGTGTAAGAGGTGGCTTAATCATAAAAAGAGTTTCAGATACAACCACCTTGGAGGCAGCAACCATGAAATTTATTGTGGCACAATTCACCAAATCCACAGTTGAGTCATTAACAGAGGAAAGGGATAGATTTGGAACCAAATATAATGAGGTGGTTGTTTAGTACATCTCGAGCTAACAAAAGATCACTCAAATTCAAACTCAAATGGCTCTATGGAAATAGAAATTCCAAGCATTACATCTTGGTACCTCACATGCTGCAATCTTTCCTCCTCCTTCCCCAATTCTTTCACCTCCTCAAAATCATGAGGAGACTACCCCCATTGAATCTAAAGATGTACAAATGGCATAATCAACTCCTGAATCATCAGATGTCCCTAAATTTGAGGAAGTTACCAAGGAGAAGATAATGGAAAAGCTCAATACTTATAAAGATAGGATGGATGATCTTGTTCATTTGAATAATATGAAGATTGTGACAATAGTGCTTGAGCACTTGAATAAGGGGGTACAGAAAAGATTAATCAATATTCATGTCAATTATGCTTTGATGTTTGATACCATTAAGAACCTTGATAGAGATAAAGAAATTGCTATTCCTTTAATGGATAAATGGATTCCAAGGGCTCAAATAATGAGGGATATGGTTGTTGCATCCTCTCGTGATGCAGATAAGCCTCCAAAGATACTTACAGTTCCCTAAGATTTCTAACAGATACAACTAGTTCTCAAGGGTAGATTGTCATTGAGTCTTTAGAGGTGAAGATTAGAGAATTGGTTAAGAAGTTTGATGATTGGAATTTTGGTCTTCTTCCATACATTTTAAATGAGAAGGGTAAATTTAAGTCCCTGCAAGAGGGGAAAGACCAAGCAGCTCAAGCAATAACTTCCCAAACCAAAAAAAATATGTGATGAAATGGATTTGGTTATGTTGAGGAATAGTATGGATAGGCTCATGCATACAACGGCTTTTCTTGAAGATTTTGATGAGGAAAATCAGGTGGCAGTTAGGTATAGCCCATACAGAAAAAAGGTAGACCGTATCATGGGATTTGACTAGCCTACAGAGGAGGAATTTGCATTATGGAAGTCCAACTATATTGACATATTGGACATATAAATTGTTGCAAGTGGAAGTGGGTGACATCAATTTTGGTTGGTGTCTGCAATAACAAAGTTCAGTGGGGAAGTGCAATACATGGCTTGGAATGAGTCCATATTAGGCCTTGGATATATCAACGTTCAAATATTGCACTTTCTTAGTTTCAAATGTGGTGACAAGGATTGCAAATGTGGAATTAATTTGGTTTATTCTCTCTTTCACTTTAAGCTTTTCTTCTACAAGTTTTTAAAGCACGTATACTGCAGTGTTTGCTCATGGAAAAGATTACTTTGCACCAACTAAAGGAGCCTTTTGGAAGGCAGGAGAATCTTCACCAGCAAATGGAAATGGTTTTTGTCTCATATGAAATTCTCCCTCGTATTTGGAAATGCAAATGTAACTGCCTTTAGGGACGTTTTGAAATTGAAATTCAAATGTATGTCAAATGTAAATGTAACTAAATGTGTAATTTGGCCCGAAGCTTGTTTGCTCCCTTGTTCTTATAAAAGGGAATTCAAGGTCAATTGCACGGGTCTTTGGTTGAAAGAGCTTTTGAACTCATGTAAGAGAATTTTATAAGTCAAGCAAAAATAAATAAAGTTAGTGTTGAGTCTTAGGTATAAATTCAAGTCTATAATATCTATAGGCATAATGGTTTTATAGTAGTGATGGAATTTGAATGAGAAAATGTATATTCTGGAACAGATTCTCTCCTATATTTTTTCATATGAATTATTAAGAAAATGATCAAGGAACCTTCTATTGGTCTTCAATCGTTTTGGTTGAATGTATGATTTTTTCTCTGCTTTAAAGTTTAATTCAAAGAATTAATTAAAATGCTTGGATGGATTCATAGGTTTGTATGGCTAAATTAACATATTATTAATAATTTCATATTTTAATTGTGTTAAAACTTAAACATGTACTCAATGATTCATCACTCAGCTCAATGCTTAATAACATATTAACAATAGTATTAGTAGCATATACAACAATGAACATCAAAAAACTTTTAATGTGTATCTAGTAGTTGAAACCACTACTAGACTTTTTCGTCAAATGATAAAATAAAGAATACAAATAATTGAACATCAACACATTACTGAATTTGAGATTTTTTATTGATTTTCACATGAAGAAATACATAGAGGTAGTGGCAATGCAAAATCTTGTTCAAAGACAACTCTACACAGAGCTGAGTTGGAACTTGGAAATTCATATTATCAAAAATCAAATCACTGTATAACCTTTTCTAGCAACTTCCACTGTTCAGGTGGTGGAATTGTCATTTGTTCTAACTAATCTTGTTTGACTTGACTATTTGTTAACATTTCATGATTGAAATTGGAACCTATCTTGAATTCTTCAATAAATTTTGCATTCAAGGTTATCAGTGGTTTGATGGAATCCAAATAGTTCACCACATCTGGGTTCTGAGGAAACTAGTCCAAATCAATCTTCCTTGCACCCTCCATCTTTCTGAAATCATCATTTCCAATGAATCGCTCATTTGTGTCAAAAGCCTCTGGCAAACCAAGATCTATAAAGTTCCTTACCTTTTCATCCACCTTCTTCATCTTGTCTACAACCAAATGCAAATAATCCTTTGTTCCACGCATTCTCAAACACTTTTCAATGATAGATGAAAACTTCATTGAGGTAGCAAGCCGATTATTAATCCCTTCTTATTTTAAATCATTGTCACTGGATTTGTATACTATTTGTTGAACTTGATTTACAAATTTCTTTAATGCTAGCACATTTTTTTTGTCCACTAAATATTTGTTGAGCTTCTTATAATGTAGTCGGATAGCATCAATCAATTGAAACATGTCACACAAATGATCAATCCTCTAAATTATTTCATCCCAGATATTTTGTTTCATATACCTCATTATTTCTCTACAAAATGTAGATAACTTATTTTGACAAGAGTTAATTTCATTTTTTGCTTCCATCAACTTTGCCTCCAATCTTTCATTTGTTTTTCTCTCTTTCTCCAATTCTTGTTCCCATTGTGTATTTCCATTCGCAATGCTTTGTCTTAATTTTTCTAAAGTGGATTTTTCCTTATCATATTTCTTGTTGCTCTCATCTAGCCTTTGTTTCAATTCATTCACTTCTCTCTCATTTTGTTTATCCTCTTTGCTTGTTGATGTAGAGGCATTTTTTTTATTCTTTTTTCTAATTCATTGCTCTTGTTATCTGTTGTTTTCCTCTTTGCTTTCTCATTTGCTAGGTTTTCCTATAACTTTTCTATTTGAGTCTGCAACCTTTTTTTCTCTCTATTTTGCTTTAGCAATGATGTGTACACCAATTCATTGTTCTTCTTTGATACATTAATTTTGTTAGTATTTTTTAGTCCAAAAAAATCTAATGGAAAATTTCTCACCTGGAATCCAGATCGATCCATTTGATTTGTTGGTTTGTTTTGAACTGTGGGAACTGTAGATAGGGAAAAATCAATCATATTTAGTGTTGAAAACAATAAAATAACTAAACCCTATCAAGCACCATGAAGCACAAACTAGAATGAAAATGCAAATAAACAAAGGAAATGCAAACCAATTCTCAAACTAGACTTGATTGACCTCCATGGCTCTTCTCAACCTCACATGAGAATGCAAGCTTTCGAAGGGTTGATAATGAAGGAATGTTGGTTGCTCAATTCAATAGCATAACGATAAGGGTGAAGGTGATATATGGAGGATGATAGATAGAAATAGATGAACGATTCCATAATGATTTTGACAGAGGGTATTTGGAGAATCCCCTAAATGGATTGTGAGAGGCCGTATTTATAGAGCCTTGATGTGGACGGAGATAAGATTTGATAAGATTCGATAAGGATTTGATTTTTGACAAAAGAGGAAATACAATGAGATGAGATAAGATTTTAAAAAGATAGAAAGATTTTGATTTATTGTTTTAAAGGAAATAAATCTTGAAAAAGATGAGAGGGATAATAAAATGATAAACTTATTAAATAATGATAAAGCATTATCTAATAAAGGATAGGGATGATGTGGAAATATAATTAAATAATGTAAAATCATTATTTAATTATAGACGAAGGCGAGAAGGATAATTAAATAAATAAAGATTTATTTAACTATAGGAGAATAGATAAATGACTAATTAAACAATTAAAATTATTATTTAATTAGAGAGGATAAATGGTCATGAACAATTAAATAAATAAATATTTATTTAATTATAGAAGAATAGATAAATGATTAATTAAACAATTAAAATAATTATTTAATTAGAGAGGATAAATGGTCATGAACAATTAAATAAATAAATATTTATTTAATTATAGAAGAAAGGATTATGGACAAATAGGGAATAAATGAAATTATTCAAATAAATAAGATTTATTTAACTAATTAGATGATGACATGGGTACCTAGGGAAAAACATACTACAAGATGTCCAAATGATGTAACGTTGTGACAAGGTATCGTAAGAGGACATTTTTGGGTGTCTACAGGAACAACAATTGTGTACTCCATGATTTCTTTATTTGTGTCAAATGTGGGTAATACCATGGTTGTCGTAGGCTCTGAAGTTACAACAGACACACTCTCCATCAATTGCTTCTTTTCTTTTTTATACAAGTCTAATTTCTTTTTAAAATCTTCAATGTAATCAAAACCTCGAGGCACATGAACAATGGAATGCTTGAATGGAAAAGGAATAGGAGTACTTGCAGTTGCAAATGATGTGGTAGCCACACTAACTAGCAGTGGGGGAGTGCCTGGAAATAACTCCTTTGTGGTGGATCCACTAGTAGTGTGACTTGGACCTGTGAAAATCCTTTGCCTCTTCTATATGCCTTGATCACCTAGTGTTTGTGTGGTATCTTGTATTGTTTTCCTCTTGTGTGTAATTTGTTGTTGTAGCACATGTTGACCACTACTAGTACTACTACCCATACCATTGCCACTAGTGGCAGTGCCAATTGCACTAAGCTCTCCACCATGGGCATGTCCTAGTGATGATTGTATCTGACCATGAGGATGAGGATTTAAAGCTCTAATAAATTGATGTGTATGCCCTTGGTCTACTTTTTCACCTGCAAGCCCAAGGATAGATTTATCAACTATTTTTCTATGCTCTACATATGTTACCATCCAAGCGCCTTATCTTTGGGACCCCAAAGGACCACCTTCATAACCCTAAAACATTAAGCAAAGCAACATATGATGGGTTATAATTGTCCCATGAGTGTAAAAAAACACTTTTTACAATGTATGGACAAATGATAGTATGCTCCTTCACTTCAAGTGTTTTCAAATCTACAAAACCAATTAGCCTCAAAAACAAAAACCAGATTTCAACGAAACATCAAAGAGCATGTGAAGTTGAAAATTTAAAACACATGTGAAAAATAGCTTTTTGTTGTTTACCAATAAAAAGCATCGTTGAAATCAAATGTGTCGCTATAGCCTTCAAAATTGTCACTAAACTCAAGGTGTGTCACTCTAGTGAAGTTAGGGTGTGTCGCTCTACACCAAAATAAGGACATCAATTGTGTCGCTAAAATGAACGCGTTGCTATAATGAAAATCTTGATGTTAGTAGAAAACACATTAGCGTCGCTATATTAAATAGGTGTTGCCGAAATTAAAAAATGTGTCACTATATTTAAATCAAGTATGTCATTGCATAGTGATGCATCTCCTTAGCGTTGTTGAAGCCATCAAAAGCATCGCCATTTCTCTAAAAATGCAACTCACAAAAACTTAAGAGAAATTCATCAAAAAAAGTTAGTAGAGCCCTCCTTCTAGCACCAAAATGTGATTGTAATCATAGTATAAGTTAAATACACCATATCCTAATGAATTTAAGACATATTTAACCCTCTAAGCTATAATCCCAATGAGATGTTCAAAAGAATCAAAAAACTAAAAAACCATTAAACTAAGCATGAAATGAACATGAAAGCTTAAAAGAAATCTATTCTAATACTCCAAACCTTGTCCCATTGGGGAAGTGGTGTCACATTGATGTAGAATGGAGACCCTTTCCCAATCGCTTGAATGAGATGAGCGATTAACTGACCTCCATTGTTGAAAAACTAAGCTAAATGTGATAAAACAATGCTATGGATGGATGAAGAGATGAAAAAGCTTGAAAATGGTGCAAGTATGAATAGAGATAGTATTCAAATGGGTAGCATAACTTTGCTTTATGGAGGTGGATCCATTTCTCTCCAAATGATGAAGTGTTTATAGGAGAGGAAATGAAGAATCAAGGGTTGAGATCGATTTGATCAATCAATGGTTAATATGGAATCAAGAGTGGATCAAAGAGGGCATCAATGGATGAGAATGATTCAAACAAACACACTTTGTAACAACTTTGAAAGTTTGTTAGGAAAGAATATTCCATTTTTTGGAGCCAAATAGGAGAATACTCCATTGGAATATTCCCTATGCAAGTGCATGGGTGAGGAAAATTAGTAATTAGTAATTAAAACTAAGTTTTAATTGTACAAATTGAGGAATATAAAGATTATCATTAAATATTTAGTTTACTTAATGAAAAGGGGTTCAAATGACATTTAATTAAATAATTTAGGATTATTCAATTAGATGAGAAGACACAAGGTGTTTAAATTAAATTATTTAATTTATTTAATTAAACAAGATGAGAGGTAAAGGTGAAAGGGGGTGAATTAACCTAATTAAATCAATTAGATTAATAGATGAGAATGAGGCATTTGATTAAATAAATAGGCTTATTTAATCAAACAGGCAAAAAGAGGATGAGTTTCAAGATGAAATGATGTTAGTGACCAAATTCAAGTGTGTAATACCATTCAGGACAATTTTAAGTGTCTACAACATCAAACTTATCTTAAAATATTCCTTAGACCTTTTTAACGCATTCATCCTTAGCTTGAGGCAGATCAGGCAATTGATTGTTCTAGACCCTCCCATGACCAAGGGTCCTAAGAAATCAGTCCCCCTCCTCTACATTTTGGTGAACCCGACATGAACTTTTTAGTATCTATCTCTTTGTGTTGAGGTTCTTTCTCTTGTGTCTACGTAGGTTGTGGACTTGTGTGTTGTGACGCTTTATGAGCTTCACAACTCAGTCTATGACTTCTAGATGCATTGTTAGAAGGAGTGCGTGACAACGACACTTAGATATGGACTTTACAAGGGTCACTACAACTCTCACTTCGCAAGAGATGGTATCGGTGAAGGAGACGAGTTTCTTCAATGAAACCACTCGTGCCCCTACTCCTCCTGTCTCTCCTACGGCCTCACCTTTGAACGATGATGATGCTCTCACTATTCCTATAGAGTATATCATCACTCTAGATAGGAGGCTAATGGATCTCGCAAATCACTTAGGGAAAGACCAAAACATGGCTAGGCCTACTAGAGTTTTTAATGAGATCAAATATATGCTAGACAAGGATTGGATAGGCATAGAGTTTCTCTATGGCCTTACCAATTTAGTGGAAGCATATGTCCCCTCTTACAACCCTAGGTCAATTATTACCCAAGGTCGTGAGCTCGATGCTTGTGAAAGAAAAATCATCATCTCAATGCCTATGGCATCAATATGCATGGATGAAATGGGCCCTTTTGTCAACATTTTTGCTCATGCTTCGCCTCCTACTATCAAGGAAAACATAGTACATGTAGGATTAAATGTTCTTCCTCTTGGGAGAAACTCTATCTTTGGCAGTGGGATCTCTAGCAAAATGGGGGTTGGTAGTTCTAGTATGTCTGGTGGCTCTAGCAGTGGCTCCAGTGGTGGTCACAGCGGTGGCTCTGGTAGTAGATCCATTGGTCCTCTTTCCTCATCTAACCATGTTTTGAATGCTCTCCTACAAAATATGGGTCAAATGCAAAACCAACTGGCGAGTTTGTCCCAGGCCTCTACCTAGATAATCTTCCAACTCTTCTTCTGACATAGCCCTTTGTTGGTGACAATTTTGAACACTCACATCCCTAAAGGGATGGAAATTCATAAATTCAAGAAATATGATGGTAAAGGAGACCCTCAAACACATGTTTCAACTTTCAACGCGATGTGTACAAATTTATTTCACCACGATACCTTGATGGCCAAATTATTTCTTCAATCTCTCAAGGATACAACATTAGACTGGTATTTTTCCTTGCCTAACAACTCCATATTCTCATTCAATCAGCTTGTAAATTAGTTTCTCCCACAGTTCTAGGATAACATTAGGCTGAAGATGACCTTCTTGGATCTTGTTCGGTGTAATAAAGGAGAGCATGAGAAGATTACTAATTTCATTGCTTGATACCAAGCACTCTTTTCACAAATCTCATACCCGCTACCCAACTCAGATGTCCAAAAGGTGTTCATTGGTAATCTGCAGCGACCTTGGCAAGAGAAGTTTTCCTTAAAACATACCCTTCTTTCACACATTTGTGCATAGCGTTGTGGGAATATCAGCAAATGGTTGTTCAATTCAGGGGATCTTCCTCACACTCCCATCATGAAGGAAGATCTATAGTGTCAATTTTGAGAAAAGGAAAATCTTTTGTGAATGTAGTTGCCGCGTTGAGTGACAAAGGCCTCAAGCGCAACAAACACTTCACAAAATTGTCTAAATCTTATTCTTCTATCCTAAAAGACTATTAAAGGATAAAATTATAACATTGGAGGATCCTCAACCTCTTAGAGAGTCTTACCCCGACTGGTATGATTGGAATGTGTTCTGCCAATACCATCATGTCCATGAGCATGATACTGAATGTTGTATGTTTCTATGTCATGAGATACATGATCACATTAACAACGATACCATTCACCTTGATGGTAAAAAGAAGAATGTGAAAAAGTCAGTGGCTAAGGCGAATAGTGAATTGCAGATTTATACAAACCTGTTTTCGTCTCACTCTATGAATTTGATCATTGATCCTTCTAGTGCTTCTCTCAAGGCCTTAGCATATGTAAATGTGGTTTTGTTTACTCATAGTCCTCCCCCTCAACCTGTGATTAGTTCACCAGATATAAAATTTACATCATAGGATCTACCCATGAATAAAAAAGCTTCTTCGTTATATATTCTCGCTCTCATCAATGGAAACATTGTGACAAGAGTCTTTGTGGATCCCGCGAGTCACGTGAACGTTATTACAAAGGAGACTCTTTTGTTGAATTCATTACAAAGGAAATAATATGAAAAGATGAAGACCACCATACGTACCCATGATGGTCTCTCTCTTGCTCTGTATGGCACTATAACTCTTTTCATCCTAGTGGGACCTAGGGTTGTGATTACTACCTTTTGACATCATTCCAGAATCTCACTTGTTCAAAGTGAAGCTAGGCATCCCATGGTTGGCTTCTATGAATAGAGTCACTTCCGTTATTCATAAATGTCTAAAATTATCTCACGAAGGTGTAGAGCATGTCATGCACAACACTAGATATCAACCATTGGTATCACATGGGGGGTATTCGCTGGATCATTTTTAGCCTTCCCTAGTCAGTCTGCTTCCTTCAAGAATTGACCTGCTTTATCGAAATTACATTAAGTATAAGATTGAGGGAAAGGTGCAGCCAAAATGAATTACCCCATAGCACAATAGCAAGCTACTTCTTCCTCCCAAAAGGAGAAGGGGAAGCCTGCTCGTGCTCAGGGGCCTTCTTCTTCTTCCTCCTCTCTAGTTCCACCTGCTTCTATCTCTTTTCTTGTTGCAGCACCTTCAAATTCCACCCCTATGCATCTCTTGGGGAGTCTGATGGTGCCCGGTTGGTGGAAGGCCAAGTGTCAGGTGTTCAACCTTCCCGTCTTTCCCATGGTGCCTCGCCCCATCTTGTATGGTAAGGGGAAGGGCCCTCATGGAGCATCTTTTGTGTCTCAGCCTCCACAGCCTCCTACTGCTCCTACCTCTAGGGTAGTGAATGGGAAGAGGCCCACCACTGAGGCACTTGAGTATGCTTCTCTATCTGCTCTTGCATCTCTTCCTCCTATTTTTGTCCAAGATTCACTCCATTTTCCAAAAATGACTATGATGGACACTCTGATGACTGAATAGGATCCTTCCACTCCTCAAGTTTTAGCCTCTAGCTCTTGGAGCCAAAAAAACCACCTTGCATGTGAGCGTAAGTGCTAGAGGAAGGATCTAGTCACTTTGCAGAAGGAGGAAGGGGAGTCGACAACTCCTATTTTGGTGTCTTTTGTTGTGTCCTCTTCCACCCTTTTGCTTTAGTTCTCATCACCTCGATCTTGCTTTCGGATCCCCCTGCGAGTGTGCATAATGACCACCCTAAAAGAGTGTAAGTGTTCATTGCTCCTTGAGTTGAGCCTCTTCTTATGATGTCCCTTCCAGACATCCCACCTTTCCCCAAGCCCATGGATGTGTTGAATACCTCAATAGTGTCAATTTTGGTGTTCTCCACATCTTCCTCACCTTCTAATTCATCTATGGGGATCTCGCATCTTCTAATGAAGCACAAGTTGGAGGAAAACCATGCTTCTAATGGGGGTTGAAAGAAGGGATCACCTTCTTTGAAATCTAGTTCTACATTGGCCTATGCCATCCCAGTGATGGAGGTAGCCCCAACGTCACCAAAGTTTTTCACTACCCCCGAGTCTTTCGGTGAGGTTAGCAGTGGATCTTGGGCACCTCCTTCATCACCTACTCAATTGATACATGGCACTCTTGTCAAGTGCATGTTCAACTCAATAGAAAATATCCCAGCTCTATCAATGATTTTTACAAAATCAATGACATTTACCTCACAAGAGTTGAGCAAAGAAGACCTTGAGGGGCCCTCTTCCTTGGCTCTTGTCATAGGAGTGTCGGAGGGTGCTCCCCTTGCTATCTTTCCCTTGTAGGCTCATCTACCTTCCCCTTATAATGATCTATATTGGGAGAACGATGACCTCTTGGTTGATGAGGACTAAGGGTGCCTCTTCTTTATCTGTATATTCTAGATTTTTGTGTGTTTTGTGTTTCCCCCATGCTTGTTTTATATGTTCCTGAAGGACCCTTGTCACCCTCATAGGTGCTTGGATACAAGAGTATTTTGTGTCATAAACTTCTATTTTTTACATCATTCTTCCTTTGATGTGCCTTTATTTTCAACAATTGGGGATGATGCAAAGTGTTGGGGGAATTTAGGCCTCCCTTCCATGTTGAACCAATTTTATTTTATTTTATTTTGTCTTCACGTACCTTTCTTCACATGGTCCGATATAGTAGGGGATTGATGACAATTCATATATATATATATATGAGCAGTTCTAACCCTGAATTATCAGATCCCCCTATCTCTTGATGTATGTGTTTTTGTTTATGTTGGATTTTTATCTTTCTCTCTTCATTGTTTTCTTTGTGATTTTGTGGTGCTAATGTGTTGTCCCTCATGTGTGTGACAAAATTACCACGATTACATCTTGTCATGTTCTATAGGCCACAACATCACTTTCATTCTTGCTTTTCTCTCCTTAGGATGTCACGTGCCTCTAAGTTTGGCATGCACCATCCTAAGGGGGGGCTAACATGTTGCTCTGATTTTCAAAAAGGTGTATTCAGTGGCCAATGAATCCCTTGCTGAATTTTTTTTTTTCAAAAATCGCATTCTTCAACAAGGACCCCTAGTAGAATCTTTCTTTCATCACAGATTCGTAAGATAGAATCTAAAAAATTTCCTTTACAAAGGGAGTACTTTTTCTAATAAAGTTTGAAAACTTGCCCTTGCGAGGGAGTATTCTTTCTTTTGAATTCCTTTATGAAAGAAATATTTCAAAAGAATTCCTTGATGTTAGAATCATTGGCAAAAAATTTCACCACCTTTCAAATAGAGCATCCCTTGAGCAGACCCCTTCTCTTTTGAAGGGTTCCCGAGGGACCCCTTTGAAAGCTTTTTCTTTCAATTGTTGACTATCTACGTGACTGTCTATCTACATGTGTGGATTTTGGCTATCTAACATGTTTTGTCTGTGGATTAACATGTTGCTTTGTAGCAGCACCCATGAAGCTAATTTTTAATCAACCTTCCAGGACCGAGCACCTGAAGGTCCCATCAACCTCTATGGAGCCTCTCACATCAGGCATCCCTCAGGACTGAGCACCTGGGGTGCCTTCTTTGCAAGTCTGAGGACCTATAAATCACTTTCATCCTGCGGGATCTCTTTGTTTGACTCTATAGGACCAAGCACCTATAGAGCCTTTTGTTCACCTTTTCATAGGTTCGAGGGCCTATGGTGTATTTTTTTCAACTCTCCTTAGGACTGAGTACCTATGGATCCATCTCCTCTTCCTAAGCATTTGGGTGTGTCAGCTTGCGGTCTGCTTCCTCGATGGTTTAGGTATACTTTCTTTAAACTCTTTTGATCTACTTTACCTCGCATTTGGTAGCACATATACTCACTAAAGTGGGGGGAAAATGTAATGGCATGAATTTTCACCCCTTGCAAATTCCCCATTTACACCCCTTAGCTTAGAAAAATCAAACCTGATGATGCTATTCCACATCCTTCATCCGCTCTCCATCCATTTGGAAACTATTTGTAGTGTCGGTGGGGGAATTTTTTTCGAGGATGTGAGCGTGGTGCACGAACATCTATGTGGTGCGCTATCATCCTAACAAGATTTATGCCTCTAGAATCTGTAGAGGCATTGCAATTCTCCATTGGTGTTGAAGTGTAATGTCTATGCTCACTTGACCGACCTCGAACAACTCCTTTGGCCTCCCTTTCATCTTCAAAAGACTATCTCATTCATTCAATTGGGGCTTCTTCACTCTCTCTTGATCATATTCACTCTTGGAAACTCTCTATACACTTCATTCATAGAATTTTCTACCATCTTTGAAGCTCCAAACTAACACTCATTGGTTTTACTCCTCTTAATGTTGCAGCACCATTAGCATTCATAAGCTTGTGATCTCACATCTTGCTTCACGTGCCTTGAAAGCATCTTGTTGAGAGGTGATATCCATTCATTTAGAATCATTGTATTGATTTTGTAACATATTTTTGTTACCATAGTGCGTAGTACTTTCATTTCAATACTCTCTTTATCGTACTTTCTCTATTGTGGCTATTTTGGCTATTTATTGAGGTGGAAACACCAAAATGGGGGTTTGACTACAGCAAGCCCCGAAACAGCCCCAACATTTTTCCTCATTCTACTATGTAGGTACTTCATTCATTTGGAGCTTTCGGGAGGCTAGACCAACCATAAGTTGGATTTATACTATATACTTGCTCGTTATTTTGTTATTAATCAATTTATCTATTAAGTTACAGTATTCTTCTTTCTATTTCAGTAGCCTAATCACTTTCTATTTCTTCTATTATATTAGATTGCACTTGTTGGGTTGATAGTAGATTCCTCTAAGTTCCAAGACTGTACTTTATGTTTTTTGTATGTATGAACACCAATGCCTGATTGGAATTCCAACGTGTTGCACTGTCGTCCATCTTCTATGCTGGAGTCCTTTGGTAAAGAGTTGCCTAAGTTATAGTCTGGACTCCAGGAACCTGCTCACCTAACTTCCTAAACTCTTAGGTTGATAGAAGGAAAGTGACAAATCAATTGTCCTTCCTTCTCACCCCCTTAAACATCAAACTTATCTTAAGAAATTCATTAGACCTTTTTAACTCATTCATCCTTAGCTTGAGGTATATCAGGGAAACTAATTGTTCTAGATGCTCCTTGACTAGGGGCCCTGAGTAGTCGGTCTCCCTCCTCTACATATACATATTACAAAATTTCACAAAATTTATTGCCTTTTGGGGTGTTCTTAATCTATCTCCCTAGCTAAATTACAGAGAAATTCATACCCAAGGGTAACCACTTGTCTGTGTCCAACCAATGTCATGTGAGAAGATTCCCTACAAAAGGAAGCAAAGGCATTATTATTCCTTCATTGATAAAGTGGGCGATATCTCTAGGGGAATGAGTTCCTACCTTGAGTTGCATTGCAACTAGAACATAATCCAAACCTCCCAAGTAGTCATCTTTAACCACAAGCATTGTCAATGCCAACACCTCAGCTCGACATACTCCAATATCCAAAAGAGAAGCAACAAACCTAGAAGAAATGTCAGAGTTTACCAAATATTGCTCACCCCAATCCATAAAATCATCTCCCATAACCATTCTGAGAGCAACTCATGTCATGTGAGTCTGAATATAGAAAATCTTCCTTAACCTATGGTTGGTAATTTGGCCTAGGAATTTCGATTGGCATTTGGGGCTAGTTAAGCAAATTGGGGCATCCATGCTTAAATTTTACACAAATTATGATCAAAACTGGAATGATTCCTCTTAAGTTGCTTAAGCCATATTTTTAGAAGATGTGGTTCAATACCACATTACAATGAAACACAAGCCAAATTCATAAGCATTTAATAAGTTATATTTCCTAAAATCTGATTGAAGATTTCCATGGTACTCAAATGCTTAAATTATAGGGTTCAAGACTTCTATCAAGTGTAAATTTCATTAGGAAAATTAAAACATCTCCAATTGAGTAGGATGATACATTTGGGTGAGCATTATGTTCTTTTCCAAGAAATGCAAAGGAATTATTAAAATTCCTAATTAGGAATTAATATTGTTAAAAATCAATCAAGAGGTGTCTTGAATGTATGTGCTCAATTAATGAAAGAATTGGAAAATGAGCCAAGTGATTGTATAAGAATTTTGGGATAAGAAACAATTGTACAAGTGATTTTGATCAATAATTAATACCATTTTAGTAAGTTAAATGAAAGTTTTTTGGAAAAATATAGATTGGTGCAAATATAGGAAGATTAGGGTAAAAAAGAAATGATTAGATGTGATCTTTGGAGTAAAATAATAAGTCGTCAAATTTTGAACTTGGGGAATGCATAAGTATTTAAGGTTAATGGTTGAATTCTTAGGTAGTTTGTTCAACTAAGATATCACTTTGATGTATTAATGAGTAAGTGGGTATCAAGGATGGATTTGAAATGCTTAGGTCGGGTAGTGATGTAATAAAATAAGATTTTAAAAGACAAAGAATTTGAGAATATATTAAACATAAGATCTAAAACCTTATTAGAATACATTTGAATGTTTTCCTCAAGATTATGTATTTAATATGGTTCACATAAAGTTTTGTAAGGAATTATATGTACCAAAACAAAGTTTTTTAAATTACTTAGGGGATAGTGGATGTATGTATTGAGTGAAAAGTCTAAAGGTTTTTCTTTGCTACCAATATAATTATCAACCTAATAGCAAGCTTCAATGCTAAGTTGAAGAAAAGGGCTTCAAAGAAACATCAAAAGAAAGAAAGAATATATAGAAATATCAAAAGAAAAAATAAATTCAGCTCTTTAGGTTATTCAAATATCTCTACTGCAGTTACAAATGCTTGACTAGTAATAGAGCTATGTTTGAGGGAATTATAGAGCTAATGTTTTCGAGGCTATGGAAACTTGACTAGCAACAAGGCTCTATCCAAGGTTGGCTTAAAAGGTTAAGACAAACTATGTAGTTCAATATTGTAGTGTCAAAAATTGTCACCCTTAAAAATTTCACACTATGTTTTGGCCCCCCTAAATTATTGAGCCTAATTGATCCTGTAATGTCCTAAAATTATGCATTCTAAAGCCCATTTTTACTATTTTTTAATAAACTAAAATCATTGAATAAATGCATTCAATCATTAATTTCCCCCTGACATTCAATGTCCTAGAAGTTTGGGCCAAAGCCAAACTATGTACTTCAATATTGTAGTGTCAAAAATTGTCACCCTTAACAATTTCACACTATGATTTGCACCCCCTAAATTATTGACCCTAATTGATCCTCTAATGTCCTAAAATTATGCATTTTGAATCCCATTTGTACGATTTTTTAATAAACTAAAAGAATTGAATAAATGCATTCAATCATTAATTTTCTCCCAACATTCAATGTCTTAGTCATGACCCATTTTTGGGCATGTTGTTGATGGTATTTTAACATTCAAAATTCAAGTTTCAAGTGTTGGTTTTTGGGATCTAATTTTCAGAAAATCAGATAAATGCCTATAAATACCTAGTCATTTCACCATTTGAAATCTAGGTGAAAGGATCTAGCAAGAGGTGAACACTAAGAGCATCCAAGAGCAAGTCAAGAGCATCATTTCAAAGTTTTTTTGCAGCAATTCAAGATCCAAGCATTATGTCAAAGTGTATGTGAGTTCATGTTATTGTATTATCATTATTTTGTGAAGGCTAACCCCTTTTATAGGTCTCCAAACCATTCAAGAAAATCAAGCAAGAAATATCCAAGACCTTGAGGTGATGTGCATGACTTGAGTCCTTCAAGGAAGTCGTTCGAGGGTGGTGAGTTGCAGCACTTTTTGATTTCATCATTCCTTCCTTTCAATTATCCATTTATCATCAACATTGCCATTGTGGAAGTGGAAACACTTACACGGGGTTTGACTAAGGAAATCCCATAAATGGCCCAACATTCTCTCTCTTTGAATGTGCAAGTTATAGGATTGAAGAGGATTGAAGGAAAATTATCTTGCATTCAAGCCCTAAAAGTTGATAAATCACGAAAAATCACTTACAGAATTACCTGACAGCATTTTGATAACTTTGCAAGCAGAAACGGAAATCTTAGACCTATCACCAAAGGACCCCAAAAGTTGAGCAGGACACCCATACAAGGACTCAAATTCCCCTTGGCGACTATGTCCTATAGTGGTTGAAACAAGATTTTTTGGGTTGGTACATATCACCCTACACTTCCTAGATCCACCTACAAATTACTATTTTTGTCTGTCAATTGTCGGTATATTGCAATTTACATATTAGGGAACATAGTCTAATTAGGTTAATCATTCCAAATCATTTCCAATCCTTTCCTATCTTCAATTAGATGTTGATATAGGCCTGATAGGCTCACCTTCATAGTTGTAAGTCAATCTAATCACCTTGTTAATGTACATCTTAATGTAACTTAGAAAAAGGCCCCTTTGCATCCTAAGTTCTTTGCATTTAGGACCTAGGATCACCTTTTTCTATGTTTCATTTTGGTGAACCTGGCATTTGACATCATAACCTTCTGAAATTGGAAGTCTTTCAAACCCTATATCTAGGTTTTACATTGAATTGCTTTGCATTTCTCATTTAGGGTTTCATCTTTGCATCATAAAAGCATAAAAATTCAAGAAAAATTGCATCACATATTGCATCATAGGTTACATTAGGGTTTATTTTAATCATTTAGATCAGATCTACATTCAAATTGCATTCACTAAGTGGTCAAAATCTGAAATTGTTCAATGCATATAAATTGTATCTTTCATTTAGGTCAAAAACAAGTGAAAATTTGCATAGTTATGTTCCAAAATTGCATCAAATCATCATTCTCATAATTTTGCATCTTCAAATCAGTTAGTTATGCATATTGGATTTGAAAATAAAATTCAAGATTGTACTTTATTCTTGCCTATTTGCATTTGAATTACATTGTTTTAAATTGAAAAACATTCAATTGTCTGATTTCAACATTGCATCAAAATCATCATTTCTAGGTTGTGGCATCTTAGAATCAGTCAACTATTGCATTTTAGATCTAAAATGTGCATTCAAAACTTGTCAAAACATTTTCACTTTTGTTGCACACATACATTTTGAGGTACATTGTATTAAATTGAGCAAAATATGGAAAAATATCAATTGTTCAACATGTTTGCAAATAGAGACAACATTAAATAACATAAATATTCATATTTTTAGGTTTATAAACCCCTGTTAGGGACTCAGATGCCCCTAGGCATCCCTGTCCTGCTATAGTTGTCTCAAGAAGACTTGGTGCAAATTTCTATCACTGTATTATCAGTCTAATTCTGCTTGCAACTATTTGCTTTGAAATTCTTAAAAGATGTTATAGTATGTGCAAGAAAGATGTCATTTTTCTTGATTTGTTACAAATTTGGGAAAAATTGTTGCATTTAAGCATTGGAAATCATCAACTATGTAGGACAATTATTTTCATTTTCTAAAACATTGCATAATTTGGGTAGATTAGTTTTCATTTTTGCACAAATTCAGAATGCTAGGTTGTTACAACACATTGCAAATCTATAAAGAAAGTATCTACATGTTTTCTTTTCGAACATATGGTTTTCATAGGGTAACACATGGATTGTATGATTGTAATATCCCTACTTATTAGCATAATCTAGGGAAACAAAATAAAATCATTGATAAGAATGTTAGTCATTCTCCCAAAATCTCTCCTAATTATGAGAGTATCTTGGTGCAAGAGAATGAAATCATGGACACATTTATTAATATAACTTTGTCTAATCTTCATTCATCTCCCAATATCTCTCCCACTTGTGATAATTTCTTGGTGCAAGAGGATGCAATCATAGAAAACCATGACAATCATAGTTGTTCTTCTCCCGATACCTCTCCTACTTGTGATGAAAGTACCTTGGTGTTAAAATATCCAATAATTGAGCATCATGAGAATCTTGTTTGTTTCTCTCCCCTTACCTCCCCTACTTGAGAAGATATTGTTGGGAAAGAGAATGAAATCATTGATAAATTTCTTTCAAAAGATAGTTAAGAGGGATTTCTTAGGTGTAGATGATAAGGTCACCTTAGATCCCCCCTCGTTAGAAAATCGTCAACAAGAGATCAAATTTGTTGAGGTCGTGAACAAATAAGTAACTATTAGGTCTCCTTTGATTATTGGACCTCCTAAGATTCCTCTAATTATTGTACCTCCTAAAATTCCCCTAATTATTGGACCTCCTAAGTCACCTCTCATTATAGGACCTCCTAAATCTCCAAATGTTATCTTAAACTTTGCAAGAAAACTCACTAGTAATAATGTGTTGCAACAACCAAGTTATCATATTGTAGCTCACACATATAATACTAGGAATAATAAGCAACCAAAACAAACACCAACATCTATTCCATTGCCTCAACCATATCTCCCACCTACACCTAACATTTTGCAGCATAGTGGTAAAGAATTTTATCTTGTTGAGCAACTTCGTAACACTCCAGCTAAGATATCCTTGTGGGAATTTATTCAAACATCACCTGCTTACCATGGCATGCTTCAAAAGGCTTTACAAAACGTTAGTATCCCTCCTAATGCACAACCAAATGTGGTGGCAACTTTGATTGAGAATATGAATTCACCTAACTTGGACATTGTATTTCATCAAAATTAGTTACCCCCTTTGGAAATACAAAAAAAAAATGATATTTTGATGATATTAGTTGTTATTAACAAAGTAGGCATACCCTTGTTTACAATGTTTTGGGGCTTAATGTTTGTAGTATAAACCTTTTGGTTAAAATTAGGGTGAATAAGACTAAAATTCAACCAGCTAATGTGTCTATTTGTGGTTTTGACAATGAAGGAAAACAACCACTTGGCATGATAACATTACCTATCAAATTCGGATTCGTTACTTTACAAAATCCTATCCATGTCATGCTCCAAGATCTTTCATATAATCCTCTCTTGGGTAGACCATGGACTCATGAGTCATTCAATGAAGTCCATATACAACAATAAGTTTTACACAATAAAAGTTGATCCTAAATCTGAAGAGTGTTTACAAACTGAAACATGAATGACAAATCCTCTTAGCACATTGACACCAACTACGAAGGTAGAACCTTCGTAAAGTGAACATGTAAAGATGAGTGTCTTTCATCGGTGAAAAAATTGTTGGATGATGTTTGGATTTCATTCAATTTCACACCTACATCCATGGGGAATACAAGATTACAAAAAAATGAAAAAAGAGAGAAGTAGCAATGGTATCAACACAACCTATCCCCAGGAACCATCAAAAACATCTTGTTCTACAACATCTAGAAAAAAGGAAGATACAAATTACACATCCACTTATGACGAGAATGATCATGAGCAACCACCTTCATCGAAAGAAATGGAAAAACTTTATGGAAGAGGGTACCAACTTTTGAAACAATTTGGCTATAAGGGAAAAGGATGTGGTGTAAAAGAACAAGGTATCCATGTTCCCATAGAGCCTAACATGCAAGAAGCAACAAGAGGTCTTGGTTATTGTCCTTCAAAAGAAACCAAAGCATCAAAGAAAGCTTTTCTTAATGTCAATTTCATCACACAAAACACTCATAGGAAAAATATAAATAATGGCCATGGTATTGCTTCATCTTCAAACAAATGTTTTACTAATGATTGAGGTTCATTAGATTTTACACCTTCCTTTATGGGAGAGCTCAAAATCTCACAATCTAAACCTAAAGAGTCTTGTGTGTGTATGACATCTTGTGATAAGAAAGCAAGCTCTTCTTCACAATAGAAAGAAATGTCCCCTACTATGGATCAAGAGAATATCTTGTCTAGACTACTCAAATCTCACATGATTGCTCTTCCTCCAAGAACATGAAAGAAATTCTACAACAAAATCTCATTTTGTGCATATCATTGAGTGCATGGTCTATAACATCTTAAGGATTGTGGTGCTCTTCCTTATGTTGATGTACCTAATTCCTCGAATCCATAATGATCTTCATCCTATCATGTTGCTCATCACTATGTGACATTTGTAGCTTTATATGTTTTTCGCATTGCCATTCATGGTGGTATAATCTTAAGTACAACCATATTTTTCATGGCAGCAACATGATGGTCATTGGTGTGGTTTTCCTTGTCTCTACGCTTAGGGGGCAAGGATAAATATTTTGGGGAGGCATGCATTCTTTTCAAGGATCCCCTCTTCCCCTCTTTCTCCTTAAAATACCAACATAGCAAGTACGTTGACATTTTAAGGGGGGCATATAGTCCCCCACTCATTGTTTGCATAGGAAATGGTCCCTTCTTAGTGATGATAGCATACATCTCCTAGGAAGTGTGACCTTTTCAACCAAATGTGGCCTTCTTAATACATGTGACATGTCTCCTTTGTGGTGATATTAGGCTTGATGTCCCATAAGAAGTGTGACTTTTCTTGGCATATGACATCCTCCTTAGTGGTAACGCTACGAATAGTGTTCCCTAGACCATTCTATGTGTTTTTCTATTTCCTCAACTAGTCCTCTCTTTCCGGTGATGTCATGTGTGATGTTCCCTAAGGTATGACCTTCATGTATTAAGCAAATCCCCTTTGTTATTTTTATCATCCCTTGTGGTGGTGTTGATACAACATCCCTTGATTTTTTGACCTTATCCTATTGTCGGTGTCCACCCCCTAAGGTGAGTTTTGTTCCAACCCTAAGGTAAGTTTTGTTGCACTCCCTAAAGTGAGTTTGGAATTTTTTCTCCACTTTATTCAAGGGAGTTGAACATAGTGTGGCATTGACACAACATCTTGATCATTTTGTGGCACCTTATCAGAGTTATCAGGGAGTAAACTCTTGGTATGGTTGTTATAGGTACACACTTAGTAGACCTAGTGTGTTTCTCATTTTTGCCACCTTGTTATGGGTACACCTAGTAGACCTAGTGTGTTTCTCATCCTTGTCTTAGGGGCTCACCTAGTGAATATCAGACTTCACTAGCCTGTTTGTCTTCCAGTTTTTGATTCACCTAGCAAATATTAAACTTGGCTATGGTGTGAGTCATGAACCTCCTTTAACATGACCACCTAGCAAAACATACCTTGCTTGCCAATGGAGCCATGTGGCCCATGAGTGATGTGTATGACTTCAGTCCTCATGGGAGCATTCCTTCATTTGATGGATGACATTTGGTATTTGAGACAATTTAAGACTGATATCTCTTTACCTTGCCGACTCAAATCCCTTTAGTACTAAACTGGTGTTTTTTGTATGTCTTTTGTGTGTCTTCTTCATGTTTACATTGTGTTTTTTTTTGTTTTCATCTTTATGTTCCATCATGTTATGTGTTTTCATCGTGTATGCTTCATGTCTTCTGACATGTATGTTTGGGTATGTTGTCTTGTTGCATATCATACATGTGTGTATGTGTCCCTTTGTGCTTATGTTGGTTTTCCATGGGATGGATCCTAGGGGCTTGTGTGCTCCCCCTAGATCCTTTTTCAGCTTATCTCTTCAACATTTGGACAATTGAACCCCTCTTGACATATTTCTCTACTTTAGTGTGAATCTAAGTGTAAGTTCATACTCTCACTAAAGTGGGAGCTAAATGTAGTGTTGAAAATTATCACACTTAATAATTTTGCACTATGTTTTGGCCTCCTAAATTATTGAGTCTAATTGACCCTCTAATGTCTTAAAATTATGCATTTCAAAGCCCATTGTACCATTTTTCAATAAACTATAAGCATTGAATAAATGCATCCAATCATTAATTTTCCTTTGAAATTCAATGTCCTAGAAGTTTGGTCTAGGACCCATATTCCCTTAGGCATATGGGTCCCCATTCTTATCCAAGACCCATTTTTTAGCATGTTGTTTGCGGCATTTTAACATTCAAATTTCAAATTTCAAGTGTTAGCTTTCGACATCTATTTTTTAGGAAATTGGATAAATGCTTATAAATACCTAGTCATTTCACCATTTGAAATCTAGGTGAAAGGATCTAGCAAGAGGCAAACATTAAGAGCATCCAAGAGCAAGTCAAGAGCATCATTTCAAAGTTTTATTGCAACAATTCAAGATCCAAGCATCATGTCAAAGTGTATGTGAGTTCATGTTATCATATTATCATTGTTTTGTGAAGGCTAACCCCTTTTGTAGGTCTCCAAACCATTCAAGCAAATCAAGCAAGAAAGATCCAATACCTTGAGGTGATGTGCATGACTTGAGTCCTTCAAGGAAGCCATTCAAGGATGGTGATTTTCAGCACTTTGTGATTTCATCATTCCTTCCTTTCAATTATCCATTTATCACTAGCATTACCATTGTGGAAATGGAAACACTTACACGAGGTTTGACTGAGGCAAGCCCCTAAATGACCCAACATTTTCTCTTTGAATGTGCAAGTTACAAGTTTGAAGAGGATTGAAGGAAAATTGTCAATTGTTCCATTTAAAGCCCTAAAAGTTGATAAATCACGAAAACTCAATTACAGAATTACCCAACAACATTCTGACAACTTTGCAAGTGGAAATGAAAGTCTCAGACTTGTCACCAGAGGACTCCAAAAGTTGAGCAGGACACCCCTACAAGGACTTAGATGCCCCTTGGTGACTATGTCCTTCTATAGTGGCTGAAACAAGCTTTTTTGGGTTGGTACATATCACTCTGCACTTTCCAAATCCACCTACAAATTACTATTTTCATATGTCAATTGTTGGGATCTTGCAATTTACATATTAGGGCACATAGTCCAATTAGGTTAATCATTCAAAATCATTTCCAATCCATTCCCATCTTCAATTAGATGTGGATCCAAGCCTAATTGGATCACCTTTGTGGTTGTATGTCAATCTAATCACCTTGTTAATCTACATCTTAATGTAACTTGGAAAAAGGCCCCTTTACATCCAAGGTTCTTTGCATTTAGGACCTAGGATCACCTTTTTCTATGTTTCAAATACAAATGCACACTACTTTCTAAATTTTACATAAAAAGGAATGAATCACTTGCACACTTAAGTTCCTTAAACTTTATGTCTTTTGTATTAAATAAATGACTTGGATGAAAGCATAAGTGTATTCTTTTGAAGAAGGGAGAATATGTTTAATGTATTCTTAATTTCTATGGGTGTGTTTAATTTTATTTTATTGGTTTCTATTTTTTGTGTGGTCTCACAACACACCTCATTGCATTTAGGAAAGTGTGGGGACCCATTGTTAACATTGCATAGCTTATGTGATACCGAATCAGCAAGCTTGACAAGGCCTAGAGTGGTGGTAAATTCACTTATGGGGGTATTCAAAATACTTAAGGTTGAAAGTTGTGTTTTTTGGGAATTTTAGGCCATACATAAGGGGATTTCACTTTAGCACGTTCTACATTCAGTAAGGTAAAGCATCTAGTAATGAAGTGTCAACTCGATAATGTGTTCCTCTCATAACCCAATTTCCCATGAGTAGTGAAGTTAGAAGTACCTAAACCCGGAGCCAAAATTTTAATCAAATGACCTTTGTTGAAAATTGACAATTAAAAGTGTTATTGAACTAGACGTGAAAGTCCTCTACTAAATCCTTATCCAAATGGATATCTGGTACTGAGTAAAAAATTTCAGCAATAAAAGCATTGAATAAAGGGTACATAATAATTACTTATGATAAAGGTGAGGTCAACTATTTGTTTCTTTCAAGAATCAAATAGTCGCAGATGTTGAAAACCTTCCTAAATTGTAAAAATTCCCTAAGATTCCCTTAATGATCAAAAATCTCGAAAATGCTAGTAATTGCAATAATTAGATAAATCAAAGGTTTGATTCGGCATAAATTTTGGATTTAAGGATAGAGCAAGGCTACAAAAAAGAGTGATATTTTACCTTATTGAAATAAAATTTTATATGATTAAATGCAAGGTGATCCATTTTGTGTAAAGATTTATCGTTGCAAATAGATTTTAAGGGTTTTCGAAAGTGGAGATGTAGAAGTTGTAAAACCAACCTCACAAATCCCAATGAACACCTGCAAGCAAATAACCTATCACCAAAGGAGATCAAGAGACACAAGAATGGTGCTTTGCAAACATGAAGCAAAAATGCATTAACGAGAATTGAATAATTACAAAGAAATCAATCGTTAAGAAAGGAGATCGAAACTCTAAAGTGAAAACCCAAGGATGAATAATTAATTATTAAAGGGCCTAAGTTTAGCTTAAGTGAAATAAAGTAAAGGTGACTTAATTAATTAATCAATATGATTAAATTAATTAAGTAAACAACCTATTACTCTAACACCCCTCCTTAAGATGAACTTAGGGAGAAGCTAAAAAACTAAGGACAGATGCATGAAAGCAAATATGGGTCCCGACAACAAGACCTGATGAGGTACCCATGTACAAATGTAAAAGATCTCTCACAATAGGAGAAAAGGAGAAAAACTTCGTGGGAAAAACTCATTTCCAAAAGAGAGAAAAACATGTGAAGGACTAAGAAGCCTCCAAACAAGAATGTCCCAAAAAGAATAGGAACAAGTGAAGGACAAAGAAGCCTCCAAACAAGAATGAAGGACAGAAGAAGCCTCCAACCAAGAAGAAATTGTCCCAAAAGATAGGAACAAAGGATGAACATGGAAAACACTACTGAAGCATGAAGACGCTGAAAACACTGTCTTAGAATGACTGCTAAGAACCTCTGCTGAAACATATGATGATCAGGATCAAGAAGACAAGAATCTATATGAGTGCCCCCAATGACACTACTCGAATCTGATGGCAAACCAAGGAAAACATCAACTCAAAGATACAGATGGCACAAGTACCAATAGTCTAAAGAACTGATCAAGTGAAAAATGGAAGGTCACCTCCAAAAATAGGAATGCAAGAATGTCCATATGGTAAGTGCTCCATCTCACCGAAATGGATGGTTAATCAGCCGATGCATATGCCTAGTACATAAGAACAAAATATTGTATGCATAGCTCACTCCAACACGAAACCAAGGAAGCATTAGCACCAACAGTAGAAATGCCCCCATAATGTTGAAAAGGGAGAGGTATGACAGGTCTACTGAAATTGAATGCTTGAATGTAGTGCATGATAAAGAACCAAGAACATCTGAATGTATAGACATAAAAGTACAAGCAGATATAAAGGGTGCCCAAACCAAGGCACACACGCATGAAAAAGGTATGAAGGAAAAACAAAGGAAAACATCAACCCCCATGGCACTTTATATCATAGTGCGAGTACAATAATGGCACAATATGATGTGCAAGAATCCCAATACTACAAATACAAAACTGAGGCACTCTATTTCAATGCATTTACAAATGATAAATACATGCATTGTGAGCCCATAAGGTCCAAAAAGGATATCTGAGAAGAAGTTTTTTTGGAAAAAAAACCAAAAATCAAATCTGAAAAGCACCTACACCACTATGAAGAGCTCAGAACTAACTTTCTGATGATATCTCATTTGCCCATTTTCGACATCGTATGCAAAAGTTATGTTGAAAACACTAAAGGCAACTCTAGAAAAGAAGATCTGACTTTGACTGGAAATAACAAGGACCTGAGAAAAAATATCCAGAAAAAACCTACACCACTAGAAAGTGCTCTGAGCCCTCTTTCCGACGATATCTTGTTTTCCCAATTTTGACACCGTGGGAAAAAGTTATAGCCTCTGGAAGAAAACTACCCTCAAGAGGCAAAAAAACAGTCATTGCATTAAATTTGACAACCATGTGGTTGTTGCCAAAAAACAGGTAGCCTAAAATTGGCAACCATATGGCCATCATAGCATTTGTGCAATACAACTTATTTGAAAAAAAAGTTTTAAAAAAAAACAATTAAAAAAAAATTACAATTAATAATTTAAAAAGAAAAAATTAATAAAAAATTATTTTGGGTGGCTGGCCCGCCCGCGCCACCTACACAGGGCCCAAGGCACTGCCGCCGTCGGTACCTTGCTACCCACGCAAGGTGCGGGGATTGAGGGGCCTGCCACCCGTAGGGTGGAAGGTACCCTCGATACCAAAAAAAACTTAATTTATATCTTTTTTACAATAAACAAAAAACTGTCGACCCAAAAAGGGGTTTTCACAAAAAAAAAATTAATGCGATTTTTTAAAAAAATATTTGGCAGAAAAAAATTGAATGATTTTTTTTAAATAATTTTTTTACCTCGACTTGTGTGCTGGGGAGGCCGTACGACCTCTCTGGCAAAAACAAATTGCCTCAGAAACTCCCGGCACATAATTCAATGATTTGGTAGTCAATCTTAAGGTTTTTGGGCCTTCTAAGCACAATGGTGAGGTCTGTTTGGGCCCAAAGTGCTATAAAAGACCAGCTACCCCCTAGATCAGGAAAAAAAACCCTTTTTCCAAACCCTCACAGATCTAACAAACGAAAGCCAAATTTGACAAAACAAAGGCCAATCTTGACTATTCTGACAGCTTTGGATTCAATGGAGAGGTCTGATTTGACCCAAGATGCACTGAAAACTGCTTCAAGGAAAGATCTCACAAAAAAGGAATAAAAAGCTTGTAGATCTGGAACTCTGATACCATGTAGAAGTTGATAATCCAACCTCACAGATCTCAATGAACACATGTAAGCAAATAACCTATCACTAAAGGAGATCAAGAGACACAAGAATGGTGCTCTACAAACATGAAGCAAAAATACATTAACCATAATTGAATAATTACAAAGAGATCAATCCTTAAGAAAGGAGATCGAAACCCTAAAGTGAAAACCCTAGGATGAATAATTAATTATTAATTAATAACTTAAGTGAAATAAAGTAAAGGCAACTTAATTAATTAATCAATATGAATAAATTAATTAAGTAAACAACCTATTACTCTAACAAGTTTTTTTCCCAATACCAGAAGCAAATGTTTTTTTCGATACCGAAAGTGGATGTTTTTCTCGATATTGGAAGCAGATGTTTTACCAAATGCGAGGTTTTTGGGGTGCATCACAAGCAAAAACAAAGACCAAATAAAGAGCTGAGGAAGTGGGGTTTAAGAAAGTTGCATCTCAGGATCAACCACAAATATTTTGATCAAAGAGTTGTATCGCAAATATTGTCCAAAGTTTTGAAAGGTTAAAGAATCATTAGTGAAGACCAAGTCAACAAAGCATAAATTTGATTGATTCTTCTGAAACTATCAGCCCATTTCTCCACATACATAGAAGATATTTTGTGCCACGTGTCTCATGATGATGAACTTGTTTCTCCTTGGCCATGTGCTATTTTTGTAATGAACTCCTATCTTGTATTCTACAAAAGGCACTGAGTTGCTTAGTTTTAGATATCAGGATTGCTGACAAGATAGAGCTTACATTTGGAGCTATACCAATTTAGTTTCTATTTTATGTTTTTTTGTTCAATTTTAGTAAAGACTTGTACATACTGTAGGGTTTGGTAATATTAAAGCAATTGAAAGGTTGTCCCTGGTATATTTTTCCTAACTGAAATCGTTTATTCCTGGTAAAATAATCAACTTTTTGCACCATTTTTTGGGTGCATTTTGAAGCTATTTCATTGGTGAACGTTTTTCCCTTTAAACTTGCATTATTTTGTATCTAGCCATGAAGCAATCTAGTGAAATACAAAATAGTTTCTACTTTAGTTTACTTATCTTTCAGTATGTGCATGGGAAATATCTAAAAGCAATTAATATCTTATGCTTTTCTCTTCTTACCTTTAATCTTTTGAAATTTATTTTGGAAAGAGTTGAAATGGAATGGATTATGAGAAAGTGATGAATGCATGATTTGTTGAGTTTATTTACATCATTGTTATTTGGTAAGAACAATCTTTAGGACACAAGTAGGACCCCATGTGAAAACAACAATTGAACAATGAACCCTAAATGAACCTAGTAAGTCAAGACCTGACATTCTTGAGCCTTGGGATAGCTAAATCCTTAACCAAATCTAGTGATTCTTTCAAGATAGTTTTTGTTGTCTATATAATAAAATATATATGCATGTTGGTGCATGTATAACATCCACATCAAAATGTAGTTCAAATGTAGAGATATAATTTAAGAATTGAAATTAAATCTAAAATTAAAAACTATGTTGAAACCCTGGAGTTGAGAAAGTAGGGGAAAAAGATCTACAAACTCTAAAGAGGAACTAGTGAATTTGATGTAGAGAATTTATTTGAAATCTATGAAGAATTTAAAATTTATATGAACATAAAACATATAGGAATCAATTTATTTTTTTGATATATAGGAATCAATTTTTTTAATAAAATTAAATCTATAATTAGAAATTATATTCAAACCCTAAAGTTGAAGAAATAGAGATTAATACAAATCTAATATTTTTGAAACATTTTTATACAAATTAAAAAATTATGCATACCTTATCTTAGTGAGATATATCTTTATACCCTTTTTCTGATAACTTTTTATCTTTTTTAGCTAAATATTTCCACAATTTTGTTTTGCCTTATCCTCTTATTTATCATTTCCCATGCAAAATATTTCTTCAAGATTCCTTTGTCAAATATTTTCTCCTTCCAAAAATCTAAAAAAAGCAAACAATTTTTTTTCAAATTTTCTTCAAAAAAATCACCTACAAAAAATCAAAATTACGAAGGCCCTTGGATGGCCCTTCATCTTCCATGTCTAAGATTTTGCTCAAAAATTTTCAACTTCAAACCTCAAATTAGATCTTCAAATGGAATCAACTAGACAAATATTTTGTAAGATTTTAGCGCTTGAAATAAAATTTTCATTGAGTATAATTTTAACATTTTTCACGTGACTGGTAACGCTAGCACGACACACCCTTCAATACCACAAGGACGGGGGGAGACTAGACCTCGTGACCTCTTGCCTACAACAAGATGTTTTAACCAATCAAGCTAGGTCCCCCAACCCTCTGTCGAGTATAATTTTGAATATATTTAATTTGATTATTATATTTATTTTTTACTTTCTAGTGAAAATAGGTTTTTCAACAATCGTCAAAGTTTGTTCCACACATGGAAAAAATAGAAGATATATGTCCACTAGATATTAATATTCTTATTTGAACAAAAAATAAGTTAATTCAGATGCATACAAAAAAAAAGTTGAGTTACAAAATTAACCTATGTCTAAATTATAATTAATTTTGTTTCAAAAAAGTTATAAAAGAAACTTATGCAACAAAAAAATAAGAAAAAATATATGTGCACAAGATATTGTTGTTGTGAATCTATGTTTAAAAAATTATATTTTATCATTTATACAAATAAAATTATGCTTTACAAAAATGACGTCACTCTTTTTAAAATATTGTTAACTATAAAAAACATTTTATTAAAAGTGACGTAAAGAAAAATCACAAATTATTTCATATATATATATATATCAGAATCACTAGTTCACATCTTTAATTTTTTAACAGTTTTCATTCTGGGGGTTCGAATGAACTCATTGGTTCGAACGAACCAAAAAAGGGTTTGTTCAAACCAGGGTTCGAATGAACCTTGGTTCGCTAGAACCCCCCTTTTCCCTAATTTTTGACCTTGTTCACAAAAGAACCTAATTTTTTACGTTTCAAAGCTTGGGTTGAGGATGAGAATGGAGGAATCTTCACAAACCCAACTGGAATCAAGTAGTCCTCAGAACAAGCTATCCAACGAATATAATTTTAATATATTTTGATTTTATTATGTATTTATTTTTTTAGTTTTATTAAACATAGGTTTTTCATCGAAAATAGAAGTCTTTGTTCTGAACATGTAGAAAATAGCAGATTATCAAAAAAAAAAATTGAAAATGAGTGCACCAAATATTGAAGTCCTTATCCAACAAAAAAAAAATCGATATATACAAAAAAAGTTAAGCGTTATACGGTCGCGCTATGTCTGAATTGTAATTGGTTTGATTTCGAAATTTGATTAAAAAAAAAATATTCAATAAAAAACTATCTAATCAAGTGGAAGCACTAAATATCAGAGTTACAAATCTAAATTCAAAAAAAATAGAATTTTATATTTCATAGAAAAAAAAGTTATACGTTATATGGTGTGAGTCACTTTTTAAAAATATTAACCAATTTTCATGGGAGATGGAAAAAGAAATACAATCTGATTCTAAAAATTTTGAAAAAAATATTTTTATAATCTACAAACAAAATATAATGAAACTACTTTAAATCATCTTCAAATTCCTCACGGTTTAACCGTTATAGGTGCCTGAATGTGAAGATTTAATTAAAAATAATAATTTCAGTGTCTAGTTTGGCCAAAAATTGTAAACCACTATTGTGGTATTGACCTTATATAAGTGTCAAAAAATGAAATTTGTAAAAAAAATGTTGGTTTCAATGTCTCACTTTAGCCAAAAAAAAAAATTGGGCACACTATTGTAGGATCACCCTTACATTCTTTTAGTTTCCAAAAAAATATGTTTGAATTGTGTAATTTATTATTATATGCATCTACGTACTTTTTCCATCCATTAACTTCCCAACTAATTCTTGGTGAAATTATTTATTTTTGTTGTGCAAAAAAATATCATAGTAGTGCTAATAAATTTGTATGCTAATATTTTATTGATGTATTTAATTCTATTGGTGGGGTTTGCAAACCATTTAGCAAGCCATCAACCAACCATGGGCAATGTAATTGGGCAACAAGCCCTATGCAAGGCACAATTGAAGTGACCCCTCCACCTTGCCATAAGCATTTGTAAGATTAAAGTCCAATTGTGTATTTCAAATATGTTGAAAATATCCAATTTTAGATGTCCTTTGCAAGCTCCTCTCTTAAAACCATAGTAAAGAGGAATATAAAAATTTAAAACTCAACAACAAATCTAAAATTTGTTACAAAAGGTGGAGTGGAAACACCATTTTCGGGTTTATGAAGAAATAAGATCATACCTTTAGGGTTCCACTGAATGAGAAGTCTGCTTTCCTTGCAAATTATTGTTTCACTACAAACCCCAAAACTAGAAAATTCGAGGTTCTTATCATTCTAGGCCTTCCAATTTCTTCTACGAGAAGCATATCAAGCTTCTGTTAATAGGGACTGCCATTTATCATGCCTCTTTCTTTCGTATAATTGAGAAGACTACAAAAAATTTATTCCATAACGACAAAATGTATATGGACTAAGCGGATCACCTTACCTAAGCCTTGCGTGGAATACAAACACTAAGACAGACTTCCATTCGCAAATATGATGGAAGTCGGTGTTTTAAGGCATGCTGAAATCCATTTGACAATTTGATTACTAATCCCATTTGCTCAAGTATTTATAATCTTAAAGAGAAAAATTGCATTTGTTAAATGTGTTGGAAATATCTACTTTTATAAAAGTCCTATGCTAGTCACTCTTTTAAAACTATCCTGTTATTTCCATAAGGAGAAATATAAAAATTTAAAACATGACAACTAATCTAAAAAATTTGAGGAAAGGTGGATAGGATACTCCATTTGTGGCTTTATAATGATCTATGATCAGAACTGAGATCCAATGAATGAGAGTTATAGTTTCCTCGCATATTGTTTGACTACAACCCCCAAAATTAGCGAATTTGGGGTTCTTGATCACTCTGGACGTTGTAACTTCTTGTAGGAAAACCATAGCTAGTTGCTTTGATCTGATTCTTTTCATATTCCATGAAAGAAACCACATTAAAAAGATGTTGGGAGGCTTTTGAAACTTTATAGTAGACTCTCTAACAGGACTTTAGGTCTCCATAATTGTAACAAATTTTCTACAGATTTAACTGTGCATGTATCTTCATCAAACTAAATGTAGTATCTGGGTATTTTTCTTTAGTTCATGTCTTGCATGGCCTGACGTTAGGTCTCCATAATTGTAACATATTTTCAACAGATTTAATTGTGCATGTATCTTCATCAAACTCAATGTAGTATTTGGGTATTTTTCTTTAATTCATGTCTTGCATGGCCTTAGATTTCCAGATTTACAAATGTAGTGCAATGCGATTGTCTCTTTTTCCCTACAGCTTGGCCTTTTACTTTTACCATATACTTTCTTTTAGGAGGCGATAGATATGAATTAAAGTGACTCTTGGGCATTTTTGGTAGCCTATTCAGGTTTTTGTGGTCTGTCTATAAGGAGTTACCATTGACATAGTTAGAAAACTCAGAGTACATGAGAGCCTGCAAGTTTGAAGGCTGAGAAACTTACAGGCAGGCGTGCAAAAGTCTACAACATGGACTCACCCGATGTGAAAAACACCCAATAAAATACATCTGAAAACATGCCAAAGCCCTACATAAAGTGTCTAAAAAACATTAAAACCCTACAAAACACATCTGAATTTCTCTTGAAGCCTCCTCTAAAATGTGCTTGAGTTGCACTTGTGTGGTGCTAAGTGTATGTATTTTGTGAGGTCAAATCATTGCTTTAAATTGTGGGTGTGGACACAGAATTAAGTCCTACAAGAGCATTTTAGACCTTCAATCATACTTGTCCCAACTTTCACGCATGTGCCTCAAATCTTGTTATTCCTTGTAATTTGTATCTTGCCTTGTGCTAGTTTAAGTTTTGGGGCTTGTAAAGAAGGGTGCACCATGGCACTACCACTGCATATCGCATTGGAATTGAGCACAATGCATTGGAGTCATCCCTAGTTGTCCCTGCAAACATGTACTTCAAACCCTATTTGTGCTCAAAAGCCTACAATCACTGCCTTAAATGCAAACAAGCTTCTAAGAAATTAAGTGGTTTTTTTATTTTGCTGAGTCACTGAGTCCAAGCCAAAATTGGGCCTGCAGAGTTTTGCTGAGTTGCAAGTTTTGAGCCATGACTGATGCTTTTGAGGGTTCTATAATACATCTTTTTTATCACCGAATTGTTAATTTCCTGTCTGTGTTTTTCTGTTCTAAATCTGCAGGAACAGCAAGATCAACAAAGTTCTGAAGGGCTAGCTGATTAAACAGTTGCTATTTCCCAACTTGAAGCTGATAAGTTTGATGCTCTTGCATAGGACACATCATTGCTAGATAGCCATATTGATTATAATAGAAATACTATCGTATTGTTGAAATGGGCAAGTTATATCAACAGCTGAATATTTTCTATCCCATGTATGAGGCCACGTTTAGCATCGGTTCCACAAAAATGTTGCAAAGATAGCTAAAAACAAACATGATGCCATGTTGTCCCCAATTGAATGGAATCTAGATAGCTAGCTATGACCACAAAAATTATGCATCCCATCCATCACTGGTTCAGTATACTGACAAACATGTCAACAATTTTGACTACTGAAGTAAGACTTTGATCAATTAAAATTTTCAACAATAGTTCCTCCTAAAATCTGTTGTCACATTGAACAACTCATTATAAAAATGTAGATACAAGTCCAGTTTAATTTTTTTCCCTAAGAATAAATAAATGCATCGACATATTATGCACCCATCAGCACCTTCAAAACAAATGCCTGGATAGACTTTAGAGTCTGCATCTCAGCCTCAACTTGATTTGTTCCTTTTTCTTTCAGAAGTTTCTTCCCAATCTCGAGTGAATGATTCCCACCATCTATAACATAAAGCTCATTCATTGCTGTCATCTTCTGCCTAACTGCTTCAAGCTTCTGCAGTGGACACAACACATCTTTGCTTCCCTGCAACACAAAGACCCATTGATAAATGGAAATAATAAAGTGATTAAAACCTATCTAAAACTGTAGGAAACTCGTTTCACCATAAACATTAAATTTGGTCTTTGCGGAGTTGTTTTAACTTTTATGTGTTTAACAATTTGGTGTAGACTCTGCACTTGATGTTAAATTATTGTAGTATAGCAAGACCATCCATGACAGAAAATGTATTATTATATGACAAATCCACCTTTGCCCTTGAAATAAGGTCAGATGGCTCAGTTTGCCTTGACTGGGAAATTTACATAAGTAAAGACCTAGAGTGTCACAACGCTCATTTCCTCATTAGTCACTTGCAAATGTAGCATCATCACATTGATTTAATTATTTAATTAGTTAAAACTTAACTAAATCAATGTGGGTTACGCCTTCCTTTTATATGCACTTATAAGTATTTTAGAATTTTTTTTAAAAAGGATATTTTGGGATCGACTAGTTTAAGTTTGAAATATATGATCATGTCTCATCGTGGAAAAATGGAACTGAAGTTAAACTAAAATGAGGGAGATAACAGCCAGTTAAGAAGGCTCAAGTCAAGGAAAAGGGATAACTAAAAAGAAAAGAACTGGCAATCTTGCAGAGTCACGTGGTTGAGAGGAGGAGAATGAGAGTTTAAACAAGAGAAGAACTTGTTATCACGTGTGGGGGATTTGGACAGGAATATGGTAGGAGTTGAAAACAAAGGCAGGGACTCCTTTTGGGGCATGGGTGGCATAGACAATAGTTGAAAGCAAAAACAGAGAGAAAAGAAGAAGACTGGCTGAGGGGGATCGCTCGAGACGATCTGGATGGCAGAGAAATGTAAGGCACCATTTGCACATGAAGATTAAGCATTGTGAAGGGAATGGAGGCTTGGATCATCTGCACATTCAGCACGGTAGAAAGATCAGACAATCTCCATCTGTATTGCATAGGTGAGTCAAACTTCTGACTAGATTGGTGTGTTGAATCATGGAGGTTAGTATCTTTTTGAGTAGCATTATATTAAAGTAGACACACAGTCAAGCATTGTAAATTCTTCACAAGTTGCCACTTTATTTAGACTGTTATATGAATCAAAAAAACTTAGATCTCAGTAGCAATATAATGTCCTCACACAGCTGATCAAAGATGACTAATTCAAGAGGGTTCAGAATTTCTTATTGTTTCTCACATATTTAAATAATTAAAAACATTATCATCATAATCAAACACCCATACCAATTACACATTATCACATTATTGGTAGGTTGAGCAGCTCTGTTGTATTGTTACCACATGTTTAATCAAAACATCCATTAAACTATTTATACTTCACTTAAATGTATTCATCTAGATGTCTTTCAGATATTAATCCTATCTGCATTAGATTGATTTAGATTATATTCAACCATCATTTTATTTATAATTCCTTTTTTGCAGTTGCTCTTATTAGGAAACCCGAAAATTGTTTTCCCACAGAAATAATTTTGCTTAAATTATGATTCTATTTGCAATAATCCTTATCACAACACTTCCAATCTGTACCCTTAACTTTGGTGATTGTAAGAATTTTTAAGATAATTTATGATTGTTGTTGATGGGTAAGGTTGATTGTAAATAAAACTGAAATATCCCACCCCTTGTTGAGATATTCACTACTCTGAAAATCTGCCTGTGATTGCTAATGTTTTCAAGTTGTTTTGTTTTGTTTTTGAGCTTTTTGAAGATTTTGCCAGGTAAATGCATAAAATAAACATGTACAAAAGCCAGTTGAAGAATAATGATAAACTATTGCAAAATTGCAAATTAATCAACTGCTGAAGCAAATCCTTAATATATTTATATTCAAATCTGATTAACAATTGCTATGCACATTCAATGTATTCAAATCAGATTTTTACCCAATGCTTGAGAAATCATCTAACTCCATACCCGGAAGCCAAGCATATTAAATTTCAAATCTGAAACTTCATAACAGCAACTGTCAGACTCTCTCTCATGGACGCTTAGCAGCAGATGTTGATTTCTCCACCTTTAAAATGCCTGAGACTGAATGCCATGAACAGGCCACTCCTATTGCAGGTGTTATGCAGCCAAAAAACTAGGTGTTTCAGCCTAGATATTCACATGCCTCCCTCTGAAGATGTACAGCCTGGCAGGGATGAATGGTATGGCCTGGAAATGTCCAAAGGTACAGCCCAGCAATTATGATCAGCAATAAACCTTTGCAGCAGATAAAATCTGATCACCAGCAGCGTTCTTCTCAAACCCTACAGATTTATGATGTTAAACACTTCAAATATGAATACATTATGATTCCCACGTGCCAAGAATAAGACACATAACGGCAATAAGAATGTTCATCAATGTTTGGCTTCAAAGCTACCGATCTGCTATCAAACCCTTCTGAAAACTGATGTTAATCTCCTCTATTGTGCACAATGTGACTTCAGAAATAAAGCCACCCAAAGATACAGCCTTTGGATGCCATCTCACACCTGTAGGCTGCTCGAATCAGAGAGAATTGGCATTCTCCATGACCAAATTGAAGGAAAACCATGGTTTTCTTCTCCAAATCCCAAAGCAACAAAAGCAATTATCAAGTGTTGAAAGAATGAATGCTTTTCATGCTTTTTCATAAGCTTTTATACCTCCTCCACAAAAGGCACAATTTCCAAGAGCAATTAAAACATTGAAATATAATAAACATTTGCTTTTGATGTGACTTTATTATATTTCATTAAATGGGCGCTCAAAAAGGTCACTTTATAATTTGACTTTATAACATTAATGACCCCCTTTATTATAAAGTCAACTTATATCATTATTATAATCACTTTATAATTATTAATTATTAAAAAAGCATAACTTTAGTAATAATTATAATATCACAACTCCATTATTAATCATCGTTTACTGAATCTGACAATGCCAGGAGGTAAACCACTGAATCCTCTGCTCACCCAATGACTTGCCAAAAATAGAAAGGTTGGCCTCTATCACTCAACTGACTTAATATAAATAGTAAGTGCATTGTTGTACCCTAAATTAAAAATTTTGCAACACTTAAGCATTTTGAAGAAATGGTCAAAAGTCTTATTAAAATTGTCAAAAAGGTCAAATTGGGAATTTGCATGTCTTGCATGAGGGTCAAAAACTCTAAATTTTCAAAATCTGACGATTTGGGTCTGCTCAGAGCAACCAAGTCTACAAAACCTAGATCTCAGTTTTTCAGCCCTAAATTTTAGGAAAATTTCTATTTTTAGAAACTTTCTAAAAAAAGAACTATTTTCTGAGTTTTTTTGGGTTTCTTTCGAAATGGATACTAGCAAAATTTTCTAAAAATAGAAGGTTTGGCTTCTAGGGTTCAAACTGATTTTGATTGGTCAAAAATACTTCCTCATCAAGTTGGTCCAGTTGAATCACAAAAAGATCAGTTTTTCCCTAATGGGTCTATTCTGCTTTTTCAAAAGCTGTTTCAGGAGCTCCAAGGCCATTAATGGAGGTCAGTCAACTACCAAGTGTCAGATTCAGAGTCTCAAGCACTGCTCAGATCAAGAAATTGCAACAGATGATCGAGGGACGAAGAACAGAGAATAGAAGTTGAAGAATCATGAGAATTGCAAAAGTTTGGCTAACTTTGGAAAGCTCAGGTGCCCCCACCCAGTAAAGGAGCCTAGAGTTTTGTGCCCTAGAAAAAATTTCATCTCCAATGGTCAAAGCAATGTCAAGCGCGTGGAACGAGAAAAAGGTGAAATTTGCAAAATAAAAACTAGCACTGCCAAGCATGGGCGCCCCAAGAGGAGATAGGCACCTAGTCTTTCAAGGCCTCAAATGATTGAATTAGGGTTGCTCATCCCAGACAATGTTACTCAGAATCCTCTCAGCTCCACACTGAATCCATCAGCACAGTCATCAGATCAACTAGTCATCTAGAATTTAGATCGAATGGAGAGGTTTCAACAAAGAAGCAAAATGCAAATCATGAAATTATCAAAAAACATTCTAAGTCTAGAAATTCCAGGCACCCTAAGAGGAGATAGGTGCCTAGGGTTTTGGAGGCTCAAATCCAATAGTTAGGGTTTTCCAGATCAATCAATCTCTTAAGAATTCTGCCAGCTTCACAGTGAATATCTTGGCCTGATCATCGGACTCGTCAGTTGTCGGCAAATTCAGATCAAATGGAGGCCCAGTCAAGTTTGAAGGTTGAAAAAGAGCCAAAAATGGCTAAGGCTAGAGATCTTGGGCATCTCAAGAGAAGATAGTGCCCAAGCTTTTGGGGCATCAAATGAATGAATTTGCAGTTGCGCCTCCAGCATGTCTTCTTCAATTTTGAAGTAGCTCTCCAACACAATCATCAACAAGTCCATCAGAATTGGCAATCAACAGATATTGAAGACAAAGCGAAGGGATGAAATCAAAGGCAAAATGAAAACCTCAAGAAATTTCTAAGTCTGAAAACATGGGCACCCCAAGAGGAGATAGGCACCCAAGCTTTTGAGGCCCTAAAAGCAATTTTCAAAAAATATCATTCCCAAGAGACCCCCTTCAGAATCCTCTGAGCTATCCAATGAGCCCAACCATCAATTCATCGGACCTTTGGATCATCCAAAATTGTGAAATCATCTGAAGGAGAGGAAACAAGCAAGAAATTGAAAAATGTAAAAAATGGCTAATACTGGTAAGCCTAGGCACCCCAGGTAGCCAGGACACCCAAATTTTTCAGGGGTCAGATGATGTTTTTACGAGAAGCAGCGTCCAGGACAACTTCATCAGATTCACTCAGGCTCCGCGATCGGTCATTCAATTAGCCCACAGGATTCACTAAGCACCCGGAAATCAAAATCAAATTGGGTTCCAAAATCAAGAAAAAGTTGAAATAGCCAAAAAATTGGCTGAGCCTGAAGAAGAAAAACGCCTCTAGCCAAGAAGGGCGCCCAAGAAACTTTGCCTTAGTCAAATTTTCAAGTTTTCAAAATATAAAATAAAAAAAATTCAAGAAGAAAGTGCCCAAGTTCAATGCACCTAATTTAGGGTTTCATGACTCTAAATTTAGGAAACAAACCAGCTTTCAACCTAAAAACTTATTTAAGGCAGCCTTGTGCATTCATTCTTCATAATTTTTTGCAGGTGATTTCAAGGCAAGAGAGGAGAAACCAAGAATTTTTCCTATTTTCAGATTTGAAGGCTAAAACTTGAATATTTTTAAGAGTTCTTTATATTTTCAGAATCAGCTCACAAAGATGCTCCTTTTTTCATGCTTTTTACCTCCAGGGCATCAATTTTCAGAAGGTCATATTTTTCAATTTTCGGCAATTTGGGTCAGCTCAATTCTTGATTCTGAACAATTTTGAAAAATTTTAATTTTTTCAAGAACCTGATTTTTGCATGCATGTCCAAGAAATCTTCAGCGTTTTCAACATCTGATCATTTGGGTCCCTCTCAAACATGATTCTACACAAAACCCAACTCTCGAATTTTTTGTCAAAAAGTTTCAGAAATTAGGGTTTGCTGCTTCTTCAACCAGCCATCAAAATTTTCAAAAAAGAACGATCTGGGTCTTCTTGTAATAAAATTCTCTACAAAACCCATATCTCAGATTTTTTTCGAAAAATCTCCCTGTTTGAAGAAGAAAATTCAGCAAGCTAAATTTAGGGTTTGTGCAAAACTTGTCCAAACATAATCAAGTTTACAGTCAATCTTCAAGTTTTTCAGTATGGAGTACTCTCCCATCGAATTCAAGACCAAATTAGTGTTGTACCATGATTTCATCAAAACAGTTGAAATTGAATTGCATCATGTCAAACCAGTGTTCAATTTGTGTGCTTTGGAAGACGCAAGCAATGTTGCGATTAGGCACCTTGGTCATTCTGGATTACTAGCAGCAACATCAATTCTCGTCTCAGTACAAAGTCTAGAGTTCGTAATTGCTTGCATCAAGCATTACAATCCAGCTACACGAGAGATTGAAACAGTAAATGGAAGAGTGGTTTGCAGCCTCAAGCCAAATATGATTGAAAAATGCTTCTCAATACCACCTTGGGCTGCAAGTTTAACCATCTCCTTTGAAGAATGTGAAAAGGTATGGGACATGCACAACGAGAAATACCGCAAGAAAGTTGCACAAAAATGGATGAAAGAAAAACATAAAACTTTGCCAAGGAACATCAGGCGTGGAGAATTCAAGGATGAGATTGCAATAATGATCACCCTGCTCAACCGAGTTACTGGTCAAGCAGAAGCTACAAAATTCCAGCCTTGGATGTTCTACGTCATCTCTCATATCATGAAGAAAACAGAATTCTATGATTGGCCAACCTTGATCAGTGATAGTCTTCATCACCAGATAACTAAATACTTCAAAATCCACGAGTTCCACATGATTTCATATTTAGTCTATCTAGTGGCCTTTCAAGGAAAATTCAAAGGATTGAACACCGTGGGAACCCTGGATGTGCAGCATGTTTATAATCATTACCCTCAGTTGGAGTTCTCAGAGTCATCACATCACTATAAAAGGGTGAATGAGGAATTTTTGATGCATATGGTGAGAGACCTAGACAACAAGTTGCACGTACGGATCTCATCAACTGCTAGGACAGCGATGGCGGAGTGGGCAAATTGGTTCATTCAATTTCCTACCTTCACCTACATCAACGTGTATGGCTTCTCAAGTGCTCCACTCATGTTGCCAAGATATCCTTCAGATGAAGTTTTTCATGGAGTTCCTAAGGCAAGTATATGAAGTTCACATTTTCTTCTGGAATCAAAAGAAGCCCGCCTTCAGTTTTCCATTTGAGTTGGGAATCTACAAATGTAGATCGTCAACAAATGCTAAGTCAATGGGTGATGAGTTGACTAATTTTGGTCTCAAGCCATTTAGCGAGATGATCATACAACCCTCATGGTGTCTTTACATCCCGTCTTGGTCAAAATTATGCTCATGTGCCCGCACTTGAAGATTTTTGGTCGAACTACAGAGATGAGTTCGAGGTACGGAGGCGCAGTAACAGCAGGCTTACACTCCATCAGATGAAAGATTGCTTGTCAGAAGATATTGATGGATTATCCGATGATGATGGAGATGTATTTCTTCCAACGTACACTCAAAATCAAACTGAGCAGCAACCTCTTCCACAAGTCAATTGGTCGAACAAAGAGTGCATCTCAGTTGAAAAAAGAATGAGCCAAGTCATTAAGAACAACAATATTTTCTTAGGCCTCAAGAGGAAGAAAGCTATTCTAGTAGCAGAGCCACCAAGAGTACAGCCTTCTCTTCCTTCTTCCAAACCACAACCAAAGATGAAGGTTGTAAGTCATCCTCAAGAAGGTGTAAAGGGTAGTAGAACAACAGAGAATGTAAAGAGAATGTTGGACTTTTTAAATATAATTCTTCAGGAGCAGCCAACAGTTGTGTTGATGGGGGTTTTGTGACCTCAACCAACATTAGAATAAAATACCCAATGGAATATCCTACTCTCTCTTGAACAAAGTTTCCAATGTGCTAAGCTAAGTGATCACAAAGTAGACTCCAAGGTTCCTGATGCATATCAGTTGGTTTGCTATGTTTTGTTGGTATTGCAAGGGGGACTTACGCTAAAATTATTGGATCAATCTTTGTTCCTTTTAAGACTCTTGCAACAACTTTTCAACACTTTGGAATATGGATACTATTGTCTATGAGTGTTGAGATTTTACTACCGTCGATTTTGAAAATAAAATTAAAAAGGATAAGGGTTTTAGAGACTAGACTAATTCTAAACTATTCCTATGAACTCAAGAGAGAAGTGTTGGATGGCGAAATTCAAACCTATCTTTGCTTTGCCAAGTACAATAACTACAACAACTAGACAAAGATGGTGCAATCTTCAAAGCGATTCACGAATGATATCCTATTACTCGAGACCATCACCAATTCGAACAACGAACATAAGTAATAGAATTCGAGTTTAGTAATTTAGAAGTTAAGACTAACCTTACACATCAAATTGAAAATCATTCAATTTAAAAAAGTATGAACTAATTTCACCATTATCAACACTATCAATCTTTCATTCATTTAAAATTGCTGAAAACAAATCTATTTTATTGAAGAAATATGAAACCATGCAAGCTTTCAAACTAACAAATGCTCATCAATGAGTCTAATCATTATTTTGATAGCACTCTTAGCAACAATTTCACAAGTCACGCCGAACAAATGAAATGAGAAGGGTTTATATAGGCACCCCAATTACAAAGCAACGGCCCAGATTCATCTAAGATCAACGGCCAAGATTATTTCCAAAAACCCTAACTATAAAAGCATAACTAACTCCAGTGACACATGGCGCAAGGAAGAAGAGCCACTTGGAGCATGGAAGACGCTGACACCTTGCAAGCTAATCAAGCAAGCTAGATTCCAAAACGCAATTCCCCTTGGCTTGTTCTCTGGCTACGAATGCAATGAAACATTGAATCGCAAATGGAAAACCTGATGCTTGATGAAGTCCACATTTGATCATGTTTGCTGCTATGGGCGTAGGCATTTCATTTTGGGTGCCAAACATTCTTCTCTTGTGTTGGATTACATTGAATTGCTCAAAGTTGGTATCTCCAAATTTCCTCCACTTAGATGATAGCTGGGATTCTAGATAAAATCCTTTGAGAACCCCCCTCACTTGATTATTTCTAACTCCTCCCACATTCTTTGATGTAGGTATGGCCCCTATATGAAGCTTGAAGTTAGAAAACATGCATAAATTGTAAAGAAGGTGTTATACTTAAAATGTTAAGGCTGGGTGAGTGCTTTAATTAATTGATTTAAAATTCCAGAACTCAACTGCAAGGGTTGATTAGAGACTAAATTCCCATTTTAGCCTGTAGTAAATACAAATATAAAATGAATTCTTATTACCAATCCTTGTTCTCTCAAGAATATTCAAAGAAATTTAATTATTTTACTAGAATTTGTGAGCCTGAAGCTGGAATTTATCTGCAAACTTAAGATTTAAATTCTCATTCTTCTCCAAATTTGCAGCTTGTGAACCTGCAAAAGCTTGAAAAACTTGGAATTTTGAGAAAGTATTTGGCTTTTTGTGCTTGGACTGATTAGATTTGCAGCTCATGCAAAATTGAAGAAGATGCCTATGGCTGTGTTGAAGCTTGTTGAGAGAAGTTTTAACTTGTGTTGAATAAAAAAAACACTTCAAGCGCCTCCTTTTATAAGCAAAACCTTTCCTTTTTCACAAAATTCGACCTCTCTCATGATTGGTTGCTTTATCTAAAAAAACATAAAGAAAACTTATCCTTCTTTTTTATTTTTCCTTGGGCGCCCTCTTTGCTTGCTTGTGAAGTTTTCAAAAAATAAAAAAAACTTAAGTTATTTTTATTTTAGCTTGCTTAGGAAAATCGACCTTTATGTGGAATTTTTTACTTTGGAACTGGATTTTCCTTCCTTCTCCAAGCAGACTTAATGCCTTAGTCAATTTTGTGGGTTTTTTCTTGGGAAATATGCCCCCCAACTGGAATTTTCATCATTGCAAGCGGATTTCTTACCTTAAGGGGGGATTTTGTTTTTGAAAACTTCAACATGGAATTCTTGAGGTTTTAGACATATTTGCCCAACTGGAATTTTACCTCATCAAACTGGATTTTACTCTTGGAGGTGGGCGAACTTCAACTGGATTTCTCAATAATTCAGCTGGATTTTTCATCATGGGTGAACTTCATGTCTTAAAGAGGATTTCTTCTTCAATGGATTTTATTTCAAGTGGATTTTACCTCGCAATTGGATTTCTCAAGAATTCAATTGGATTTTTCATCATGGGCGAACTTCATGTCTTGAAGAGGATTTCTTCTTGCTTGGGGCGAACTTTATAGGTTTTCTGCCTTGATACCTTTGAAACCCTAACCCTGGCACTTTCTAAATAGAAATTACTAAAAACAGAAAAAAAACTAAAAGCAAAATTTCTGAAAATAGTAAATCCCCAATTGGTCTCAAAATGCCAAAAATGGAACTTTTGAAAAAGCAAAAAAGCAGCTTTTCCTAAAAAAGCAAGGTTGTTTGAATTCGCCCATTGAACAATCACTTTTACTGCAACAGCCCTTTTGAACACTCTTGTGGCGTCAGAAACTTCATTTGACCCTCCAAGCACTGACCTAACCTACTCAGCCATCTCAAATCTTGACAAATTCTAACTCAAACCTTGAAAGTGCCAACCCATCTCTTAAAAGAGACTTAGAGAAACTAAAGCTAACGCTAGAACCAACTCTAATACTAAGACACCAAACAAGACTAAAGCGGGGGTCCCCGTTTGCAATGGGGCGATGTGTGATTAGGTCACAACATCTAGCGACTCCACGTGAAGAATGTTCCTGAACATTCCAAAGATAAAGACCGATTCTGAATCTAAAATATCTGATTAAATCATACTAACTTTCCTATAGGTTAAAAGGTGTACTCAGAAAGGAAAGGAATCCTAAATTGGATCGAGACACTTTTCCTTTCAATCACAAGTGTGTGCAAATGTGTTTATTTTTGTCTCATAAGATCATTGGAACTCCTAGAAATGGCCGTAATGGGTTATGTGGTAATCCTTCAAAAGCATCCTGGACATTGTCTCACTGCTAGTCAGGCGTCCATAGCCCCGACGAGATTATCGCTGTGATTCTTACGAATATTGCTCCATTGCCAGCCAGGCGTCCATAGCCCCAATGGAGTTATCCGCATGCTCCCATTAGCCAAATGTTTCAACATTTTTCCTTTTCACTTTTCAATTTTATCTTTTCTTTCTTTCTTTTGATACTGCTTCTCTTTTCTCATATTCTTCAATTGGCTCATAAGCAATGAAGCTCATTTGGGTTTAAGAATCACAGTGATGCTGAAGCAGGACTTAAGATTTTCACCAGCCACGGCTTCTCCTAAAAGAACACAATGACTTAGAGCAATTGATTATATGTGTAAAAATATAATGATTTTCAAGTCTAAGTGTGAAGACACAATAGGTGATCCCTTTTCTAGCCAAGTACAAATCCTAACCTAAGGACACTAGAAAAATTTAATCTCGGATTCCAAGATCCCTAACAAACGTTTATCAAAGGCATGATCCATACATTGTTTCGTGGAATAAAACCAATGTGTGCTTGAAACATTATCACCCTTTTGCAAATGTGGATCCCCTTATTCCGGACTAAGCCAAGCTAAACTAGGAAAGCAAAGCAACTAAACCCAAGCAAACCAAACCAAAGGAAACTAAACTAAGACTAAAACAAAACAAAACAAACAAAACTAAACCACGACGCGACCAGACAGAAAACTAACCTAACTATGTATAAGAGCAGGACTCACTAGGAGCTTAAGATGGGAAATAATGCTTGAGAAATTACCCATTGACTGGCAATGGGACATCTTGTCCAGTTAATGTCTTCAATCTAAATGCATTATCTCCCAAAATTTCTGAAATTTGATCAGGACCCATCCATAGATTCTCAAACTTGTCATGGTCTCCTCTTCATTCACGGGCTTTGTCCCAAGTCCCAACAAAGGACTAAATCAGAAATTTTGGATGCTTTTACTCTCGCTCATCGATCGAACCATCTCTTTACAACACCTTGATGTTTTGCAAAATTTCCCAAGGCTTGGTCTCTTTTTTTCTTCCAAAAGCAATAGTTGTGACAATCTAGTTTTAACTCTTTCCTCTTGATCCAGACATTCTTGCATAAATTGTAAAGTTGGAATCCTCAATTGTATTAGAAACACAGGGTCTTGTTCGTACACTAGATGATAAGGCGATGTCCCCAAGGAACTTTTCACTCTTACTCTATCCGCCCAAAGAGCGAATTTTAACTGTGTATGCCAGTCCCTTGGATTCTTGTCCAACAACTTCTTGATAACGCTCAACAAGTTTTTGTTCATGGATTCTGCTAATCCATTACCCTGAGGATAATAATTTGACGAAAATTTTAAAGTGATACCGTACTCAAATGCCCAATTAGAAAGTTTTAAAGAAGAAAATGCAGGACCATTATCACATACCAGAGCATGAGGACAACCAAATCTAGTGATAATGTTTTCTTCTAAAAATTTAATTACAATATCAGTTGTGCATAATTTCAAAGCTTGAGCTTCTGACCACCTTGTGCAATAGTCGGTTGCGGTCAAAATATACCTGTGCTACGCAGAGGAAGGTGGGTTGATCATACCGATAAAGTCAAGTCCCCACTTCGCGAAAGGTCTTACTTCTATGACAGGTTGAAGCAGCATGGTTGGGATCTTCTCTCGTACAGCAGTCACCTGGCATGTGTGACAAGTCTTCACATGATCATATGCATCTTTAAATAGTGTAGGCCAATAGTAGCTTGCCATTAGGACTTGATGTGATGCTGCTAATGCTCCTCCATGACCTGTCCCAAACCTAGAATGAAAATGCTCCATTATCTGTCTTGCTTCCTCCTTTCCAGTGCATCTCAGGTAAACTCCCTCATGGTTCCTTTTGTATAATATTTGTCCCTGTAACATGTATCTTTGGCTTTTCATTCTTAAGGCCCTCTTTTGTACTAGATTTAGATGACTTAGGCACCTGTGGTTGAGCAAAAAGTAGGTTATATCATCGTACCACTCATCTAGAGATACCTCTTGTAATTCATAAACCTATTGTACCAGTCCTAGCCCTACCGCAATGGTTTGTGTTAAGGCTTGGCCATGAACAATCTTCATTGGTTGGATTTCTACGTCGTACTCTTGAATAATGGTAACCCACTTGCCTCTTCTTTCTCCTAATTCATTTTGCATCAAGAGGATTTTAACAGCTACATCCGGGACTATTGCAAAGACTTTGCTTCTCAAAATGTAATGTCAAAACTTTTTGATCGTCTTGACTAAAGCCTATGCCTGTTTTTCTACGTTCAAGTATTTCAATTCTGCATCCTTAAATGGTGCACTCATGAAAGCTATGGGGTTTTCATCTTTTTCATCTATCTTTTGAGTGAGCATTGCAAGACAAGAATGTTCTGATACAAAAGAATAGAGGTAAAAAGGCTTCGTGTAGACAGGGCTAACCAAGACAGGAGCACCAATTATGGCTTGTTTGATTTCTTCAAAGGCCCTCTTCGCTGGTTTTGTCCACTCTATTTTTGTGCCCTTCTTCAACATTTCATTCAAAGGCCTAACTATTTCAGCAAATCTTGTTATGAATTTTCTTACAAAATTAATTTTTCCAAAGAAAGACCTTAACTCTTCCTGACATGCTGTTAAACTGATCCTTGATATGGCTTCTACCCGATCAGGGTCAATAAGAATCCCTTTCTTTGTAATCACTTGGCCCAGTAGCTTTCCCTTGGTCACTCTGAATATGCACTTCTTTGGGTTCAATGAAATTCCATACCTTCTACACCTTTGAAATATTTTCTCTAGGTCTTCAACATGACTTTCCCTTTTCTTGGAAAATACTATGAGGTCGTCCATGCAGACAATGATGCATTTCCCTACAAGATCTTTGAAGGTGATATCCATAGCTCTTTGAAACGTGGCTCCAGCATTGATCAACCCAAATGGCATTTTTTTGTATGCAAATGTACCTCACTTTGTTGTGAATGCAATCTTAAGTCTATCCTCATGTTCTACTAGCACCTAATTGTACCCTGAATATCCATCAAAGAAAGACATCATCTGCGACCCATTTACAATTTGCACTACTTCGTCCAATGACGGCAAAGGGTAATTATCCTTTTCTGAAGCCTTATTAAGATTTTGAAAATCTACACACAATTGTATCTCTCCATTCTTCTTGCGAACTAGTACTAGGTTGGCGACCCACGTCGAATGGCGTACTGGAAAGATAATGCCTGCTGACAGTAATTTTTTTATTTCCTGGAAGATAAGGGGCTCCAATAAAGGGTTTACTGGCCTATGACACTGCCTGAATGGTTTGCTACCTGTCTTGAGGGGAAATGTATGTGTGATGATGGATGTGTCATACGTCTTTAGATCCTCATAACTCCAAGCAATAACATCTAAAAACTCTTTTAGGCTTTTGAGTATTCATTCCTTTTCTTCAGGTGTGCATACTTTGCCAATGAGAACATTCTTAACTTCATCTTTCGTTCCCAGATTTACCACTTCATGTTGGCCACCCTCATTCCTCTGGTATTTGATTGCATGGATCTGGTCTTGATCAAAGATCCTTTCAAGTTGTATCATTCCCTTTGGGATGGTATTGGTCTTCAAATTCATTATACCGTTGGAATCAAATTCAGCTTCTCCTCTTTCTTCTTCTCCATCGATGACCTGTGAGAGGAAGATGTCAAAATTTGTTAAGAAATCCAAAATATGTTTGTCATCATCAAATATTTGAAAATTCGTGATGTCAAGAACTAATGGTATTGATGTGATTTCAACTGTAAATTTCTTCAAAGCATCCAGTGCAAGCGGTTCCAATGAGCTTGTTGATTGTGCCAATGAATTTGCCACTTTATTTTGGGAGCGATATATGGATTTGATATTGAAAGCATCAAAACTTTCAATGAGATCCCAAACCTGATTTTTGTATCTTGACAATCTCTTGTCGTGGCAAACATACTTCTTTCTTACTTGTTTTACAACAATTTTCAAATCCCCATAAACATGCAAAATTTTGACTCCTTTTCTAATTGTGTGCAGCAATCCATGGACCAATGATTCATACTCTGTCACATTGTGGGTGCATGGGAATTGTAACCTTGGTGCAGCTAGGTAAGTCTCACTTGATGGACTAATCAATTCATAACCAGCTCCATTTTCTTTCTTGGACTTTGAACCATCAAACCTCAGAGTCCAAACTTGCTCTAGATCTTGTAGTTGCTCAAGGCTGAGTATTTCTTTCTTCTGAACTTTTGAAACTGGATGATCCACCTGAATTTTGTTTTCTCCTTGAGTCTTTTCTTCTTTTGGTAAAAGCTCTTTATCGGAATCACTACCTTCGTCTTCTACTGTCAAATTAAAGTACTCATCTCTTGGGACTTGGGAAATTCTTTTGTGAACTTGGTCTAAAGCCATCTTACACATTGTGCAAGAGAATTCAAAATGGAAGGCATTATGAATTCGGCACCAATTGGGCAATAATAAATCTTGTACAAAAGCACGACTTCCCAATTCTTTTTCTTGACTAGTGCTTTTGAGAACAAATCTTCTGAAATTTTCAAACATGCTTTCACCTTCATCTGGCGATAGCTCATCGTCACTCTCAACAAGAACTTTTGTTGATTCTGAAACCTCTAGTGAATCTTCCTGGTTGTTTGAGCAATGCAACATCAAAATCTCTTGTGCCTTTGGTCTATATTGACCCAGATCTGTTTCACAAAACAAAACTTCGTTGTTTTCTCCATATTCGGTAATCATCAGCTTAGGTCTTGGTGCGCTTTCAATTCTAATCTGATTAGGGATACCCCTCCATGGTAACCACATGTGTGAGAAGTCAGCAGAGAAGTAACCATTCAACCTGCGGGTCCAGTCTCTTCCCAAAACCATTCCATATCCATCTGGGATATTAACTACAGAAATGTCAATGAATTGTTGAATCCTTGGATCAGCTAATAGTTGCATATGGATATTGTTTAACTCCCCTACAACTAGGACCTTTGTCTTATCCAACTGTGTTACCTTCTTGTTTGTCTTTGTAGGAATCAAACCCAATATGCGACATACAACTAGAGGCATCAAATTGTTGGATGCTCCTGAATCAATCAAACAGTTATGTTGGAGCTTATTGAAAATCCAAAGCGAAAGGAGGAAAGGAGTTGGCTCATCTTTTCCTTGATAAAATATTAAGGAGGAAAGGAGTCGGTTCATCTTTTCCTTGATAAAATATTACAGGGCTTCCTTTTTGCACACCGACTTCTATCTCCCTTGCTTTCATCTTATTAGTCTTCTCAACTTGTGGAGCTTCTGCATCTCTTGTCGAATCCTCCATCTTATTTTCCTTTGAACTTTGAATTACTTGTTCAGTTTTAATTATCTTCTAATATGGCATTTCTTTATCTTCTTTCACTTAATAGATGCCTCGAGTTGCTTTAAAATTTCGAGACCCTTGAGCAACATTTACTGACTGTGGTTGTTCTTGAGTAGGTTGTGGTTGCACATCCTAAACAAAGTTTATATTATGTGTGGTATTTGCAGCATTTTGAACTGTATTGGCTGGATTTCGCATTGTATCTCTCAAGCTATCAAGAAATGTATCCCTTATTTCTAGTACTTTCATTAATTTGAACAATGGCATGCTCACCTTGATCTTCTTCACCTCCTCCGTCACATATTGACTTAGTCTTTTTAGTTCATCTTTAGGAGTAGAGTTACTAGCATTACCACCTTGCCTGTATTGTGGCACATCTTGTGGAAAAGGTGGATTATTGCTTGCATTCGGGTGCGGTGGAGTTTGAAAGTTGTGCGGAGGAACGGATGAAGTCAAAGGCTCTTGATTCTTCCTTTGATAAACCCTTGGCTGGTTGTTCCCTATCTGTTGAAATGCTTGTACCTCTTTTATGCCTTCTATCAATACACTATTATACATCGGTGGAAAATAATAATTTGTCGTTTCTTCAATTGGTCCATTAGCAACTAAAGGTGGGCGCATAGGAGGTGGTGCCTCCACTGGACCATTAGCCGATGCTGGTGGAAATCTTCCAAATTGATCAGGTGCCTGATACTATTCAAATTGTGGCGGAAATGTGAAGTCCTCTAAAACTAGAGCTTGATCGTACTTCACTACAAGGACTATAGAAGTGGACAGGTCATCGGGTGCTTCCCTCTGTATCTCTCTTTAGAAAATATCTGCTGCAAGTTGAAACTCTCTAGACTGTGTCTCAGAATGTTGATTAGTGTTGTGCAATTGACACCATCCTGACAAGGCTGATTCAATGAGGAGTATATTTTTTGTTGGTCAACTCTCTCGAGTTGTAGGATTGTCTAGTGGTGACGGCACATTTCCATTGTTTGGTCCTATATTCCATGTCCTCTTTTGACATCCTTGATTATTACCATGGTACCCTTGAGCATTGCTTTGATAAGCTTGATTACTTGGTTGACCTTGGTAATTTTGATGACCTTGATTTCCCGGAGGAGTATGTTGGTACCCCTGTTGGTTCCCTTGGTAACCTTGATAATTTCCTTGGTATCCTTGTGGATTCCTTTGCATGTTTTTGTTGGCGTAACAACTAGCACCTCTGGAGTAAGAGTTGGTATGGACAGCTATGCACACTACGTAATGAGTGCTCTTCAAATTAGGAGGGGAAGCTCCCTCGTTGTGCTTGACAAAAGTACTTGCAAAGGGAAATAAACTAAACTATATCCTGTCTTTTTGCTTCAGCTGTAGAGGTACAAGGCTTTCTCGAAAACTATATACGTTGCAGCTGAGTATTTTCTGGTTTCGCAGACTACTAACTACAACTAGGCTTAATTACTTAAAATCTATCCAGTTTCCTCAAGAAAACAGAGCATGAGAAAACGGAGCAAGGTTTGACTATCTAACGATAAACAAGTATAGATTCTCAACTTGAAGGCAAGGTGGCACATCTATCAGCTCAATCTAGACAAGTTTATTGGAAACAACATCACACGATAAACTAAGTACGGATTCTCAACTTGAAGGCAAGGTGGCACACTATCAGCTCAATCCGAATAAGTTTATTGTTCACAACAACACACGATAACCAAGTGCAGATTCTCTACTTGAAGGCAAGGTGGCACAACTATCATCTCAATCTGAACAAGTTTATTGAACACAAAACAGATTTGATCTAACTAAGGAAAGAATTCACCATTATAATTGCATGAAACCCTATGTGGCATAACAATTCATCATAATAGTAAAACGCATGAGCGGATACAAAAGAGCAATATTGAGGGCAAGGTAGGCACGACATATATTTCTCTCTCGTGCAAAAGTTATGTACAAATGAGCAAAAGCTCTTATTTATAGACATCAAAAGGTGTAGGGAACCCTAAAATCACCTTGAGTCAACTACAGTCTTGCAATGCATGCAAGATTTATTGCTAAACCCTAATAAAGTAAACTATACAGTTAACTGGAAAACTACCATTAGTTAACCGAAACATCTAATCTAAAAATGGACAATTGTGCAAGCATGCACGTCCTTATTGAAAGCATGTTAACTGGAACACTACCATCAGTTAACGTAAAACCCTAAATGAAACTCCAAGTAAATAAAGCTAATCTCAGAATAGATATGCATGTGATGAAACAATGAGTTAACTTGAAAGGGTAACGCCAAGTTAACTCCTGTGTATAAAGTCTATTCTGAGAGGTAGGAACTGAAGTCTACTGATCGTGATCTCGAGCAAGCAATCCCTCAACGAGATTGTTAACTGCATCAGCATCTGAATGTCAGCAACTTGAGCAATCTTTGCACACTCAAACTAGCATTTCACTGACTCATAACTTTGGCGGCTCCGTAACTGAAGTGATGGCCATTATCTCTTCTGCAGCTTGGTGTCTCTGACGCTTCTCAATAAAAGAGTGTTGCATGACGAAACTGCGAGGTTTGACTGCGCACACTCTGGTTGTGAGAAATGCAAACGAACTTGTTGCACATGCAAAATTCCAACGGTATCAACCCTCTAAACCGGCTTTGGAAGAAAATCGGCCATACGAGGCATGCAACCATATGGATTTGAGTAACTACGCCTGTCAACCCTCTGAAAGCACTTGATACAAATCGATCTCATCTTTTCTGACGAAATCATGAATTAAGACCGATTTGGTCTTGAATTCAGTTTGCGTGTACTGTACTCTGAAAAACTCGCCTGTTGACTGTGAACACGGCTATATTCTGACAACTTTTCTAGAAAGCTAAAAATAGCCCGCTGAGGCTAAAAATAGCCTATCGAAGAGTTATTTTCGGCGAAAAATCTGAGATATGGGTTTTGTCCAGAAAAAGATTCTAAGACAACCCACAACGTCAAAAATGCGAAAAATCTAACTTCTACTCGACCATGCAAAGAGTTTTCAGTTGAGAAAATTAGAAACTCTAGAACAATGTTCTGAAGTTAAAAATTCCTGAAAAATCAAACGCATGATTTTAATTCGAGGAAGTTATATAGAAATGATCCAGATGTTCAAACTTGTCAAATTTGCCAATTTCAGGAACATGCGAATTGGATTTTGAGAGAATTTTGAGAATCAAGGAAGAAAAAGACGTTTTTTTATATGCTCTTTCTTCAGTGAAAATCGCCCCTGTTCTTCAAACTTGCTGATGAATGTGAACTAAAACCTGCAAAAAGAATTGCTTGAGGAAATCGCCCTTGATTGTGGATGAAGAATTTGCCTTTGCTTTGAAAATTCGCCCTTTGCTTGAGAAATACGAATTTGCCTTGAAGATACGCCTTTGCCTTGAAGAAATACGATTTTTTCTTGAAAAACACGCCTTTGCCTTGAAGAAAAACGAATTTTGTTTGAAAATATGGATTTCTCTTTAAAAATACGAATTTCTTTTGAAGCTTGGTGAATAATAAATGAAGGTGCCATGTTTAAATAAGAGAAAATTTGCACCAACTTGTTGACTGCAAGATTTAAAACCTCAGCTGAAAATAGAAGGCTTCTGATTGGACCCCTTTCAGTTACACTGATACTGACACTGAGTCCGGAAATAAATAATAATAAATTAATATCATCATGCAATTTGCAAAGGCATCAATTTTAGAGATTCGCCATTTTAATGCCAAAATATGCAAAATAAATATTAAATATTATTTAACTTCAGTTGACAAACCGAATGAAGCTTTAGGATTCACCAGCAAACTTCATTGATTTCAAAAAGTCATTGTTTGAGCTTATAGGCGTCCATTTGCTCAAGATATTGCACTTTTTATTAACTTCCTATTTTATAGCTGACGACAAAGTTACGACTGGCCATCTTCGACACTGTTTTCCGGGTGACCAGATGATGCCGAGACCGAGCTGATGACTTGAATGCAAAGCCTGCTGAGCAAAGAAGAAATGTCTGTTGGGAGTTATCACTACAAAATCCATCATTTAACACCTCAAAAAATTAGGCGCCCTTGATTAAATTCATTTACAGGTGTCAGACTTAAACCATTTTCCTAAACTGCCATCTGACACTTCAAACAGCTGCTGACAGGCAACCGAGCTCACTGTGTGACTAGAAGCATTCTGCATCCAACGGATATACGCACGGCATTTGAAAAGTGCATTAAAGGCCTGAAAAGTAAAGCGCCCCTGAGCTACAGTTGCACTGACACCATTTTGACCAAAGTTGAACTTTCATCCAAGTACCCTACTTTGTCCTCCGATACCGAGAGTTGGAATGCCCCGATTCGAGCACTGTCTGTCTCAACGCGTAGCCGAAAGGACTTACAAGAGACATCTCTAGAGGTGACGAAGCAAGAAAACTGCTTCTAAGACCTCAAAAATGCAAGTGCGTATTTTATTTAAAATATACGCTCCAAACTTAGACATTTTCCGGATGTCTTCACTTTGCAGCATTTTACAAAGACCTCGCACGTACGAGCGACTGCCAAATCCCGAAGGCTGATGGCTGGGCTCGTTGGATAGATAAAGTTATTACGCTTGAATCCCGTGAAGACTTCGATTGCGAACAACTTCATCTGACAGGCCTAAAGGCTAGGCGCCTCTGGCCTACAGAAATACAATGAAAATTTTATGCTAGTCCGCCCATGAAATTACGTGCTTGGTAGAAACTCTGCCACGATCACCCGGAATGTCGGATTAACAGGCAACTTGGTGCAACGCGAAGCTGAACTAGCGTAGTACTGATGTTAGGAAGGCCTCGTCAGCAAACTGGATCATCTTAAGGGTCATTTTGAAAAGCGCCCCTGAGCTACAGTTGCACTGGAAACGCAACGAAGAAGCTCTAGGATGCGAAATCTCCATTATAAGCTCATCTTCAGACGTCGGCTACTGGAGCTCTAGGACTCAGATGACTGCATTTGATAGCTCGTTGGACGAGCAGACTAGTCGTGAAGAGATTGACTGCATCAGTCATCAGAAAAACCAAAATCCAAACCTCCTTTAAGAAGGGCGCCCTCAAGCTACAGGCACGCTTTTACTGGAAAAGGACAAGTTTCTGCAATGTAGAACTTTGGAAATTTCAACTTCTGTCGCCAGTTGCCGGAGTTACGAGTCTCGGAAAGCTTCGCAAGATAGCTCATTGGATAGGTAAACCAATTCTAAAGAGTCTGACTGTATTTATGAGTATTTTCAACAAGATCTTGACCTTCAAAAAGAAGGGCGCCCCTGGGCTATAGTTGCGCTTTCTTGCTTTTCTCTGAGAAATCTTCATAATTTAATCACAAAAAATCCGTCTTGACCACTGAAATGATCATGCGAAAGCATAGTTGTTGTCGTGAAATGCTTCTTCATCGTGAAATGTTCCATTCTGAGCCTCCGATGTAGGTTCTAATCAATGGAATGGTGCCTTTGACTGACAAACTACTGACAAAACTCCATGCTTGATATTGCCCAAAAACTGTACTTGACATCATTTTAGCAAGATTTAGACTCTTTTAAACAAAATGCCTTGATGAAGCAAAAATTTTGGTTTTGGGTACAACAGTTTTGAAGTTGATTGTTCTGATTTCTCAAATGAGTTACCTCAGTAGACAACTTCTTTACATATTCGATCAATTCTTTCATCTCTTCCTTTTCTTCTTGTGTCCTTGTAGATGTTGATGTACTTTGCAAATACACTGGCTGTGAAGGTTGCACTTCAAAAAGGGGACCTCCTGGATGAATTACCAACTGATTATTGGGAGGTGGAATAGGATTCATTACTGGTGTGTGATGTGCCAATGCTTGATTGATCCCTGATATTTGATTTGGCATAGCGGCGTACCCTAGGTGATTTAGTGGTCCGGCTACATTCATACCTAAATCAGAATTGCTTCTGCATAAACTTCTTTGAGATCGGCTAGAGCTGGATTCGCTCTTCTTACAAACATAGATGTAAGACTATCCAGGGCGGCATAATAAACTGGTAATGCTATGGCATCATTCAAGTTGTATCGATCACGTAACCTTGTATACGCCTTATGAAACCTGTTGTTAAAGGCACTGATTGGTTCATGCTCTTGTCTCTTTACTTCAACAAATTGTCTCTAAAGTTCAGCTGGGGTGGTTGGCAATCTGAATTTTGCCAAGAAGACTTCCTTTAACTGTTGCCAGGTTTGGACTGAACTCACCGGTAAGTTCACATACCAATAATATGCTTCTTCCCCTAAAGAGTATGGGAACAATTGACAAGCCACATCTTCATGTTGGATATCCCTGTTTTGGAGAGTATCTTCGAAAATTTTGATGTGTTCGTCAACTGTCCAATTAACATCACCGACTTGGAACTTGGAGCAAAAATGCTCTGGATTCTTTGCCATGTCATGATAATTAGCAAATGTAGTAAGAGGGGACACGTTTTGAGGACACCAAACTATTGAGACATTTGGTTGATTTATTTGAAAGGTTGAATTCGTTTTGCAGCTATTGGAACTTGTTGAGTATTCAATTGTGTAGTACTTGGAATTAGAATATGCGGTGGTGGGGTTTGGAACACACCGAAAATGTCTTGTGCACTTGGTACTTCTTCACTAGGTGAAACAACTTCACTAGGGTCAACTGCACTTGATGTTCCTTCTTGTGATGCTTCTCTTTTCTTTCTCTATCTATTTTTGTAAGGTGACAACTCTACAAATTCTTTAAAAGAACCTGGAGTGGGTCTAGTAACTCTACGAAATTTATCTGATGAGAAAGAACCAATTTGATCCAGCGTGTCTTCCTTCAATCTTGTCGGGGACGTGCGGGAACTGCTTCAGGGGCTGGTTGATTTGCTTGTTGAGGAACTTGTTGATTAGCTAATTGATTTTGTTGTCTTTGAAGGGCTTCAAACCTTTGGATAAGCAAATCTCTTTGGATAGCGAACTCAATACATTGGGCTTTCTCTACTTCTTCCTCTAACACAAACTGGGTTCGCATATACTCTGCGGCACTTCTCTTGGTTTGCCAGGCAAGAGTGTTCAATTGAGAGATAATGTCTTCTTGCTCGTCTTGAAACTTGTAATGTCCCCTTCCAGTTGACATCTCTCAGGTCCTGAGATTAGCCTATCATGTGACCCTCGTAGGCTGATGGGGTGGTGTTGTGACCTTTTCACACATCGCCCCATCCAAAATGGGGACCCCTAATTTTTGCTCCATTCTGGTCTTTTGGCTTTGGTTTTTGTCTCTCTCTCTGTCTGTCCCTTTTCTGGTGTCTGCCTTTCCGGGGATGTCTCCGCCATTGAGTTTAAACGTAAAATTTGGTCAAGTCTGAAAATTAGGGTTTGTACTTTCCTGGTCAGTCCGAGGTCGAACGAAGTGAATAAATTGAAAACAAAGACTAACATTGCTGTCAGTGTGCTTCCACAGGCTTCCACTGAAATTTCATCAGATTCCGATAACTTACTATTTTTAGTAAGTGTGTAATTCCGGGCATTCCGTCAGCATTTTTGAAATTCCGACAATCACACTGCGTCCAGAACACATCAAGCTGCTCGTGTGCAAAATTTGAGCTAAAACGAACAACTTGCTATTTTTAGCAATTTAGCTTCTTGAGCAGATTTCAGGGCTTAGATGCAGAGTTTTTCAACGCATGTATGGAGATCCCTTCTGGGTTTTCAGAGACCTTCGCAACAGTATAACATGCAAAGTGAGATGACAACTTTCAGAGTTCAGCCTTCAGAGGCTATTTTTAGGGTTTGCATGTCAGGGTTTTCTTTGCATGTCTGCATATTCCTTATGGGTTTTTCGAGAGCTTCGCAGTGATGTGACATGCAAACGGAGATGGTCACTCATTTAGGAACTTACTATTTTTAGCAGGTGCATCCCACAGCCGCCTCCCAGCATTTCAGAATCACGAGCTGATCGCAATGCAGCAGAAACGAGAATAAACGGAGACCATTTGATATACATGCAGGATGAATTAGGGTTTCCAGCTTCGGGACCCGAAAAGAGGGGTAAAAAGTCAGAATTTTCGAAAACTGGTGTAAACCACCGCAATCAGCGTCTTCCAAGCTATATGCTGGTAAAATTTGAAGACAAACGGAGCACTTACTATTTATAGTAAGTCATTTTGGCAATAGGCTTAAAATAGCAAATCAGTTGCAGGCGCCGATGTTAGCAGGCAGGTCACGTGGTGAGGAGCACGTCATTCGAATTTCAAAGCAAATGGAGTTGTGGAGGTATCAGAAACGAGCAGTTACTATAACTAGCAAACCACCTTCAAAAATGGGCTAAAAATAGCAGGCCAACCCGAAATAGCAATGTCAACAGGCCAACGAGGTCGTGTAGATGCAGTGTTTAAAATTTCAAAACGATCTGAGCCTCTGAAGTGTGAAAATCAAGAGACTTACTATTTATAGTAAGGCATGGAGGAACTGGCGAAGACAAAGAAAAAAACGGCTAAGTCTGAGACTTCATCCTGCACCACCATGAAAATGCGCCCACTTCAAGTTAATAGCATCAGAAAATATTCTAAGTGTTGGATATCCTCCTACCACCTCCAAATGCGCCCTGCTTGATGAAGAAGCATTAAAATTTTCTAAGGCACAAGTTTCATCGTGCAGCTACCTCAAAATGCGCCCTCATGCAAGGTCTCATATTTGAAAAATTTTCTAAGTATAAAACTCGTCCTCCTCCCATGCCAAAATGCGCCCACCTTGAGAGTTTGATGAGAAAAAGATTCTAAGGCATGGACTTCATCCTCCACCACCCTCCATTTGCGCCCATCCTTCATCAAGTAGGAAATGCGCCCAAGAAAGTCAAGGAAGTCAAAGAATTTCGTCCACCTCCTATGTTGAAATGCGCCCTCACATGCAAGCAAGATGCTAAAAAATTCTCTAAGTATGGAACTCGTCCTGCACATATGGCCAAATGCGCCCATGCAATAAGAAAGTCAAAGAGTCAACAAAGATTATCCTTCACACTAAGCAAAATGCGCCCACCTTGAAAGCATGACATGCAAAATTTTCTAAGGCAAGAATCTCGTCCTTCATACATGCCTAAATGCGCCCAAATGGGGCCATGTGAAGACAAAAACAAGGGAGATGAAGGGTCACATGCTAGGCGTTGGAAATTTTAAATCCCTCTCACCCTCTTATATGCGCCCATCCTCCTCCTAGGCTCAAATGCGCCCAAAAGAGGCCATGTGAAGACAAAAGAAGGAAGTCAAAAGGTCACAAGGAGGCGTTCAAAGTATTTCATCCTTCATGACTAGTAAAATGCGCCCAAAGTGAGGTGAGTAATAAAGATGGTGAAAATAAAAGAATTGCCTAAACATTGAAGGTGGTGATGGTAATAAAAATTGCTAAGGCGTGGCAAATTTTCTCTTCTAAGTGTGAAATGCGCCCAAGGTGTTGAGGTTGAAGAGAAATATGCTTGGCGTGTTTAATATTCCCCTTCAAGTGTGATGTGCGCCTAGGGTGTGTGAGGTGGAAAATAATATGCCAGGCGTCGGAGTTTTAAATGAAAATGTCTTTCAAGTGTGAAATAAAATGCAAGCTGGTGAATGAAAAATAAAATGTGCTAGGCGTTGGGATTAAATATCTTCCATGATATGTGCCTTCATGGAAAATTTTCCAAGTGAAGTTGATAAATTTCCACCACTGGCAAATGAGCATGGATGAAATAAAAATTTTCTCACAAGCAAGGTGAACAAAGTTGAATAAAAGTTTTCTAAGGCAAAATTTTCAAAGTGATTCAAAAAATTTCTAAGGCAAAATATTTTCTTCCTTTAGAAAATACGCCTAGACCTTAAAGGTGGTGAAATTCTTCTTGAAGCACGAATAAATTTTCCAGAGATGAAGTCAAAAGATATTGGCATTGTAGGACGAATTAAAAAATTTTCAAGTCAGAACAACTCAGGATGTTCACAGAGATGATGAACGGATTTAAATTGATTGAATAATATTTTTCTAAGGTTCAAAATTTTAAAATTTAAATGAACCCGTTCGTTGCGTACCCATGAATTCATCGCGTTTTGGAGAAAATTTTCTTCTGGGTATTGATGATCTTCGATGAGAAATGGATTTCTATGTCTTTCGCACTTCGCCGAGGCCTTCAGCATGAAGAATTTGATCGGTGCTCGAATTGTGAATTTTCCTAAGGGAGAATTTAAAATTTTCTAAAGGCAAATTTGAATAAAATGGTTTTTGAAAGGAAAATGCTTCGACGATGAATTTAAAGTGAATTTCCCAGATATTTTTGATTGAATTCTTCACAGATGAATTTTCCAAAGCGTCAGAGGTTATTGAAATTAAAAATTTGCAAGACATAACTTCGGCTGGTGAATGGAAATTGTTAAATTGATGAGTTTAAATTAAAAAATTTTGAAAGTGAATTCAAAAGATGCCAGTCAAAGTTGAACTTCTAGAAGAATAAGATTCCAAACGTCGAAAGACAAGTGTCAAAAATACCAGAGAGGGAAATTCGAATGAAGTAGTGGAGATTTAATATACTGGCTAAACTTAGCCTTCTTCTAGAAATCGATTTTCCTATAAGAGCTAAGGGTTATTCACTTCTTTTTCACAGCTGAAGAAAGTTCGATTTGCTCTGAGTTTGATATTGCAATGAGTTGCTGAAGACTGAAGTGTTGAAAGAGTTCGAAATTTTGTTGAAGACTGAAGGTTGTTGAAGAAGTGCAAATTTACAAGAGTGAAGTTACTAAAATCTGCAGTTGCTAAGTGTGAAGTGAAGTTGCTGAAGCTTGCTTAGAAATTTGTTTCTAAGTGATTGATAATTCGAAGTCTGTTGAAGAAGTTGAGGTTTGCAAACGGGAAATAATAGTGCAACTTCTTGAAGTCGACTAGCAGCCCTACAAAGTATTTTATTTATTTTTCTAAGTTAATTTGCTGATGAATGTTTATTGTTTTGCAGATGGTTGAAGCAAGGACGACTGGCAAGGATAACAATGGTGCATCCAGGCAAGCTGTTATAAAGAAGCTGAGCAAGTCTTTCTTGCCGGAATCAAAGTTTACTTCGAAGTTAGGCAAGCTGGCGGATACAAACTTGGGCTCCGTCAACTTAGAGACTTTCAAGAATCGAATGTTGGGGATTGGTAATCATTGACCTTCGAACACTTCACACAACATCATTCGAAGTGGGTTATATGCAGCTGCTGGTTTCCCACCAGCCATTCAGTGTTCGGAGCTGATGATGGAGTGCGCCAACTGCTATGAGAAAGATCACAAGTCAATCATGTCACCAGATGGGCAAGTGCTCGCCAACCTCACTCCTGCTGCCATTGGTGAAGCCTTTGGAATCCCAATGCATAGAAACATGATTTACAAATCGAGGGAGCGAGCTGAGCGAATGTATGCTTCTGCATTCGAGAGATGTACAAAAACGATCAATACTCACTGGATGAGCAACCCCAAGCCTTCTCATACGAAGCTGCCAAGACAAATCATAGCAGATGACTTGAAGCAAGAGTACTGTGATCTCATTATGATGCTGAGCAGAGTTGGAGGTTGCCCTCAAGCTTTTATTTTCAAGCCATGTATGTTCTATTACATCAACCTCATGCTGGAAGGAAAGGAGTACGTCAACTGGGCTGAAATGATCAGTGATAATTTGCACGAGCAACTCCTGAGCTTGAGAACAACGAAGACGTTCTATATGGGCTCTTACATCATTTACATGCTGGCCCGTATGACGAAATATAGAGGAATTTCATATAAGGAGCCTGTTGGCTGTGGTTCCCATCAGTTCAAAATTCACGAGGCTTGTCCGCAATTGCATTTGACAAGTACTACTCATTACAAGCGTGTCAATGACACCTTCACCATGCACATCATGAGATTGCTTAAGGAGCGGATGCATCACAGGATTTCAAGAGAAGCCCAAGAATTGATTGAGAGGTATGGGTGCTGGTTTATACAATTTCCAAAGTTTTCTTACATAAGGCTGCAAGGATTTTCGTCATATCCATATAGACTGCCTAAGTACCCAACCAACAGAATATTGATGTTAGAGATATCTAGGCAATTGGTTGCCTACGATAAGATTCAGAAGAAAAAGAAGAAGGGAGGCGTTGACTTCCCAATTGTCATGGACAATTCAGATGAAGTGTGTCCTTAATTACAGGCAGCTAGAGAAGCCGAGAGCGAGCTTCAGTTTTATCACTTTTCATATCACACCAGCCGACAGCACTATGATCCGCATAACAACATCAAATGGGTACTGTCAGAAGAATTTAAACATAAGGAAAATATTGAGGATTATTGGGCTGATGCGTCGGACGAGGCTGAAGTCAGGACAAGAATGTTCTCTCGGTTGCCAATAAACATGATCAGGGAGTGTGAAGTCATTCCGGTACCAGACCAGGTAAATGAGGACATGGACGTTGTCCATCCAGATTATGAAGCAGTGAGAAATACTCCACTTCCACTCCGGGATTGGTCAGAACCAGAGGTTGCTGACTTGGACACACTTTCCATTCCAGTCTTGACATTTACCAGAGCATGGGTTGACAGGCGTGTGAGCAGGTTGAAGAGTAGGTCGATTGCTTTGACTTACAATTTGATGGGAAATCATAGGACACCCACCACCGGCAGGAAGAAACAAATCACACGAGGTCCAGAATCTAGAAGGAAAGAGCCAATTCGGCAGGAGCCTATTCAGCCGGAACCTCCAAGAGTTGTAGTTGAATCACCCACGCCATTGGAGACACGTTCTCCAAGCATACAGGAAGTTTCTTTATTTGTTGATCAAAGAGATGCATTGAATCAGGTGCAAGCAGTACAGGAAAATAATCAGCCACCACGGAGAGAGTCAGTTGGCCAGAGCGTCAACGCACCTACTAGAGATAATCAGCAAGATGATGAGGGGACTACTACTGACCCTCAGTTTCAGCAAGAATTAGAGACGGCTTCGGAGGATGATGATA
>VDFB02000015.1:45623797-45711831 GCA_007258455.2 Sequoia sempervirens
GAAACAGATATCTGATTTGAAACATATATCCCATATTTTTGACATAGAATTTATTGCCTAGAGATCAGCCTCGGGCTTGTTTTGGTATTTGGCTTGGACATGTCAATCCTAAGAAGTCAACACAAAAACGTGTTTGACAACTCACCTTGTTTTTCTACACTTCGTCCATGTGGCTGATGACTTTATTTTTTGCCAAAATTGATGAAACAAAAGGGTTTGTAGAGGAGACTTCAGCTTTCCACCAATATAAATTATTCTTTACTTTGAATTTAATAAATAATTATTATTCAATTTCTATTAGAATTACGACTAAAGTCCTGATTGATAGGCTGGATTGAAAATATCTATAACTTTCAAATAGATCATTTTAAATCCAAAATATGTGTCACATTCTATGCTTTGTATATTATAGGATTAAAAAAAAAATGAATTTCATGAAGTTTTGACCAAGTGAAGATGGTCGACATACGAAGTTTTATATTTTTTAAAAGTTGTAATAAAAAATTCATAATTAATTATTTACTTGGAAAAAAGTTACAAAAAAATATGTGTCACATCCACACATGAGTCCACTACTTATATCTAAAATATTATAAAAAATATTATCATTTTATTTTGGTTAGGGTGGTCAGACAGACACCTACTTCTTATTTTTTCCCTGAAATTTAAGTACTACTGCATTGAAATTTCAAAATTTCACCAAATAAAATTTAAAAAAAATTTAAAAAAATTAGTATTTTAGAAACTACATTCAATTTTCTACATATTCTATTCTTACATATTTTTGAAATAATATAGATAACTTATTCAAATTTTTATGTCAAGTTGCCTAACTCTAATTTTTCTGAATTTTCATTGCCACTTAAGGGCCTGTTTTTTCCATGATGATCCTGCACATACCCACCTTCAACAAAATTTACCAATTGATGAAACATATAGCAATACTCAAATTATCAACAAAGAGAAAGAGATGAATAACACACACATGCACAAGAGACACCAAAGTTACGTAGAAAACCCAATGAGGGAAAAACCACGGTGAGAGTTAACTCACAATATAAGGTTCACTGCCAAAAGAATTGCAAGAAGGCTCACTACCTTAGAGAAAGATACAAAAAGGACTTGCAACACTGAAGCACCAAGGTAAAAGTACAAAGCTATGACACACTTTTATAAAGGAAACAACCAACGCTAATCCAACTTTTAAACTTGAATCACTAAAAAGTGATATATATGTTTTGAATTTTGAAATGATGTAAACTAATAAAATATTTATTTTTCAGTATATTTTACGTTTGTATTTTTTTGAAAAAAAAATAAAAATATTTGAATATAGTTTATAAATTAACACTATAATTTAGTTGCTGATAAAATGCTAAAAAAAGAAGTTACATGAGATGTCAATCTTTATATAGTAAATTTTATTAAATTTTTCCTTCAATTTTTTTTGTGTGCATTTATAACTTGAAACTTCAATGCATGGATATATTTTTTTCCAATTTTGAAAAATATATATTTTTAAATAAATATTAAAATGTGTGTGTATTAAAATTTAGTTGTTTCCACTCGACATCAACTTACATATTAATTATTTATTTAAAATAGAAAAAAAATTATGCCATCTTGATATAGATTCTATTATCTAGGGCAACATATATTTTTTCATTTTTTTTAATAAGTTTTACTATTTTTCCTTGACATGGTAATCAACCTAATGTTTCATGGTGATAACCTACATATAGTAAAAGTAAAAAGGAAAATATAAATAATAATTAAAGTATTAAAAAATATATATTTTTGAAAACTAAACTTATGGATATACAAAAGGGTATTTTTATATTTTAAAAAAAAAGTTTTTTACACGAGTAGAAGTTGTTGAAATATCATGCTTTTCAAATAATTTAATTTGTTTGGTAAATTGGATTCAAAGGGGTTCCAAATATGCACTTAACCAATAATTTTAGTTGGAAAAATTGTGGATATATATAACTTAGCTAGAATGAATCTTACAAGATCATATGATTGACCAAAATTAATTTTTAGCTAAAAATACTTAAATTCACTTGTGTTGATAAGTTGGATGAAAGTGTGACACAACTTTGTGTTGATACCCACCAACCAACTCTAAGAGCAAGACATAGAGGACCTGATGAGATTCACTATCTCAAAGCAAGATAAAAAATATACGAGAATTACAAAGATTGCCAACACAACTCTCTATTGACTGAGGCATTCAAGCATAACTTATCTTTCCTTTCACAACATTTAGAACTATCTCTATTGGATATTCAATACAACTCACTCACACACTTTTTTGCACTTGTACACTTCTCATTCTTGTTGCATTTAAAAAAAATGCATTTATATCCACCACTACACTTTAATTCTTCAATTAGGTTAGCCAAGAAGAGAATAAAGAATGAATTCAACTAGTCATCCCCCAAATCATGATGCAGTCCTATCCTGGGGATAGAGAGGACCAAAAATTTTTTAACACTTCTTTCAATATTCAATCCAAAATGATTTACACACAGGAACACATCAACCTAAGTCAACATCAAGGAAACATGTGGACGAGACATTGAAGCACATAACTAGTTGACCCATAAGCACTCTTTCAATTGAAATTACTTGATGCAATACCAAATATGATAGTTCAAGACCTAAATCCATCATGACACATATTCCATTAATGGAACAACCCCCCAAGCACATAGACTAAGCAAAGGAACAAGCTTTGTCAACCAAATACCCACAAATAACCTAGAAAACCAACTCAAGACACAATATGGCATCAAAGCGGCCAATTAGCAATATGCGAATCACATAGGGATGTTCCTTGAACATCCAACATCACTTCCATATTGTTCTTTCATATTATCATGCCATCAACAACAATTGCAGACCAAATAGGTACATAAACTCTGTTCAGGAAACACATAATACAAAACTGGATGATGTAACATTTGTAGAACTTGTGGACCACTTCAGTATATGAGATTGGAATTGAGACATTACACAAACATTGTGAAAATATTCATAAATCCGTAGGAATAGAGACATCAATGCGGAGAAATGTGAAGCATTTTCCAGACTAGTCGAGACAACTAGCAACACTACTATCCTTCTACAATTCACATGAACCTCCTCGACAACACAAGTGACCTGAAAAGTTAGGAGTACAATATACACAAAGAACTGACATTGAATACCAAATTGCAAGACCAAAGGAATGCGGAGAATTCTCCCAAACAGACTTCAATGCAACTTCCTAAATGGGTAAGTGCAAGAAGATGGGGGGCCAAAAAGGGGTCTTAAGTGGCCACTTTTTAATGAAATCAAAACATACTGACCTTGGATGAGAACTGAGCTTACCAAAAATCTTGAAACAATAAACAAACTATCAAATGAGATAATTAAGCTTACCAAAAATATTGAAACAACAAGCAAACTATCCAACTAGCCTTCAATCCAAATAGATCAATTGCCTAAAAAATCAACTTGTCACACAATTAACTTGTCAAAATAATCAAACAATCCTGGTCAAAAAATAAAATGGTCTTATACAAGATTTCACATTGTGGAAACCAGATCCAATCCATCATTGGTCTTATATGACATTCTACCATTCCTGAAACCAAACTTTGTCAAATGTATCCTCATCAAACTGTCCTATACAGGTCGTTGCATCCTAGAAACTAGGCTCAATTCATAATTGGCCTTATACAAGGTGTACCATTCCTAAAACCAAACACCATCCCTATTAAAAATTTGATCATACAAATAATCATTGGAAAATGATCTAAATGGTTGTTGACTCTTTTGGCCCAGTTTTTTTTATCGTTTATCGATTTATCTTTTTACCTTTTTCTCTTTGATTTTTGTTTGTGGTTTTCCTTAGCAATATGATTGGGGCAACTTGGTTACTTGTATGTGTTTGAATTTCCATTTTGCATAATCAATATATCCTGTGAAAGATTAAGCTCAATATAATGCTTTCTTATGTCAAGATCAACATGCTTTGTGGTCACTTCATCACATGTTTTGTCAATGTTCTACGGTTCCTTGTCTATGTCATGGCACTCCTTGTCTATCGTGTCTTTTTTTCACAATGGATAACACACCACACCTTGGTCTATCTCATACCTTGGTGTTTGTTGTCCATTTCCATAATAAGTTCTATAAGGACATTTATGCAGTCAAATAAGAGCTTGATCATTTAATATCCCAATCTCAAGATAAAAAGTCCCAATTTATCCATTTCTTTCAAGTCCATTCCATTCCTCATCGACTTTCTTTTCACACTAACATTTCATTAGTCCACCTGCTTATCACTAACTTTTCCAAAAAAAAAAAGAACTTTTTGAAAATTCGTCAATTTTCCCAAGGGGGAATCATCTTATCCTGCATTTGTCAGGGCACATTGGGTCATCTCTTGGGTTGAATTTTTTTCTTTTCTCTATTATTTTTTGACACGATGTGATAAACTATATTATGTCAAAGAGGGGAAAGATGTAGACATTGAAAAATTTCCTGCATTTGCAAGCAACATTTTACCATTGAATCGCCTTCTTCCTTGTATAATTAAATAATTTTAATTATTTAATTATTTTCCAATGTCATTTTCTTCTACTAATTAAATAATTTTTAATTATTTAATTAATTCATTTTATCCCCTTTCCTCCTTTGATTAATTTAAATACATATCAATTTTATTTGAATTAGGTTACCAATTTACCTTTTTCTATCCATAATTAAATAAATTATTATTTATTTAATTATTTATTCCCATTTTAATCTAGAATTAAATAATTATTTTAATTATTTAATTATTCATTAGCCTTTTCTCTCCAATAATTAAATAAATTGTATTTATTTATCATCTCCATAATTAAATAATTATTCTTAATTATTTGTCATTTTCCTCTATCTCTCTATTAAATAATTATTTTTAATTATTTAATATTTTTACACTCCACCTTTCTTCTATAATTAAATAATTATTTTTTAATTATTTAATATTAATTTCCCTCCTTTAAATTAAATAATTGTCATTATTTAATTTGAATTTCTTCTTAGCTAAGCCTTAAATCTCAACCACTTTCTTGAGTTTTGGTCCATTCATCCCCATCCTTATCTCTTGTTGTCTCAATTAACCTTTTCTATTGGTCATGATCCCTAATCTCTTAATCTTAGCCCTTCATTTGAATCGGGATTTCTATAAAAGAAATCCCTCCTTCATTTGTCTTCTAACCACAATCTTTGAAGTTTTTCTATCAAGTCAACATGAAGCTCATTAAGTATATTGCATACCACAAATCTATGCATAGGAAAAACAAAATGGAGAAAAGCAATGAAGGTGATTCAATTATGGCATAGAGATTGAGGTTGTATTGCTTCATTTCTTTGGATTTCTATGTTCATTTGTGCTTCACTGTTGGATCTAGGGTCTTATTATGTAATACCCCTCGTGTTGCTGATACTCTTTGTGTTGATTTTGTACTTGGTTTGTGATGGTGATTAGTTCACCATTTTCATTGTGTGTGGATTCATAGTTTGGTTGGTTTGCTACACTTGACATTAATTATGATGCTTGATGATACATTATGTGGTGGTTTTATTATTTGGCTATGCTATGGTTTTCTCTAATAATATATGTGGTGATGTTGTGATTCTATGATGCTATGGTTTCTGATGTGTTTGCTAGTGAGTCTTGGTGAAAGGATGGAGTGGCATCACTTGCTCATGAGTGCCCTGCTACCCCGCAAATACCTTTCACGGTGTGTCTGCAATGGAGATTTACATGCTACTTGACATTTGTTTCTATGTAGGCTGTAGGTAATGGACACCAACTCCACCTGCTTGACAGGTTTGAGCGTGTCCCATAAACCCAATGGGTATGATGTTGAAAAGGGAGTTGATAAGGAAGTGTCCCCGTCCCAAGTCTGTCACCTCGTTATGAGTCTTACGGTGTCGTGGTCTTGACCTTGTCTTTGTTTCAGTATTGGTTGTTATTGCTTATTTATTTATTTGTGGATAGTTGTTATTTAATTAATCTTTATTTTATTTGTGATTAATTAATGTTATTTAGTTGATATAATTATTTGTAGGTAATTGTAGTTAAAGTTAATTAATTAAATTTTCTTGATTGAGTGAATAGTTTAAATAAAAATATTAGATGCTATTATGTGAATTATAATTTTAAATTTGTATAAGGTAAATGATATTAATTCTTGAATTTTTAAATTAATTAAATAGCATAAATTCTTTATTATTATTATTATTAAAAGAAAATAATTAAAAAAATAGTTAAATAATAATTAGAATAGTTACAGGAGTGAGTGGGAATTGAATGAAAAACTCTTGTTTAAAAATATTCTCGGAGAGAATATTGGCATGTTGTGATTTGAAAGAAGTCACTTCACAGAAAGAAAATTGGCTGAAGAATTATTTTTTTTGGGTTTTGGGGGTTTGCACGACGGGGCATTACAACTTGGTATCAGAGCCAGGTTTGCTAATGCTGGCTACTCTGGGTAGTTTGAGTTCATTAGGAAACCTTTGCGTTAACTCTTGATCTCACATACCCCCAGTTGTTGTGTAGGATCATGCCTCGAGGTAGAGGTGGTGGTCAAGGTGGTGGCCGTGGGGTGAACCGCCAAAGTCCATCACCTCTGAGCTCCCATGGTTCAAAGTGTGAGGAACTATAGAGTTCCCAAAGAAATCCGAAAGGTGGTGGTTAGAACCCAGAACAACCAAATTTAGATGGTCAGTTGTAGCATTTACTAGAGGAGATACTGGGTTGTTTAGGCCCTAGGCAAATGGAAGAACAGAGGTTGGAAAGGGAAATGGAGAGATCTCCTAGATGTGGGGAAACAACAGCTGAACAAGATGTAGTAGTGGTGGGCCACATGAGAGACCTGTTGAGAGCACAACCTCCCACATTTGATGGTTCTGGTGGGGGTCTTGAGGCAGAGACTTGGCTGATCGATTTGGATAGATGCTTTGCTATGCATCCCTATGACAATAATACTAGGGCTAGGTGTGCCATCATGCACCTCAGAGGCTTCGCGTCCACTTGGTGGCAGCCAGAAGAATAAAAATTACATATTGACATCAGGATGGTGACTTGGGAATTGTTTATGGAGAGATTCAGGGCCCGTTTCCTTTCTGATAACTAGAGATAGCGCAAAGGAGATAAATTTCATGAGTTAAGATAGATGGAAATGTCCATGGAGCAATATGAGCATCATTTTTATGAGCTCAAACAGTATGCATGGATTAGTAATGATGAGGCAATGCTTGTGCAACATTTTGTTAGGGGCTTAAATTCCTAAATTAGTGGTGGAGTTAGAGTCTTCGAGCCGAAGACAATGGAGGTAGTTGTTGAGAAGGCTCGCCTTGTAGAAGAAAATATGGCAATAGCATTGGGAGGTCACATAGGAGTTCAGATCGATAGTGCCCCAACATTAGGTTTTGGTTCTAGAGGTGGACAACCTCAAGTTGTAGGGTCTTCTAGGAATTTTTGGGCACCCTCTAAGGGTGGTCCACAACAGCAGCAACAGTCACAACCCAAACAAAACAAATCACAGTCTCAGCAAGGAGACAAATCTCAGAGCAAGAAGAACTGAAGCTAGCAGAGAATTAGACAGGATCATTTTGAGTAGCCTACACAAAGCACACAATCAACACCTTCTCGAGGCAGTTTCTAGTAGTTGAGTATACCGTCTGGTGTTAGAGGTTTTGGATGAGGCATAGGTTGTTTCTCTTGTGGGAAACATGGAAATATTGCCAGACAATGTCCACAGAGGAGCACTATAGGTTTTAGTCAGAGACTAGTTGCTTCTGAGCCGACAGTGGGTGATGCAGGTAGAGCACATCGGGTATTTGTGGCAGTGGACAATCACCAAGTTGAACATTAGGGCATTGTTGTTGAGACATCAGGTGCATTGTATGGTACTAGCATTTCCATTCTCTTTGATTTTAGAGCATCAAATTCATTCATTTCTCCTTCAGTAGTAGAGTGTTGTAGACTAGTGGCAGCAAGGCAAGGCATTAAGTGGCAAGTCGAATTGGCCTCCGGGGCAAAGGTAGTGGTTGAGTCACTAGTTCAGGGTTGTAATTTGCAAATTGGGTCACTCATGACTACGGTGGATCTTTGAATCCTACCTCTTGGTTCATATTATGTGGTTCTAGGTATGGATTGGTTGAGTTCTCACCATGCCATAATTGATTTTCGACGTAAGGCTGTGCATTGTGTTGACAGTGTGGGTAATGAGGTTGAGATCATTGGCATTCAGAGACCTATCTCACTACGTTTGATCTCAGCTATGCAATTAAAATGGTGCTTTAGACATGGGTGTCAGCTATTTCTAGTGTCTGTTAATGATTTGGACTGGGAAGAGAGTCAAGGGATCTCATTGGATGACTACCCCCTTCTTAAGGAATATTCTAATGTTTTTCCAAGTGAAACTCCAGCGATGCCACCAAAGCATGACATCGACTTTAGAATCGACCTTGTTCCTGGAGCTGAGCCTATATCTTGGGCTCCATACCGGATGACAACATAGGAATTGCAGGAGCTCCGTTTGCAGTTGGAGGAACTTTTAGAAAAAAGGATTCATCCATCCTAGTGTTTCCCCTTGGGGAGCACCGGTTATATTTGTGAAAAAGGACGGTTCGCTCTGATTATGTATTGATTACAAGAAACTCAACAAAGTGACGATCAAGAATCGATATCCTTTTCTGAGAATTGATGACTTGTTCGATCAGATAAAAGGAGCTCAGGTTTTCTCCAAGATTGATCTTAAGTCTGGCTATCATCAGTTGCGAGTAGCCAAATATGATATTCATAAAACTACATTTCGTACTTGTTACGAGCATTATGAATTCACTGTTATGTCATTCAGGTTAACAAATGCACCATCAATTTTTATGATCCCGATGAATGGAGTCTTCCGAACCTATTTGGATAGGTTTGTGTTGGTGTTTCTCGATGACATCCTGGTTTACTCTAAATCAATGGAGGAGCACGAGGAACATCTAAGGCAGGTATTACGATGCTTAAGGGACAATCAACTATTTGCTAATTTGGCTAAGTGTGAGTTCTACAAAATGGAAGTGAAATACTTGGGGCACGCCATCTCAGGTGCAAGTATCATACTGGATCCATCAAAGATCCATGCTATTGTTGATTGGCCAACACCCAAGAATGTTCTAGAAATTCACAGTTTTATGGGGTTAGCGGGCTATTATCGGAAGTTTGCATAGGGTTTTTATAGGATCACACACCCCATTACTTCCCTTTAGAGGAAAGGGAAGAAGTTCATTTGGTCTGATCAATGCCAGACAACATTTGAGACCCTTAAGGATAGGTTGACTAGTGCACCAATATTGGCGGTTCCTGATCCTACTAGGGATTTCGTGGTGTGCACCGATGCTTCCTTGGAGGGCTTAGGAGCCGTCTTGATGCAAGAAGGACGTGTAATTGCATATGAATCCTATAAACTCAAGGATTATGAGCTAAATTACCCCATGCATGACTTGGAGTTAGCCACAGTGGTTCATACCCTTGTGAGATGGAGACACTTCTTATTGGGTCATAGGTTTGAGCTTCAGAATGATCATCGCAGTTTACAATACATTTTTATGTAGCCGAACTTGAATTCCAGGCAGAGGAGATGGATGGAATTCCTCTGCGAATATGAATTTGAGGTCAAGTATGTTCAGGGCAAGGAAAATGTTGTGGCAGATGCTCTGAGTCAGCGGAGACATGAGATTTCTATAGTAGCTCTCGAGGTGGATTTGAGTAGTCAAGTCCTCGCAACGCTTCCTACAGATTGAATCTGGCAGAGCTTGAGAAGGAAATTTTGCAGGGTACTCACTAGAGTTGGATGGTCTTTTGAGGTATTTGGGCCACATGTACATGCCTTCTATTGAGGGTCTTCAGACTCTAATTATGACTTTAAGGCACATCAAGCTCCCTAATATGCTCATCCGGGAGTTAAGAAAATGTATGCAGATCTTCGTGCACTATACTTTTGGGCTGACATGAAGAGGGATATTGCAGATTTGGTGGCTAGATGTTTGGAATGTCAAAGGGTTAAGGAAAAACACCAGCATCCCGCAGGTCTTTTACAGCCCCATCTCTTTCTGGAATGGAAGTAGGACATAATTTTTGTAGACTTTATTGTGGGATTTCCTATGACTTCTCGACGTCATGATGCTATCATGGTCACAATTGATAGATTGACCAAGGTGGCACACTTCTCCCCCATTCGATCATCTTATGTTGCTTCTTCGGTTGCTAGAATCTACATGGAAGATATTGTTCGTTTGCATGGTTTTCTGTGGAGAATCATTTCTGATAGAGATCTAGTGTTCACATCTGCATTGTGGACATCATTGCAGTGTGCCTTAGGAACTCAGCTAAACTTTAGTTCTGCTTACCATCTTGAAACAAATGGTCAGACATAAAGAGTTAATTAGGTTCTTGAAGACATGCTTCGTATGTACGTGATGGATCAACAATCACATTGGGAGGATTATTTGCATCTGGTGGAATTTTCCTACAATAATGGATATCGTAGCTCGATTGGTATGGCTCCCTTTCAGGCACTATATGGTTGTCCCTGCAGGACCCCATTAAGTTGGGACTGTCTAGAGGATAGAGTTCTCCTAGGTCCCGAAATGCTTCAGGACATGGAACAACAGGTAGCTCACATCAGAGAGCATCTTGTGGCAGCTCAAGATAGACTGAAGAAGTATGTTGATGCACATAGAGTTGACCGTCAATTCTCTATTGGTGATCGAGTCTTTCTAAGAGTGTGACTGCGAAAGAACCCAATCCATTATGGAAAGGGTTCCAAGCTCGTGCCTCAATTTGTAGGACCATTTGAAGTTTTGGAGAGGATTGGCCTTGTTGCTTATCACCTAGCATTGTTGCCCAGTCTATCACGGATTCACGATGCTTTTCATGTTTAAGTTCTTAGGCCATATTATCCAGATGTTACTCACATACTTGATTGGAATGCTCTTCAGGTCGAGGATGAGAAGCTTACACTCGAGCCTGTGGCTGTGCTACAGCATCAAAGATTCACCCTCAGGGGCCAAGATATTGAACAAGTGCGGGTTCAGTGGGATCTGAATGATGAGACTTTGGCGACATGGGAGGATGCATCCCATATTAGAGAGGCTTACCCATATTTATTTAGTGGCTTCTAGGAGTAAGCCATGTTTTAGGGGGGGAGGATGTAATACCCCTCGTGTTGTTGATACTCTTTGTGTTGATTTTGTACTTGGTTTGTGATGGTGATTAGTTCACCATTTTGGTTGTGTGGATTCATAGTTTGGTTGGTTTTCTGCACTTGACATTACTTATGATGTTTGATGATACATTATGTGGTGGTTATATTATTTGGCTATGCTATGGTTTTCTCTAATAATATATGTGGTGATGTTGTGTTTCTATGTTTCTATGGTTTCTGATGTGTTTGCTAGTGAGTCTTGGTGAAAGGACGGAGTGGCATCACTTGCTCGTGAGTTCCTTGCTACCCCGCGATTACCTTTCACGGTGTGTCTGCAATGGAGATTTACATGCTACTTGACATTTGTTTCTATGTAGGATGTAGGTACTGGACACCGACTTCGCCTACTTGACAGGTTTGAGCGTGTCCCATAAACCCAATGGGTATGATGTTGAAAAGGGATTTGATAAGGAAGTGTCCCCATCCCAAGTCTGTCACCTCGTTGTGAGTCTTACAGTGTCGTGGTCTTGACCTTGTCTTTGTTTTAGTATTGGTTGTTATTGATTATTTATTTATTTGTGGATAGTTTTTATTTAATTAATCTTTATTTTATTTATGATTAATTAATGTTATTTAGTTGATATAATTATTTGTAGGTAATTGTAGTTAAAGTTAATTAATTAAATTTGCTTGATTGAGTGAATAGTTTAAATAAAAATATTAGATGCTATTATGTGAATTAGGATTTTAAATTTGTATAAGGTAAATGATATTAATTTTTGAATTTTTAAATTAATTAAATAACATAAATTCTTTATTATTATTATTATTATCAAAAGAAAATAATTAAAAATTTAGTTAAATAATAATTAGAATAGTTACGGGAGTGAGTGCGAATTGAATGAAAAACTTTTGTTTAAAAATATTCTCGGAGAGAATATTGGCATGTTGTGAAAAGCAAGAAGTCACTTCACGAAAAGAAAATTGGCTGAAGAATTGTTTTTTTTTGGGTTTTGGGGGTTTGTGCAATGGGGCATAACATATTACTTGAATTAGGTTGTTTCATGGTTGCTACTATTGATTCATGCATGCTCCCTAAGATTTTAACCCTATCCAAACTCCCCTTTTAACATCATTTCCATCATTTATCCCTATTTTTCTTTATTAATTAAATAATCTTGAATTGTTTAATTAGTTCACCATTTCATCATTAATATCCTCTTCATCCTCCTAGTTGAATAATTTTAATTATTAATTAGCTCCATCTAATATTTCTTCTACTCCCACATGATTAAATTTAATTCTAATTATTTAATTATCCCACCTTTTAATCTTCTCATTCTCCATTCGATTAAATAATTTCTAATTATTTAATTATCCTAATTTCCCTCCATCATGCATATTCCCAAGAAATATTCCTTTTCAAAATATCTTCACTAATTTGTCTCAACCATTTCTAGCCCTTGATCTTGAAATCTAATCTCCAACCTTGATCTAAAATATCCTAACCATTTTCCTAAAATGGTGCAGATATCCCGAGTTCTAACTAATCATATCCCTTGATCTTCCTTGATTCACTCTCATTTGTGGGTGTTGAGATCAATATCAACCCTTCTTTGTGGGCATTGAATCTCAATCTTGACCCTTGATCTAATTTCCTAAAATCTATAAAATAACCTTCAATCCTTCACATTCATCACCTAGAATTCTCATAGCTAAGTCATGTCCATTTGATTCTTGAGCAATTAAGAGCATTTATCATAGCATCTAGGTCATATTTGCATCACATTCAATCAAGATTTTGCTAGCAATCATGGAGGTTTTATATGTTTAAGTTAACTCGTGAGAAGTTGAGAAAGCCAACTTCATAGACCCCGAAGATCACCTGCATGCAAATAACCTGTCACAGAAAGAAGAGATGGAGACAAACAAGCAAGGGTGCTCTGAAAGCTGAAAAATGTATTCATCCAAGAGAGAGATAAATTACAATGATGAATCCTTATAAAAGGATATTGTGCAAACCTAAAAGAAACCCTAATAGGTAGACATTTAATAATTAATATAATTATTAAATGTCACAAAATGCAAACTAAAGTGAAATCTTAAGAGAGGAATAAAGGTAATTTAATCAACATGATTAAATTAAAACCTTTACTCTAACACCCCCCCTTAAGATGAGCAAAAGTGCAGCTACAAACATATGCAAGTAAGAAAAGGTAATTACAATGCAATAAAGTAAACTTGGGTCCCAGCAACAAGGCCTGATCAGGTACCCAATTACAACCAAATCTCTGTAAAGTGGAGAAATAGAGAAAACCTCATGGGAAAAACTCTACTCCAAAAGAGATGAAAGAAATAAATGTACTAATAATAGAAGGATAGGAGGTGGATAACATAAGACCCCCCATAGACAGCTTCTATCATATAAGTACATGTACAATGGTCTCCATAGGAGAAAAAGAAAGAGACTAGAAGGCCCCCCCACAATGAAGAAACTCCTGTCACAATGGTAGATGCCTGATGTAGAATCTAGAAAGATATCCTGAAGCAGAAAATAATATTCCTCCCCTTGGGAAGAAACGGATCCAAAGGACAATGTCGAAGAAACCCTGTGAAAAGAGAAGAACCAAGATGTCTCAAGATGTGTCCCATGATAGGATGCTAAAGAATCTCTCTGTCTGAACTGAAACAAAAGATGTCAAATCCAAACTGAACTGAAGATTCTTGAACTACAACCTTTGAATGCATAGATGATGGTGGGCTAACAGCTGGAATATGGCTGTCAACAAAGAGGAGCTGAAAATCCTCAAAGTAATCCTCCAGATCTGCAATATAGGACTCTACAAACAAAGACGAAATGCCTGCAAGATAAGAATCCCAAGTAGCCATGTCTAAAAGATGTATGATGTCCTGCTTAGCTGAATCAATAGGAGCCAAAGAAGAGGCAATATCAAACTGATCAAGAACAACAGGAGAAGATGTTGATACAAGTATAATCTCAGTCTAAAGAGTAGGAACTGTGAGACAATCCTCTAATTCATCGAATATGTAAGGGTGTCTAAATACTGAAGTTCCTTTAAAGTATCATGATCAAAGGGTGTGTTCTCTCTCCAACCAATGGGTACAAGACAATCTGAAGCAGGATCCTCTAGGAATGGGGAAAGACTGAGGTCTCCATAGATCTCCCAAAGACGTGTCCAAAGTGAGTGAGGACAATCAATGCCCGATATAGCCCACACAGTGTCAGAATCAACACTAGACAAAATAACTCCTACTATGTGATTTCTAATGATATCCCAAGCTATTTTTCCCTCTGAAGTTGCTGGTTCAGGTATGAGATCATACAAATAAGGCAACAAATTAAGCCACCTACAGTGTGTAAGTATGCCCTTTGCCCATGACTCATAATTACCCCGTTCCAGAAAAATAACTGAAGGGTGAGTAGAAAAACCCATGATAACTCTTCAAATTAAAACAATCTGAGACTAACTAACCTCAATACTGATAAACCAGATCAAATAAAGCCATCCCACGCAAACAAATCATTTCCAAGTGCTGAAACATCCAAGTAACTGACAGATGTGTGAAAACACAAAATACTGAATAAAAAGTACCTGGTGCAGATTCTGGAAAAATAAATTACAGATCTGGAAAGAACACAGAAACACCTTTCCAACGCCTCTTTGTTTGAAAAAACGGAGTCCGTATGCAAAAGATATGGCTCCAGGAGTGCAAAAATATTGTTCTGACTTTGACTGAGAAAAACAGCATCAAAACGGAAAAAAATGAAAATTAGACCTACACCATCAGATCGGCGCTGGAATCAGCTTTCCAATGGTATCTCGTTTGAAGAAAACAGAGATTGTTCGCCCATTTTATGTCCGATTTACCGAAAGAGGTCAAAAAAAGGCTTAAAAGGGATGCCCTGGTGGCTCCGCTGGTCTCGGCGGCGCTCCGGGTGGTTTCAAGCTGGGCGCTGCACAGGCGCCGGGGCGGGTGGGTGGCCAGCCGCTGGAGGTCGCCTGACGGTGGTTATGGGCACGCTATGGCCGGCCGCCTGCTAACATCGGGCAAGGTAAAAATAAAAAAAAACCTTTGTTTTTTTTATTTTTTTAAATTTTTTGATCGGAAATGTGCCTGGGGGCGACGGCCCCTGAGCAAAAAAAATTTGCCTCCCAGATCAACTATGCCCAAATAGGTCGTGCCATATATGAAAATATGGGTTTTTGGCCGCTCTGAATCCAACCGTGAGGTCCGTTTGGGCCCAAAATGCACCCAAAAAATGGAGTTACCCAGATCCTCAAAAAAAACAACCAGAAAACCTGAAAGCCAGATCTAACCCTCGTAGCTCCAAATTCTTCAGAAGACGAACAGGAAGCAGCAGGTCTGGAGCTCTGATACCATGTAGAAGTTGAGAAAGCCAACTTCACAGACCCCGAAGATCACCTGCATGCAAATAACCTGTCACAGAAAGAAGAGATGGAGACAAACAAGCAAGGGTGCTCTGAAAGCTGAAAAATGTATTCATCCAAGAGAGAGATAAATTACAATGATGAATCCTTATAAAAGGATATTGTGCAACCCTAATAGGTAGACATTTAATAATTAATATAATTATTAAATGTCACAAAATGCAAACTAAAGTGAAATCTTAAGAGAGGAATAAAGGTAATTTAATCAACATGATTAAATTAAAACCTTTACTCTAACAAATCCAACATCACACCAACACAAGCCCTCCAACAATTTGATGGCGAGGTTGTATTTCTTGTTTTGAGTTCATTGTGTTTGATTTATTTTATCTAACCCTTGTTTTGAATCCATAGCTATATCTACAATCCAATTTCATTGCTAAGTTGATTTGATCTTCATGTTTTTGGGTTCTTTGATTGAAATCTTATTGCTTAATAAATTCCATTTTTACCCATTACAATTAAGAATGGTCTTAAGACCTTTTGCACCAATATAACCCAATCTATGGTGCCACAACATACATGAATTTTCAGTACTAGTTACATTGGAAGAGTTATAGAAAGTAGAGGAATTTATCCTAAGCAAAGTCCCTATCCAAGATCCTTTAGCTAGCACCAAACTCCCTCCTACCCACTTGCAACCAGATTTGTCAAATTTTACATGTATTCCAGAATCATTCAACTTGGATATTGAAAGTAAATTTCTTGCATGTACCAAAATATGTAAAAAATCATCAAGAGATTTAATCATCCCATCACTAAAATAAAACTTTACCTTTTCCTTACCAACAATCAAGTCTTAGTGTTGTTATCACCAAGGAAAACTATAGTGAAGGAAAAAGTATCCCTTTTCACACTTAATTTGGGAATAAATAATAATAATGACTAAATTATGCCTTAATTTAGTGTTGTAATATGTTTTACATATTCACATTAAGTTTAGGGCCTCTTAAATAAAATATGCACTTAATTGTGCCTTATTTTTGGTGTTGTAAAATGTACCTTTATACTTTCACACTAATCTAGGGCTTTATTAATTAATTGAGGTTAATTATGCCTTAATTGGACCCTTTAATTCAAATCCAAGCCTAATTAAATACAATTTCCAAAGGATAAAGATCGACATTCATTAATGTTATATCATGACACTTAACATTGGATAATGTGTGTCCTAGGTAAGTGACCTAGGACCCATTAGCCCAAGGGTGAATAGGTCCTCACTTAGGCCTAGGACCTAAATTTCAAATATGTTTTTGGTGGTTTTTTAATGATTTCAAATGTTTATTCACATGTTGGCTTGTGTTGTTTGAATTTCGGGAATTAATGTTAACATATTTATAAATAAGAGGTCATTTCACTATGTTTCATCCTAGAAAAATCTAAGACTTCAAGAATTCAAGAAAATTTATGAGAAAGTGTGATCAAGGGGAATTCAAGAGCATTTCAAGGCATTTAAGAGAAGATTTGTGGAATAATTATTGCAGCATTGAAGATCTATTATCATGTCAAAATCTTCTTGCATCATGCATGTTATTTGAGCTAATATGTTGATGTAGTGTTCAAGATCCATTCAAGCATTCAAAGACATTGTTTCAAATCAACCTTCATGATCAAGATCCACATCCATTGAAGTCATTTCATGCAAGTTACAAATCCATATTCTAAGGTTCATCCAAGGGTTTGTTGAGTTGTGACATAGCTTGTTCATTCATCATTCCTTCATGCTATTTCATTTCATTATAGGGTAACTTAATTACAAAAATGGGGTTTGACCAAGGAAAACTCCCATTCACCTAAAAAACAACATGTTTCTATCTTGATGTGTGTTTGTAGAATTTAGGTGGAAGATCTCTTGGAGAGAAAAAATGAAAAGTTGTCAAAGTTGCATTTTTTGTCACCATTCCTGCAATTTCACGAAAACTGACCTATAGGGTTTATTTCCAACTTTTCAACTATAAGATTCGAGAATCTAGGAGTGCAAACACAACAAAACAAAACCCAAAAACAAATTTTTAGGAGTCCTAGCCAAGACCCATTCGCCATAGGGCGAATGAGTCCTTAGTTTGCTTTGAAAAAGCACTTTTGATGACTGGTACACATCACTTTACCATTCTTAGATTTGCAATTTGATTGTTGGTTCCAGAAAAAATGAGCTTAATCTGTTAGATGCACTTTATAGCTTGTATTTTGGGTTTGTTTTGCTATTTTTGATATTTCTCCCCAAAGTGTTGTTTGACTCATACCCTTGTCCTTGCAAAAAAGTGAAATTTTTAGATTCATACCTTGATTTGACTCACCTTGAGGTTGACAGTCATTTCATTATTGGATCTCATTTCCTAAATGAAATAGTGGAGAATAGGGTTATTTACTATCATTTTGGTGAACCCCCCGTTTTAATTTCAATCAACCAAAACCAATTTTTTCCTCTATTTCATTATGGTGAACCTGAGTTTGATCATTGCAATATTCTAATTTTGGAGTCCATTTTCACCCTAGATTTAGATCTTGCATTCATTTTCATTTATTTGCATTGAATTGAGTCTCATTTAGGGTGTCTAGTTTACATTTAACTTTGTATTTCATTTAAGGGTTTTAGGATTGCATCTTTGCATTCTTTGAAATCTGAAAAATACAAAAAAATCAGCCATTTTGCATATCATTTACATACCATTGCATCATCATTCATTTGCATTTGAAAAGTGAAACAAAATTTTACATCAAATTAGGTCTCCTAGTTTGTCATTTTGTCACATTTTGCACTTGCATTCAACATCAAATTCATAAAAAAATCAAACTACAACTTCTTGTTTCTGATTAGAATATGGAAACAACTAAAATCATCTCATAAATCTGTAATTTCTAAAAAAAATCCCTAACCCAAGGACCCATTTTCCCTAGGCTGAATGGGTCCTTGATCAGTGTCATTTCCTGATTTTTTGGGCACTAAGACACCTATTTTTTCATTTTATTTTACTATTTTCAGTTTTTTGTTTTAGTTTATAGATTTTCTGTTAGTTGAAATTGATTATATTTATCTTAATTTTAGTGCATTTTGTGATTTCAAAATTGCATTTACAAGACATCATTTTCAGGTTTTTGTATTGAGTAATAAAAAAATTACCTTGTTTAGAATTTGAAAATATGAAAATCCCCTTGCATTTTAAATAATGGACATGTGCATAAGTAACCTATGGAAGTCTTTGACATCCTTAGTTGATGTTTTGAGTTTTGTTTTTGGAAATGATCCTAATACAATTGAACCTAATCATGCTCAATCAACTCCCAATGAGCATCCTCATGAAGTTGACATCATTGGAGAAGATGATGATAGCATGAACAACTTCATAAATGATTTCCTTAACAATCTTGAGAATAATTCATCCTTTTACCCATCCATGTAACAACCAACACATCCTACCATCCCACCACTTGAAATGTTTGGTCTTTTACATCTTGAAATTGAGTCACAAACTAAGCCTAAAATTTCAGCAATGAGTGAACCTAGCCCCTCTAATCAAGTGCATACCTATCCATCTTATGTTAACAAAGTGACCAACACAACCATCAATCTAGAAAAGACTTATGGCCAATATTTTACGATATTAACTAAAAAAGGATGTGACATAACTAATGAGCATGAAATTCACAAAATTTTAGAGCAACTTCCTATTGAAGACACTATGGGACTAGGATATCAAAATCCTTATCCCTCTACATCTTCTAAGGATACAAATGTCCCCCCTCATAATAATGAATTAATGTCTCACAAGGATGATAGGATCACTTTTAGGTCCTTCTCCTTCCAATCCACCTCAAAAATATCTTCAAACAAGAAAGAAATCCAAAACTTACAAACTCAAGAAATTGCCATTCCTACATACAAAAACACAAATTGAATAAAAAATGGAAGAATTTCTTCATGTAGGATGGATTATATTGCCACCTCCTAATAAGGGTAACAAGCCTAATAACATGAACTATTGCACATATCATAGAACTATTGGGTGCCTTATTGATGAGTTTCATAACTTAAGAGTGATCTTGGACAAATTTTATATGATAGAGATAATCCCTTAATTTATGCACTTTTCCCCTTGCCATGTAATAGTTGTAGTATCCTAGTATGCTCACTATTATATGTTTAACATTCATTGAAAATCATTCTATTTATCACATGGAGCTCTTTCTCATCACTCATCTCAACTCATCCTTTTCCTGCACTTATTGGAGGCAAGGGGTTAGATAGCCTTGTCCTAGTTTTGGCACTTGATTTATCCCTTTAGCTAGTTACTAGCCTTCTATATATAGTGAACAAGATTAGGATGCAGACGGCCTACTATAGGTTGAATTGCATGTGTCTTACTAGTAGTTTTTTTCTTCTTTTGCATGTTCTTTGTGTGATTGCATTTGTGTAATGTGATCCCCCATTTGTATCTACATTCTTCTCTATGTTGTAAACATTTATCTTGTGCTTTCCTTTTGGGGATGACACAAGGTGTCAAGATATTTAGGTCTCTTCCATGTTGACCCAATATATATATATATATATTTCACTCTCTATGTGTCTTCCCGTTCTATGGGTTTTTGGGGAATGATGAAATTTCCAAGCTCTATAATCACATTGTAGCAAAGATATACCGACCCTGAATCCATGGATCCCTTTTGTGTTTTGGGATTTAATTTTGGGGGAAACCCCTTTACATGATGTAGGCTTGATTTAGAAACATATGACTTGGCATAGGGATTTCCGAGTAAGCTCTCATGTCTTCTTCTACTTTAAAGTTATTGCTCACATCAATGGTGTTAGCAATTCCTTTAAAGTGGGGGCATACATTGGCATTATCATTGTAGAAATTTTTGACATCCCCATGTTCTTTGTGTGATTTTCTTACTTGTTGTGATGCATCCTTTTCTTGGTGGTTTCATTGGGTTTGATGTCATCCGAGAGTGTAATATTTCTTAGAATACAACTTTCCTCTTAGTGGTGATGCTATGCGTTGCATTCCCTAAGTTGTAGAACTTTTATCTTGGACTTGTCCTCTCTTGGAGACATTAAGCATGACGATCCCTATGAAGAAGACCTTACACAAACTAGGCAATATCCCTTTGAAAAAAACCATATATAATGTTCATAAGTGTTTAGCATAATACAACTTGTTAACCTTGTGAATCTCAAAACTGAAATGTGTGTGACGCCGTATCAGAGTTGTTAGAGGGATAGATTTGGTATGGTAAGTATAGTGAGAGCTGAGATAGAGGTATGAATTTCTCACTAAGCCACTTTCCTAGGGGCTCACCTAGTGGATGGCTTGAGGTTCCATTAGCTAGTGTGAGTGTACATGTCATTTGCATAGTGGACATCGAGTTCTACTTGTGAATGTGAAGGAAAAAAAGCCATGTTCCACATCAAGTTGGGACAATCGAAGCTTGATCTACCCCTTCCCTAGACAAAAAATTGTGTTCCACCTCACATTGGGACAGTTGAAGCTTGATCCTCCCTTTCCCTCTTCTCATAGGCTTTGATGTTGTATAATTGAGTATCTTTATCATTGTTGCATACATAAGTGTCTTGAATGCCTACTTTAGTGTGAGTTTGACATGGGGCCATACTCTCACTAAAGTGGGGGCTAAATGGAGTGTAAGAAAAAGTATCCCTTTTTCACACTTAATTTGAGAATAAATAATAATTTAAAAAGGACTAAATTATGCCTTAATTTAGTGTTGTAATATGTTTTACATATTCACATTAAGTTTAGGGAATTTTAAATAAAATGGACTTAATTGTAATTTTTTTTGTGTTGTAAAGTGTACCTTTACACTTTCACACTAATCTAGGGATTTATTAATTAATTGAGGTTAATTATGCCTTAATTGGCCCCTTTAATTCAAATCCAAGTGTAATTAAATTCAATTTTCAAAGGATAAAGCCCGACATTCATTAATGCTATATCATAACAATTAACATTGGAGAATATGTGTCCTAGGTAAGTGACCTAGGCCCCATTTTCCCAAGGGAGAATGGGCCCTCACTTAGGCCTAGGACCTAAATTTAAAATATGTTTTTGGTGATTTTTAATGATTTCAAATGTGTATTCACATGTTGGCCTGTATTATTTAAATTTTGGGAATTAATGCTAACATATGTATAAATAAGAGGTCATTTCACTATATTTCATCTTAACAAAATCTACGACTTCAATCATTCTAGCAAATTTATGAGCAGATGTGATCAAGGGAAATTCAAGAGCATTTCAAGGAATTCAAGAGCATATTTGTAGAGAATTATTGTAGCATTCAAGATCTATTATCATGTCAAAGTCTTCTTGCATCATGCATATTATTTGAGCTAATATGTTGATCTAGTGTTCAAGATCCATTCAAGCATTCAAAGGCATTGTTTTGAATCAAGTGTTTCATGATCAAGATCCACATCCATTGAATCCATTTCATGCAAGTTGCAGATCCATATTCTAAGGTTAATCCAAGTGTTTGGTGAGTTGTGACATAAGCTTCTTCATTTATCATTCCTTCATGATATTTCATTTCATTACAAGGTTTATTACCAATGGGGTTTGACTAAGGAAAAGCCCCATTCACCTAACAAATAAAATTTTCCCCTCTTGATGTGTGTTTGCATATTTTAGGTGGAAGATCTCTTGGAGAGAAAAATTGTAAAGCTATCAAAGTTGCATTTGTTGTCACCATTCTTGCAATTTCACATAAACTAACCTATATGATTTATTTCTGGATTTCCAACTGCGAGATTCAAGAATCTAAGGGTGCAGACACAACAAAACAAAACCCAAATTTTTTTTTTGAGGAGCCTTAGCCAAGACCCATTCACCATAAGGTGAATGAGTCCTCAATTTTCTTTAAAAAGTAACTTTTGGTGACTAGTACACATCACTTTCCTATTATCAATCTATAGTTTGACTATTGGTTCCATCATAATTGAGCCTAATCTGTTAGATGTACTTTATAGCTTGCATTTTGGGTTTGTTTTGCTATTTTTAATCTTTCTCCCCAAATTGTTGTTTGACTCATACCCTCATCCTTGCAAAAAAGGGAAATTTGCATATTCATACCTTGATTTGACTCACCTTGAGGTTGACAATCATTTCATTGTTGGATCTCATTTCATGAATGAAATAGTGGAGAATAGGGTTATTCACTATAATTTTGGTGAACTCCCCTTACTTTCAATAAACCAAAACCCATATTTTCCCCTATTTCAAAAATATATCTCCATCATATTCTTTGTAAGTAGTAAATTACTCCTTATGAGGAGTGATATGGTAGGAGCAACGTGAATTGATAAGAAAAGCATCATTAATAATAGAGTTAGATGAAATAAACAAAGCAATAAAATCATCATCAGAGGAATTTTCTATGTAGGAATCAACATTATTTTTCTTTTTCTTAGACTCCTTCACATGTATTCTTTTGCCACAATTCCAACACTTTACTCTGCTCTTTTTGGGGCACTTAGAAGGTTCTTTAGACTTATCCCTCTTTTTATCCCCTTTAGTCCCTTTCTCTTTGGACTTCCCTCACACATGTAAGGCATCTTGGGAGCCAAAATTAATAGAATTTCTCCTTATATCCTCTGAAAAAAGTATAGAAATCATGTTTTCCTTCTTTGGCTCTACATTAACACTACTTTTGGTAAAAACTATATTTTACCAAGATTTAGGTAAAGAAGAAAGAAATAAGATATGTTAACCTTCATCTTCTAATTTAACATCTAAAAATGCAAGTTGACTTATAATCGGATGAAAATCATTTAAATGGTCTACAATAGAATCACCATATTTCATTTTTAATGAATATAATCATCTTTTGAGATATAACTTGTTAGATAAATTTTTATTTTGATAGATATCACCTATCCTCTTTCACAACTTGTATGTAGTGTCTTCTGAGGATAAATTTAAATGATTTTTTTTGAGACACAATCATATTGTTCATCATTCTTGTGAACATGATCATAACCTAAGCTAAACATGATTAAATTATAAGAATTAAACCAAGATTTAACTAAGTAAACCATGCTCCCAATGAAATTCTTGAAAACATTAAACTACGAAACCATTAAAACTGAAATGCTTAAAGGAAACCTAATTTAATGCATCAAACCTCATCCCATTGGGGGATTGGTGTTAAATTGATGTGGAATGTTAGTCCTTTCCCAATCCCTTGGTTGAAACAATCTTGAAGATGGATTCCATTGATGGAAAATGGATGCAAGATTTAGCTAAAATGGATGAAATGCTCATATGAATGCTATAAAATTGACTATAGTGCAAATTCTTTAAATGAATGTCGATTATTTGCTCAAGAAATGGAGGCTATTTATAGGAAAAATGAGTGAATTAATGGCCAAGATCAATTTTCTTAATCAATGGATGCAAATTGAGGAGAGGAATTGGCATGGATCAAGAATTCAATCCATGGATGAGATTGAGAGTTGATAAGGATTGATGAATTTAATCAATGGCTCAAATTGATTTGAAGAAATACAAATACTAAAATTTAGGAGGAATATGCAAGATATTTCCATTTAGGAGGGAATTGAAATGGAGGAATATTCCATGGGAATATTCCTTTGCAAGTGGGAGAAATTGGAGAGATGAAAGAAATTAACTAATTAAATAGTTAAAATATTATTTAATTGTGCATGATGGATGAATTTAGGGATTTTATTAAAAAATTGGGTCATTTAATTAAAAAGGGGAATTAATGGCATTTAACTAAACAATTAAGATTGTTTAAACAAATGAGAAGACTTAGGGAATTTAATTAAATAATTCACATTATTTAATCAAATAGGTTGAAAATTAATATGAAAGGGGATGAATTAACCTAATAAAATTGATTATTTGATTAATAGAAGAAAATGATGAATTTAATTAAACAATTAAGACTATTTAATTAAATGGTTGAAAAGAGGTGAATTAGGATGAAAATGGTGTTAATAATCAAATTCAGATGTGCAATATCAATTAGGATGATTTTAAGCATCTACATTTTTCCCTCTTTGAAGCGAGGTACCTATTACATTGATCCAAAGATTGATGCTTTTCAGATCAACATTGCTGCTCAAATCAAATATTTAAAACTTCATGTTTTTTCGGATGCCCCACTGTTGCCCTAGTGGAAGGAATTTATGATGATATACTGCCCCCTCGAGAGATTGAGAAAAAAGTTTTTATTTTTTAGGTTGAGATCATGACAAAAGAATTAGATAGGTTCAACTTCACAAAAGACATGAAAATAGGCTCAAGACACTAAGAAACAACTCAAAAGGCTTCATAGCTCATAATTAGGATTAAAAAGATTAAAAAGTCCATTCTTGTCATCTAATTAGGTCAAAACCCTAATTTTCAGGCTTAAATAGGAGTTTGGGGGTCACTTTCAATTCATTTGCACACTTGGATTTAGAGAATTGTTGCTATTTTTGCTCTAACACCTTGATTCTATGGTTGATTCTGTGCTCCCCCAACACCCCGCAGATAGGGTTCGAGCCCGCCAATGTAGGACCCTTGGTACACACTTCAAAACTTCTTCTTCTTTTTTTTCGCATTTTTTATGCTTTATTTTTTAGTTCAATTAGGTCAGACAACTGTGTTGCATTATTGCAACGCCTTTTTTATAGTTAGGGATGCAAGTGTGCTACTGCAACACATTTGAAAAAAAATGATGCTATTGTCAATTTAGGTATAGGAACACCATTGTAGGATAGCCACGCTATTATCAGATAGCAACACAATAGGGTATTTTTCCTTAGTGACAGAATTGTTATGAAGCCTTGTAGTTGTAGAATAGGATCACATTAGGTTATTTGGGTCTAGTGTCGCAATTGAATGCCACTATGCTTTTGAATATAGTGACACAATTGAAAATTACTAGATCAAAGTAATTGTAAAATAGGTGCACAATTGCAAATTTAGGGTCTTAAGCTCAAAATTTTGTTGTTTTTCATCAATTTTGATGTTGTTCGCTTTGTGTGTGTAGGATACCATTCGACCGCTCATGTCTCGAGAGTGCAGATCCATCATTCCATCTCATGTTTTCCATTTTGTGATGATGAGAAATTCTTTCTCAACATGACCAGACTAGGATTTGTAGTGCATATTCTTGAGATTTGCACACATTTAGCTATGATGATAACTTTGGTGGAGTGTTGGCATAGTGAGACCTCTTCGTTCCATCTTCCCAATGGTGAAGCCATGATCACATTAGAGGACGTGTGATGCATTTTATGAGTGCCGATACACGGGCACTAGATCATCTATGATACCAATGCTGGGATGAGTGCTATTTATGACGTTCTAGGTATATATACCCTTTGGGTAGATAGCCACCAGATCGACCTATAGCAATATCGAGGGCAGGTACCTAATTTGACTTTGGTTATCGGAGCCTTGATCTCTGGAGTACTTGTGCTAGAAAGATGAGGCAAAGGCTTCAACTTTGGTTGGGGACTAGCTTGGGAGGGTATGGTGCACTTGATGACTCTCTATGCTTAGGTCCCTATCATTCTCGCTTTCTTGTATCATGATGTGTATCAAGTTGTCTACATGCGAGGGAAGAGTCTATCAGTTGGTGTCACATTGTTGCATATTTGGGCTTGGAAGCACATTATTGTGCTAGGATTATTGTGATAATCCTAGCAGCATCCATCCCAACACGATGATAAACAAAGCCACAGATAGTTGTATACATGTTTTTTGATATATAGCCTTGATTTTTTATGTACATACATTCATCAACTAATTTTGATAGCCTCTTGTATATTCATTTTTAATGATATCACACATTGACTTAGATTTTGTATCATGATAGTATTTTGATGATATATATATATGAGATGACCTTCAATGCAATGCTTATGATGTGATGTTTTATTTTATGTCATGTGCATATATGGATGCATATTTTATGTTATAGATGCAAATGTTTATGATGATGTGTACCTTTATTATGCATATGATGTGATGTTTATGATTCACGATGTGATGTTATATGGATGTATGCAATGTATGATTTATGATATGAATGTAATTGTTTGGATGATTTATTTTCTTATTTCAGTATATTTTCTATATGATGTCATGATGATGCATGGTATTCATGCTATGAGATGGATGCACTTCTTTTTGTGTATTTTCTATGTGATATGACATGACATGATTATGATTATGATTATGTAGGATGTATGTATGATGATGGTTTGTTGATGCAAGATGGATGCAATTATTATTTTTGTTGACTGTCATGACACCATGTTAGTGTAGAAAGATAGAAGAATAGAATGAATAGATTAACCATTGATTTTGAGGTTGATTCAAAAGTCCTTTAAAAAATTATTAGATATGGTGACGATAGTGATGATTTGCTTGTTTCAAGGATTGAGACATTTCATCATGTCATTCCTTATTTTTAATATAGAAAATATACATGATGCATCAAGGTATTACTAACTAGGATGGATTTGTGTCTAATGTGATGAAATTTGATTATGCAAATAGATAGGATCATCCTTTCTCACACCTGACATACTAAAACCTTGTTGGAATGTAGTTTAGAAGTTCAAAACATTTCAGACCAAAGCATACACAATATTCAACAATTTATTCAAGAAGACCTCCCTACACACACAAAAAAGAAAGTATTCACCAAGGTTATATTACAAGAACATCTAACAAGCACATCAAATGAAAGATAATGATCAATGCCCCTACAATGACAAAAAAAGTATCCCTTTTCCTCACTTAATTTAGGAATAATTGATAAGATGAGCTAAGTGATGCCTTAATGTGGTGTTGTAATATGTTTTACATATTTAGATTAAGTTTTGGGCCCTTTTCACTAAAAGTTGGCTTCTTTATTCCTTATTTGGTCCTATTTTACATCCACAAGCCTTATTAAATACATTTTTTTATGGATAATCCCAAAATTTAACAAATGAAAAATCGTGATTCAATGTTTCAGGTTGTGTGTTTCAAATCTAGTGATTTGGGACTCATACGCCACCTTGGGTGTATGGGTCCCACCTAGGTTTTGAGGCCTAATTTTAAACATTGCATTAAACAAGAAAATTCTTGGAGTTTGTGTCCCATGTTTAAGACACTGTGACTCATATGCCCAAGGTGGTGTATGAGTCCCTCTTTAACCAAGACCAATTTTTGAATCAAATTCTTGGAGAGATTTTATTATCTAGATTTGATGTCAGCTTATAGTGTTGTAATTTTGGGAAATTAGGCATAAAAAAGTATAAATACAAGGTTATTTCACATAATTTCTTCTAACAAGATAGATATTCATAAGAAATCAAGAGTATCTTCGCAAGAGAATTTCAAGAGCATTTAAAGGTAGATTTGAAGAAGATTATTGCAGAAATCAAAGATCCATTATCATGTCAAAGGCTTTATGCATCATGCATGTGGTTTTGAGCTAATGTTGTGATGTATTGTTCAAGATCAATTCAAGTATTCAAAGGAATTATCTTTCATCAAGAATCATGATCAAGATCTACATCCATTAAGGCCACTTCATGCTTGTTTGTAGATCTATAAGGTTTCAAACAAGGTTCTATTATTTCATCTTATGTTTATTGTTTCATTTCATTCATGCTTCATTTCTCATTAAGGATTTGATTACCAAAATGGGGCTTGACCAAGGAAAACCCCCAGTCCCTAACAAAACAACATTTTCCCCTCTCTTTGTATGTTGCAGGTTTATAGGTTGAAGAAAAAGTGGATTTGAAGCCTTCAAAAGTACCAAAATTGCAAAGTTGCAAAGTTGTCATAAGAAGTTTTCAAGGCTCATGGAAACTCAAATCTAGAGCAAGATATCCAACTTATTTACATGAAATCAATGGTAAATTTCTTATTTAATCAATCTTGAGAGGCTCACAAAGTTTTAGTTCAAAATTTTTCTCCTAGGACACTTTTCACTTTTTCGGGACACTTTGCAACTATTTGGGCATATGTGTTCCAATATACCCCTTTTTCCATCCTTCTATAGATCTAGATTAGTTACTAGGAGATTCAAAATTCTACCCAAAAACCATAGACTAGGACTAAATCACCCAACTTGGTGTATGAGTCCCACTGCACTTTAGAAACAACAATTTTAAAAGTTTTTAGGCCTTGTTTAGACATTTCCTATCCTTCGGGTACTTTTCTGTTTCTTTCTATTTAGCAATCTGATTTCATGTTTTAAGTTTCTAGGGTTTTGTGCATGCATGTTTACATTTCTCCTTTAAAACTTCATTTTTATGGTGAACCCCCGTTTAATAACACATAAGGAAAACCCCTTGTGGTTCTCTCAATTGAGTCACTTGGTTGAGGGACCTTTGTTTCCTAATGAACAGAGAGTGAAATAGGTCCTTAAGTTCCATCTCCTAAAAGGTGGAACCCTATTCCCTTTGATTCATTTTGGTGAACCCGAACTTTGGACCTTGATTTCTAATTTGGAGAATATTAAATTCCTAGATTTAGATTGCATTAAATTTGCATTAGATTTTTATTAGTTGAATTGCATTTAGGACTTCTAACATTACATTAGTGAAAAGTGCATATAGGTTGCATTTTTTCATCTTGCATCATTCAATTTCATTGGAAAACCATACTTGCAAATAGTCATTTGAATATTCCACCTAGAAACCTTAACATCAACTCAAAATTGGCTGAATTTGGTTTAAAACCCCTAATCTGGGACTCATTCACCCACCTGGGAGATTTAGTCCTTGTACAAGTGGTTTTTCCAAATTTATGGCAATTTTGTGTTCTCTATTTTTCACTATTTGAACCTTCCAAAAACCCTAAGTGGGATTGATTCGTCCATCACCCAGATGGGCGTATTAGTCCCTAATGGCCTATAAAAACTAACTTTTCTAAGCTTTTTTGTGATTTTTTGTACTTCCTAGGCTTGTTGGTAACCTATTGTATTAGTGTGGAAAGTTTTGAGAATTTCTATTTTATGTATCTAGGTCAAATCATCCATTTAGTGTAGTCATTTACTTAAAAAGCATTTTAAAATCATTTCAATCTTCAGATTTGTAGGAAAATTGTTGACATTTTAGAAGCATTGCATAATTTATATAGCTTACTTTTTCATGTTAGCATGTTTACTTTTCAAGCATTTAGTGTTCATAGAGTATCACATGGCTTGTACAGTTCGATTTTCCCCTCTCATGGGAATAATCTAGGAAAACAAAATAAAACCTTTGACAAGCATGTTGACTACCCCCTAGTATCTATTGGATTTGTAAGAATTCCATAACACAAGAGGATGCAAGCATAGACAATCATAACAATCATAATTCTTCTTCTTCCGATCTACCCCCCTATTAGTGACAAAGGTATCTTGGTGAAAGAAGATTCAATCATTGAGAATCGTGAAAGTCTTGTTTGTCCCTCTCCTCCTCTCCCTTGGGAAGATATTATGAAACAAGAAGATGAGATCATTGAAACATTCCTTAACATTACTTTGCCTAGTCTTCATTCATCTCCCAACACCTCCCCTAATTGTGATAATGCTTTAGTGAAAGAGGATACAATTGATCATGAAAATCACATTTGTGAGGAGGATATGTTGGTGTTAAGAGATCCAATGATTGATAGCTATGATAATCCTACCTCTCCTACATGGGAAGACATTATAGGACATAGGGATGTAATTGTAGATAACCATGACAATAAAATTTTCTCTTCCCATAATATCTCTCCTAGATGCAAAGAATATAGTTTGGTGTTAGAAGATACACTTGTTGAGTGTCATGATAATCTCGTTTCTCCCTTTCCTAATGCTCCTACCATTTGGAAAGATTTATTTGAACAAAAATGTCCAATCGTTGGTAAGCATACTAGTCATAGTTGTCCTTCTCTTGATGCATCCCCTATTTGTTATGAATCTACTTTACAAAACCTAACCATAGAATGTGATGAACCTCTTGTTTGTTAATCTCCTAAAAGCTCTCCTACTAGGGTAGATAGTATGGAAAAATAGAGTGAGACCTTAGAGAAAAAGGATGAAATCACAGACAATCATAACAACCAAATATGACCACCTTGTAATATCTATACTATTTGTGAAGAAGATATTTTGGTGTTAGAAGATCAAACCAATGAAAGTTATGAGAACCCTAGGGAAAAAATTATTGAACAAGAAAATGTCATCATTGATAAGCAAGAAAATCTAGCCATTGATAACTCCCTTAATTGTGATGAATTCATTTTAGAAGAACAAATATTGAATGTCATGAACATCTAGTTTGTAGCTCTCCTAAAAACTCTCCTACTAGGGAGGATATCATGGTGAAAGAAAATGACAACATTGACACATGTCTTTCAAAAAATAGTAATGTGACTTCCTTAGATGAAGATGATGAAGTGAAATTAGACTCTCCTTCACGAAGAAATCATAAAAATAAGGATAAGTATTTTGAGGTTATGCACAATAGATATCCCTTGAAGTACTCTCTTGAGCCTAAAATTATCCTTTACCCACCGTCAAACTAACTACAAACTCAAAACAAACCCATGCTCATCCTCGAACCACCTAAGAATAATATGTTACAACAACTGTGTTACAATACCATTGCTCATACATATAATACTAGAAACATTCCACAACCAAGAGAAACAACTCCAATATCCCTCCCATTACCTCAACCTATCTTGCCTAGTGCCCCTCATTTTCCTTTACATAGAAGAAAGGAGTATGACCTTGTTGAACAACTTAAGAAAACTCTTGCTAAGATATCATTATGGGACCTTATTTAAGCCTCCCCCCATTATAATAAAATGATTTAAAGTGCCTTAAAACAAGTTCCTACCCCCTAATGTGCAATAAAATGGTGTGGCAGCCCAAATTCAAGCTATAAATTTGGTCAACTTAGACATTACTTTCCATCGAGATGAGTTACCTCCATTAGAAGTGCAAAAAAAAAATGAAGCTTTCATGATAATTGTAGATAGGGAAAAATCAGCAAGTTTAATGTGTTGAAAACAACAAACTATCTAAACCCCATCAAGCACCATGAAGTACAAACTAGAATGAAAATGCAAATAAACAAAAGTCATGCAAACCAATTTTCAAACTAGACTTGATTGACCTCCATGGCTCTTCTCCACCTGCATAAGAATGCAAGATTTTGAAGGTTGATTGTTGGAGGAATGTTGGTTGCTCAATTCTGCAGCATAATGATGTGATAGAGGTGATAGATGGAAGATTTGAAGAATGATTTTGACAGCATAAGGATGTCTAAAGAATTTCCCCTAAATGGATTGTGAGAGACCGTATTTATAGAGCCTTGATGTGGACAGAGATAAGATTTGATAAGATTCGAGAAGTATTTGATTTTTGACAAAAGAGGAAATACAATGAGATGAGATAAGATTTTAAAAAGCTAGAAAGATTTTAATTTATTGTTTTAAAGGAAATAAATCCTGAAAAAGATGAGAAGGATAATTGATGAATTATCTAATTAAATAAATTAATTAGATACACATGAGTTCAGATTTTGGAAAGAAAGCAAGAATATCCTTTTTAGATTTTATTAATTAAATAAATATTTGATTTATTTAATTAATGTTAAATTTATGCTTTCATTAATTAAATAATATAAATTATTTAATTAACATTAGAAGAATGGATGGATTGCGCATAGGAAGGGAATAAGTGAAATTAGTCAAATAAATAATATTTATTTAACTAATTAGATGATGACATGGGTACCTAGGGAAAAACATGATACAAGGTGTCTAAATGATGCGATGTTGTGACAAGGTATCGTAAGAGGACATTTTTAGGTGTCTACATTTTGCCCCTCTTTGAGATGATGTTCGAGATGATGAGATTTGTGTCGAGTAATATCATTTCAAAGAAGTTAAGGTATGGATAGAGGAAAATGGATAATGATAGAAAGATAGGATGATGGAATGATGATGCCCCCTCGAGAGGATAGGTAGGTTGAACAAACACGGGTAGGCTCTCGAAATGAAATGAAATGATAAAGGGAGGGATACGACAAATGATGCAAGATAGAAAGTGGATGAAGGAGATGAAAGCATGCGCTATGCTGCAATGAAGGTGAGCAACCATGATGTTTGATATAGCACTAGACGTTATGCACCAAGATATAAGGACCAAGGTGATGATGTGTCTCGTGCCCCAACATAATACAATCTTGTCTAGACATATGAGGAAGTAAACTTAGAGCATTAAAGTCCTAATGCACAAAAGGTGTGATGTGACCTTAGATGCAAAGGATAATGTGAAAAGATATTCCAACACACACAAGATATGAATATTAGCTAGAATGATATGGATTTGATACAAATGCAAGATAAAATGATAACACACACAAGCAAGCAAGCATGCATGCATGCACAAATGATACAAAAAAAAACAAGGTAGTGCCCCTATCAAGCTGTAAACCATTGATTGATGGATTGATTGATTTGGATTAATGATGATAGTGTTGTCATTGTGGGGAGCGACATGTCCCTAGATCAACACAAGGATAATGATAATTGATTGATTGACTTTGATTGGTGATGATAGTGTTGTCATTGCGGGGAACGACATATCCCTAGATCAACACAAGGATGATGATAATTGATTGATTGATTGGGTTTACAACAAGATCAAGATCAAGACCAAAGGATGTGATTGGATAATTTGACAAGATTGATCGACTTGCATTTGGATTATTGCTTGGATTGATTCGATTGAGTTGATTGGATGAAATGGTTTTGATGAAGATGGTTGATCTGTTTAAATGGTTGGATGATTGGATTGAGGTGAGGGATTGAATTGATGAAATTGGAAGAAGTAATTAGATGGATTGATTTTATTGCTTGGATTTTTTTTGGCTATTTTATTTTTTTATATTTTTGGGGATATTTCGATTTTTTTGTATTTTCAAAATATTTGATTTTTTTGGATTTTTTGAAATATTTTGATTTTGGATTTTGAAATGTTTTGATTTTTGGGGATATTTTGATTTTATTTTTTTGAAATGTTTTGATTTTTTTTTGGATTTTTGAAATGTTTTGATTTTTTTGAATTTTTGAAAGTTTTACGATTTTTTTGGATTTTTGAGATGTTTGGAGGTGTCAATGGATAAAAATTTGGGTAGCCTTTCTGCTAGATGCCAATGACAAGGGAAAACCAAGTCTAGGTGCAAGGAGATAGATGGAATTGATGGATGAAAGGGTGGGTGATGGGAAAAAGGCTCATGATAAATGGATGGATGGAAAGGATAGGTCATAGTGAATGGAATGGATGTATGCATCATAAGAGAGAAAGGATGTGATCTCCAAAGACTGTGTCACCTAGGAATAACATGCCCCATTCTAGGTACAAGAATTAGGATTTTTGATGACAAAATGTATGACAATAGGATAATGATATGATTGGTTTAGATAGGATGAGGTATGTCAAGAGATACCCAAAACATGTTTCAAACTTTGCCCCTATATCTTCATCAAGATCAAAAGAAGAAGGGTGGATGAATGGACTCAATATGATAGGTATGTATGATGGCTAAGATGGTAGGTAGGATGGAAATGATATGACATGAATGATAGGTTGGATAGATAAGATATTGTGTCCCCAAGTGTAAGTGACATAGAAGATCAACCTACACATGATGCCTATTTGCTAGGTTTTCATCATTGTACTTATCCAGGAAGCTTGTTTACCAAGTTTTCACCATTGGATGAAGGGATTTCTCTTTAATTTTTTTTTTTGTTTTGACTTTTTGGATAGGAGAAGGGGAATATGGATAGGAGGGACTCAAGTGTCTAGTTGCATGAAAAGTGATAGTCCCACTAGAGATGGATATCATTGCATGGACCATGTCAAAATGCCATTATGCTCATAGATGTTGGTAAGGGATGACATGAAAGGGAGATGGAGTAGGTAGATGATGGATTATGATGTGGATTATGGAGGAAAATAGTGGATTATGATGCAGATTATGTAGGGAAGATGATGGACTTATGGAAAAGATGAATGGGGAGGCTTAGCCAAAAACATGGACCATAGGAAGGTGGTGGGGGAGATATGTAGGATAATGAGTGAAGGGTGAGGAGATGGAGGTATGTGGAATTGTTGTGAAATGGAAGGGAACCATGACCAATGGTTGCACACATTGTGATAAATGTTGAAGATTTTGATGTGGATGGGGTGTAGGAAGAAATGGAAATGTTTGCTTAGGAGATGGGTGATTTAGTGATTTAGGTACCCACATAGACTTAGTATTTTTATGCCTTTTATTTTGCTTGTGGGTTTTAGGAATTTGAGATTTTTGAATAGAGTGGGAATGTGAGGTGGAAGTGGATGGTTGGGACTTTTGTGATGTGGATGCCTCGTTTGACTTGATTTCTTTTTTCTTAGGTACCCAAACCATTTTTTTTTAGACTTTTCTTTTGGAGGTATGGGCTTATATAGATTTTTAGATGTACTTGGCTTTGAATTTTTGCAATTGTATGCTAAGGCATTAGGACCTTTAGAATTTTTGACTTTATGTGTAGAGGCATCCACATTTTTATTTTGGAATCCCTTGGGTTTGGTGGAATGAGTGGAAGCTTTATGTTTAGATAATGTGTGCATTGATTGGTCATGATTAAGATGTTTAGAGGATTTATGGATAAATGGATAAGAGGATTGACTGGTAGGGATAGTAGGTGTTGGGAGTAATGGTGGTAAAGTGGATGGAGGGATATTAGGAATTGGAAGCAATGGTGGAAAAGTGATGGTGGAAGGTGTATGGTCACATGCTTTTGACATTTGTAGGATGATGGAGGAGGGATGGCAATATATGTTTTAGGTGTATGATAGGCTTCATGATGGAAAGTGGACTTAGGATGCATGGAGGAAATACAAACATCTTTAAGTTGTTGTCCTTGGGTGTATGTCCAAGGCCGGAAGAGTGTGGAGGGACTTTGACATGTATAGGCTCCAAAATATCTTGTTCATGAAGGCCTAAACCTTTACCTTGGTGGTTCATGTTTTGGAGTATGCAATGGACAATGGGACTAGGTGTAGGTGAAACACTAGACTGAGTTCCTTATTGGATGGAGAAAATGAAGCAAGGGAAGATAATGGTTGTTGTTGTTCTAAGGAGGAGCATTCATGAATGAGGGTGGAAATACCAATAGGATATGATGGAGGACTTGCAATGGGGTCGATAGTGGGTGATGGAGGATCATTAGGATCTTGATTAGCATTGTGTTCACTTAGATCCAAGGTATTTGTTTGATCTTCTATGTGTGCTTGGGAGGAACTTATCTCATCATGGGAAGTGGATGTTTGTGCATCATGGATGGGTGAGGTGGAAAGCTCTTGACCATGGAATGCATAAAGTTGGCTAAGAGGATCATCATGGTCTTCTTGATCATAAAATGGGTCTTGATCAAAGATGGAAGATTGATCATGAATAGTATTAGGTATGTTATGAATGGAATCATTGGGAGGGGGTTAATTTTTATGTGGATGAGGGGGTAATGTTTCCTCATGTTTAGGATTGTGATCTTGACATACCTCATGATTTATTTGTATGGAGGTGGAAGGGGATTTCTCATGGAGAGACTTGTCATGTTCTTGATGGTCAACAACCTAGAGACATGATGGAGGTTGACTTGTACTTAATGGGGGAGACTCTTGAATTGGCTCAAGGGGTTGTGAATGACATGGTTGGCTTGAAGGACTTGGTATGATGTTTGAGGACTCTTTTGTATGTTCAAGTATATGTGTTGAATGACATGGTGACAATTGATTCCTTGCTTGTAGCCCTTGGGTCACATCCTTTGTAGGTGGATGGGTGGATTGAGGTAATACCATAGGTTTACCTATGAAATGTTTGAATTTTGGGCATGGGTTTGATGGAGGATTAGATGATGATGGGTGGAATGAAGAGTTTGAAGGGTAAGAAGGTAGAGAGGACAATGGATTAGGACTAGGACATGGTGAATTAGGGATAGGAAATTGATTATATGGTGGTATGAGAAAGTTATAGGGTGTATGACCTAGGTTAGTATTCCCCTTGTCAATGGTTGCATTTGAACATGAGGAAGTTTTACCTTGTTGCAAGGTAGAACTTAAATTCACACGTGTTTTTCATTATGTGGCTTGATAGGTTGATGTAGCATTGACATGCAAAGGAGTGGATGGATTAGATTGGTATGAGATAGAAGGGGATGACACATAAGGTTGAGGTGGCATTGGTTGATAATGAATGGATAGGGGATGATGTTGTGGTTGTTGAATTTGACAAGTGGCAATGAATTGATTGGCTTGAGCTAGGAGGTGTTGGATTTGAGGTGATTTAATTTGTTGAAAATTTTGGAAGAGGGTTTGAAGGCTTTGTATGGTTTGGTGGTCCAGGGGTTGGGGTATTTGGTGTAGTGTTTGAAGGAGGTTTTGAAGTTGGGATGCTAGGACTTTTTTTCGAATGTGGGCATGGTGTCACACATGTGTGGAAACTCTTGCATATCAATTTTTTCCTCAAAGTATGCAACATAGTTCATTTTATCATTAGAGGTGGTAGGAGAAGCCCCTTGAAGTATGATTTTAGGTTTTGGATTTTTTTCATTATTTGAACTAGGGAGAGGGCCTCCTTGAATTATGATCTTGGCCTTAGGTTTTGTATCATGATTTGGACTAGAGGGATATCCCCCTTAGATTATGACTTTGGGCTTATGATTAGGATTGAGCTTGTTTATGATTAGGACCATTTTGACAAGTGGTGATTAGGACTAGGTTGGTGATGATGATGATGTGGAATGATTATTTTGGATGACTTGGATTGATTAGGATGAAATGGATAGGATGTGAATGTGTTGGAAGAACGTGTAGAGTGACTTGTCTTTATGTGTTTGGTGTTTAGATTTATTTGGAAATGTGTAAATGAATGATCACACATGTACACACATAAATCATTCACACAAGACACATAAGCAAGTTTGAATTTTGAAATTTGAAGAATGTAATGATGATTATTAAACAAGCACACATGGAAGACACATCAACAAGCCCTATGACTAGTCAAGTGGGGTATGGCCAATTAGGTCTCAAGATAGTCTACACAAGGTTGACTAAGGAATAATTTGAAAGAAAAATCCTACCACACAACGAGGAGAAAGGGGTAATCCACCCTTCACCTTCACTTCCCAAAGGTATAAAGTTATTTGGGGCTTAACCAAGAGTGACAAGATTTTAACTCCCAAACAAGCGTGTCTTTCGATTCACACTTCGATTGAGGTCCTCTCCTGGGGTGATGAAATCCCCTAGCAGGCCTCCTATGAAGGGTTTGACAAAAGAAAACCAAGTGAGGTGTTTGTGATCATACATGCACTTGATTCACACTCACAGTTATTAATTGACCCTTAGAAAGGAAATGTGTGCAAGAAATAAATGGAAGCATTCGTTAGATCCCAAATCAAGATGTGATGGAAGACAATGGTTAATTTTAGACCTAATTTTTGAAGTGTGATTGAAGAAATATTCATTTTAAGAGCCCATATCCAAATGTGTTTGCAAACAATGATTAAAAGATGATAGATGAAACAAGTGCACTTGGTTATTTTTGCTTTCCAAATTGATGTTGTGACTGATCCAAATATTTTTTGAGCTTCGTATGATTCACCGACAAGTTACCAAGACAAGAAAAAAACACAAACATGCAAACAAAAGCGATATTAGCTCCAAAAACATGCAATTTGTTAAAAATCTAACTGAAATTAAAAATTAGAAGTCTAAACTAAATTAAAAATTAAAAATATCTAAGTTAAATTAGAAATTATAAATCTAACTAAATTAAAAATTAGAATGTAAACTAAATTAGAAATTAAAATCTAATCTAAATTAGAAATTTAAAATCTAATTTAAAAACTAAAATTAGAAACTAAAAAGTCTAATTTAAAAACTAAAACTAAAAATCCAATTTTAAAAATTAGAAACTAGAAATTAAAATCTAATTTAAAAACTTAAAAGCTAAAAATTAAAAAATTAGAAACTAACTAGATTACATTCTATCAAAATTTACCAAATAAACTTTGCTTTATTAACTTAAAATAAAGATTAATTACTAAGGGGGCACGTATAAAGAATATATATATATATATATTTATTGGTTATAAAATCTTAAAACATAAAAGATATTATGAGAAATAAGAAAAGGCTTAGATTACTATTAGAATGAAACTATTGAATCTTTTCATGGAAGATAAGAAAAATGATTGTGAAGGCCTTTCATGTGTGCAAAGAAATAACTTTAAAAGAGAATCAAGGCACGATTTCATATTCATCATAGGCATGAGATTTCAATGTTGACAGAGGCGATAAAATGTTGAATCAGAATAAAAATGTGGTAGATTTCATATTCATTAGAGGCATGCAAATTTCAATGTTGACATAAGCATAAAAGGATGCATAAAAACTTACGAGAACCTACAAGAACTTTAGAAATCCTCAAGTGAATGTGTAAATTTGTGGGTTTGAGCCCCATGGTGGGCGCCAGAAATGTAGATAGGGAAAAATCAATAGGTTTAATATGTTGAAAACAACAAACTATATAAACCCTATCAAGCACCATGAAGTACAAACTAGAATGAAAATGCAAATAAACAAAAGTCATGCAAACCAATTTTCAAACTAGACTTGATTGACCTCCATGGCTCTTCTCCACCTGCATAAGAATGCAAGATTTTGAAGGTTGATTGTTGGAGGAATGTTGGTTGCTCAATTTTGCAGCATAACAATGCAACAAAGGTGATAGATGGAAGATTTGAAGAATGATTTTGATAGCATAAGGATGTTTGAAGAATTGCCCCTAAATGGATTGTGAGAGGCCGTATTTATAGAGCCTTGATGTGGACAAAGATAAGATTTGATAACATTCGATAAGGATTTGATTTTTGACAAAAGAGGAAATACAATGAGATGAGATAAGATTTTAAAAAGATAAAAAGATTTTGATTTATTGTTTTAATGGAAATAAATCCTAAAAAAGATGAGAAGGATAATTGATGAATTATCTAATTAAATAAATTAATTAGATACACATGAGTTTAGATTTTGGAAAGAAAGAAAGAATATCCTTTTTAGATTTTATTAATTAAATAAATATTTGATTTATTTAATTAATGTTAAATTTATGCTTTCATTAATTAAATAATATAAATTATTTAATTAACATTAGAAGAATGGATGGATTATGCATAGGAAGGGAATAAGTGAAATTAGTCAAATAAATAAGATTTATTTAACTAATTAGATGATGACATAGGTACCTAGGGAAAAATATGATACAAGGTATCTAAATGATGTGATGTTGTGACAAGGTATCATAAGAGGACATTTTTAGGTGTCTACAATAATAGCTCAACATAATAGAACAATGATAAAGAGAACCTTTTTTGACAATGGCTCAACCCTTAATGTGTGTAGTGTAACCCTTTTGGATAAGATTGACGTGGATAAATCAATAATTGAACTAGATTCCTTATCAATTTGAGGATTTGACAATGTAGGAAAACAACTGTTTGGAGTGATCACATTACCTATTATAGTTGACAAAGTTACATTACAAGCCTCGGTCCATGTTATTCCTCATGATATTTCATACAACCTCCTTTTAGGAAGACCATGGATTCATGAGATGCATGTGTTTCCTTCAACTCTTCATCGTAAATTAATTATGTCTACAACAACAAAGTGCATACAATCGATGTCGACCCTAAACCGAAAAGTTGTTTGAAATTTGAGAAAAGCAAGGAAAATCCTTTAAAAATATGGACACCAAATATACAAGTGGAACCCATGCAAGAGAAAGACAAAGAAAAGAATATTGAAGAAGTTACAAAGTTATTGGAAGATGATTGGGGTTCCATAGATTTCACACCTACATTCATGGGTGAATACAAGATCATAAATAAAGAGTCTGAAAAGGGAAAAGAAAAAGTAGTAATGTCAACAAAAAATTCGAAAGCATCCACCTCAACCAGTTTAGAAGAAGAAGAAAATTACACAAAAAACTTTAAGAAAGTTGATTATGAGCAACCACCGAATCCAAAAGAAATGAAAAATCTTTATGGAAGAGGTTATGAACTTATGAAACAACTTGGGTATAGTAGAAAAGGATGTGGTGCTAGAGAACAAGGTATCTGTGTCCATAAGAAATGAATAATTGTATTGATTATTGTCCTTCAAAAGAAAAAAAAGCCTTCACTCAATAGCAAAAGTATTACAAAAGATTCTCCTAAGCCAACTTTAACATTAGTGCATCCTGAACTGATAGAAACTAGTGGTCTTGGTTATTGTTCTTCGAAAGAAATGAAAGAAACAAAGATACCTTCACTTAATATAAATTTCATCACACAAAACACTAATGATTCAAATTTGTTAGATTTTACACCCTTCTATAAAGGAGAGCATTAAATCTCACAATCTAAAGAGTCTTGTGTAAGTATGACACCTTGTACTAAGCAAGAGATATATTTGTTGAAAAATAAAGGAACATCTTCTACTTTTAATCAAGAAAGGATCTTGTCAAGAATCCTCCAAGATCATTTGATATCTCTCCCTCCAAGAACATGAAATAAATTTTACTACAATAGTTCATTTTGTGTATATCATAGAGTTCATGGTCATTCTACTAATGAATGTAAGACTTTGGGTAATAAAATTTAACATCTTAAGGATTGTGGTGCTCTTCCTTGTGTTGCAACACCTAGTTCCTCTAATTGATACTGATTTTCATGTTTTTCATCAATCATCTCAGCTCATCCTTGTCTTGCACTAAGTGGGGGAAAGGGGGTTAGGAAGCATTATCCTCGCATGGAACTTTTCATTGTCTATTTTGGCTAGTTGACCACCTTCCATGTATATAAGAGAAAGCTTGGTATGTGGACAACATGCCTTAAGTTAGATCGAATGTGATGTATTGAGTTATGTTTAGCATTGTATTTTGGGGGCAACCCCTTATCCATGATGTAGTTTCATTCATAAACATATGGCTTGGAATAGGGCTTTCCAAATTAGCTCTCATGTCTTCTTCTACTTTAAAGAAATTTCTCATAGCATGGTGTTTAGAAATTTCCTTAAAATGGGGGCATACATTGGCATTATTCTTTTTCATTTTTCAACTCATTTTTTATTGTGTGCTATTCTTACTTCATGTGATTCGTATTTATATTGGTGATGAAATTGGGTGTGATGTCCTTCAAGAGCATGATATCTCTTCACATATTAAATTCCTCTTAGTGGCTTGATGCAACATAGTGCATCCCCTAAGTTGTGAACCTTATATTATTTGATTGGTCCTCTCTTGGAGACATTAGACACGATGTTCCCTAAGTTAAGACCTTACATGAACTACAAAAACCCCTTTGAATGTACCTTACACTATTTTACATTTACAATAAATTTTATATAGCCACCTTGCATAACACACTTTTCCTACCCGTGTAGCCATCTTGTTTGTTCATGGGTGTTAGCATACGAGTTTTTCTTGTCTCATGAATCTTGTTGTTCATGTTGTGTGGCACCTTATCAAAGTTATTAGTAGATATAGCTTTGGTATGGTTAGCATATGAGAGCCGACCTAGGCATGAATTTCCCATAAGCCACTTGCTTGTGTGTGTGAGAGCATACCGACCATGTACATGTATGTGTCTCACCTCTTTGGGAGATCACCTAGTGGATGACCTGAGGTTCCACTAGCCCATATGAGTGTGCATTTGGTTTGCATAAGTGGACATGGTGTTCCACTTGTAAACATTTTTTAGACAAACACCTTAGACCTGGTCCACATTATGTTGAACAGACAGTCGAGGCTTGATCCACCCTCTTTTTCCTTTTCTTTCTTCTTTAATTCATTGACATTGTATGTTTGTTTATCTTGATGTTGCATAGCATACACCTTGTGTGTGTCCCTTTGTTTTTATGTTGATTTGATATAGGATCTTGGATCTTGGGGGCTTGGCCACCTCCTTGATCTTTTTCATCCTATACCATTCACATTAGTACACTTGGAGCCCTCTTGATGCAAATTTGTCTACTTTAGTGTGAGTTTGAAGCAAGTTCCTCCTCTCACTAAAGTGGGGGCTAAATGTAATGATGGAAAAATTATCCCTTTTCCTCACTTAATTTGGGAATAATTGATAAGATGAGCTAAGCAATGCCTTAATTTGGTGTTGTATTATGTTTTACATATTCACATTAAGTTTTGGGCCCTTTTCATTAAAATTTGTCTTCTTTATGTGCATTTTTCTATGGATAATCCTGACATTTAATAAATGAAAAATCATGATTCAATGTTTTAGGTTGTGTGTTTTAGATCTATTGATCTAGGACTCATATGCCACCTTTTGCATGGGTCCCACCTAGGTTTTGGGGCTTGATTTTAAACATTGCATTAAACATGACACTTCTTGGAGTTTGTGTCTCGTGTTTAAGACACTAACACTCATACGCCCAAGGTGGTGCATGAGTCCCGCTTTCACCACAACCTATTTTTAAATCAAATTCTTGGTGGGATTTTATTATCCTAGATCTGTTGTCGGCTTGTAGTGTTGTAATTTCAGGAAATTAGGCATAAACAATTATAAATATAAGGTTATTTCACATAATTTCTCCTACCACGATAGATCTTCACAAGAGCATTCAAAGGTAGATTTGAATAATATTATTGTAGAAATCAAAGATCCATTATCATGTCAAATGCTTGATGCATCATACATGTGGTTTTGAGCTAATGTTTTAATGCATTGTTCAAGATAAATTCAAGTATTCAAAGGAATTATCTTTCATCAAGAATCATGTTCAATATCTACATCCATTGGGGCCACTTCATGCTTGTTTGTAGATCTACAAGATTTCAAACAATGTTCTATTGTTTCATCTTATGTTTCATGTTTCATTTCATTCATGCTTCATTTATCATTAATGTTTTGATTACCAAAATGGGGTTTGACCAAGGAAAACCCCCATTCCCTAACAAAACAACATTTTCCCCTCTCTTTGTATGTTGCAGGTTTATAGGTTGAAGGAAAAGTGGATTTGAAGCCTTCAAAAGTACCAAAATTGCAAAGTTTCAAAAAGTTGCAAAGTTTCCAAGGCTCACAAAAACTTAGATCTAGAGAAAGATATCCAACTTATTTACATGAAATCAATGGGAAATTGCTTATTTAATCCATCTTCAGAGGTTCACAAAGTTTTAGTTCAAAATTTTTCTCTTAGGACACTTTTCACTTTTTTGGGACAATTTGCAACTATCTGGGCTTATGAGTCCCATTATACCCTTTTTTCTAGCCTTTTGTAGATCTAGATTAGTTACCAGGAGATTCTAGATTCTACCCAAAAACCCTAGACTGGGACTAAATCACCCAGCTTGGCGTATGAGTCCCATTGCACTTTAGAAACAATAATTTTCAAAGTTTTAAAGCCTTGTTTAGACATCTCCTATCCTCTAGGTACTTTTTTGTTTCTTTCTATTTAGCAATCTGATTTCATGTTTTAAGTTTATAGGGTTTTTTGCATGCACGTTTGCATTTCTCCTTTGAAACTTCATTTTTATGGTGAACCCACATTTAATCACACCTAAGGAAACCCCCTTGTAGTTTTCTCAATTAAGTCACTTGGTTGAGGGATCTTGGTTTCCTAATGATTTGAGAGTGAAATAGGTCCTTAAGTTTCATCTCCTAAAAGGTGGAACCCTATTCCCTTTGGTTCAACCCATTCATTTATCTCTAAATCATTTGATAAAGATCATCAAGAGGTCCTTGGAATGGGTCAATAAGATAAATCATAAGAAAAGATCAAAATGAACAAACTATCAACATTATTCATAGCTCTAGCCAAAGTAACTTAAGTAAGATGATTTCCAATGATGATGTCCATTGTAGGAAGGATGCATCCTAACACATGTTTTCAGATGTTTTGACTAAGACTAATTGTTTGATAGGCCATTGATACAAATGTTAACCAGCTTGTTTAATCATGATCGAGACTTTATATTTTTTTATTCAAGTTTATAAATCACGGATTGCCACACTTGTTTCTACTTGTTTTACCAAAGGTTTTGTTGGTTCCCAAAATTGAAAATTACGAACCCTAAGAGTACGCCAAGCTCTATGGTCAGGTTTCACAATGTTTTGGACAATGAATGGAATCAATCAAAATGATTGGAATTCCCTACACTTTAGGCTCTGTCATTCCTAGGTGGGTATTATCTTATGTTCACCACTGACTGTTAAATCCTCAAGACTGATTGGTGAATGTTGAATAGATTGTGAATTTTATGCAATTTTTAAAATTAAATCATCATGTTCAATCTACTTCAAAGTGGCATATAATTTTGAATTATATTTTCCAATTACAAATACCTCCACTCCTACAACATAAAATCTAAATTGGAGTTTAGAATATGATACAATGGATAGTTTTGAAAATGAATTGATCGATGCCTTTTCTGAGTAATAGAGTCAGAATTCAAATTGATATGTGTCTTCCTTTTGGGTATAATTTAAATTACTTGGCATATTACTATTTATGACTTGCATAAACATGCAAAACTGTCTTCTATCAGGTTCTTCTTATTTATCCAATTGCATCCTCGAGATTACTGTGAGCTATTCAAAGGAATTTAATTTTTTCTTGAAAAACCCTATTAAATAAATCACACAAAGCATGAATTATGTTTTGAAAAACTAGACATATGCTTGATATGCTAATTTAAATAACAAGGAGAAAAAAATGGAGACAACCAGGTAAAATTTTATCAATGATATTCAACATGTAATTGATAACCAAAATTCAAACACTAGAGAAAGCAACATTTGATTGATATGCTTCAAAAATAGGCCTTTACAATATCCTTTTCCAAATCCAATTCCCCCTTCTAAGAGAGGTTCCCCACAGTCTTAGTTTCCTTTTTATGGGAATGAAGGAAGCAACAAAGTTCAGATTGTTCACATTCTAGAAACTAACTGTTCATATGCCCACCCTTTGGTATGATGTTCTGCAATATTTCTCTCTTAGCAAGTCTATATAAGATTGCCACATATACAATAAAGAGATAAAAGAGGAATATCCAAGGTGACTTGATGACTGTTGATGTCGGTCTAATATTCATTTGCTATGCTGCATCTTTGTTGAACACTCAAGTCTAACCTCCTGATGAATTTCTCAAGTTAATCGCACACCCTTTCTTCCATCGGAGAGACCAACATTCTATCTTATTGATATCTGTATGTCTCCCCAATAGCTTCCTCAATACTATGTTTTCTTTATCCTTCAGTGTTTCAAAGGGACTGATCTTATGTTCCTACCAATATTCACACCTCCTTTTGATATGCTTATTGGTTATTGGGAAATCAAAATGACTTGGAAAATTCTTACTTTGATATCCTGAAGTCTCATTGAACCTTTTCCTGGACTACTGTTACACCATCTCTTCGATATTCCTTTGTCAACCCGATATATCTATACATTTCAAATTTGGCCGATGGGATTATAATATTAATATTGGGGTGGTTCAACTCCAATAAATTTAATGTCTCCAACATATATCACTTTGTTGAAGGGACCCTTTATTATCTCTCATCGATATATGCCTTTCCTCTTGGTATATGCATTTTTTGTTTGTCGGGTTTTTGAAGTGACTCTGAAAACTGTCTCTTCGACATTTCATTGTCACTTCGACATATTTACAAGCCCATCATATCAATTAATTTAAAATATAGATCTATGAATGTTATTGTTTTAATGCACAATGCTTCATTGAAGGGACTCAAAACTGTCTCCTCCTGACATGTCACTATGTCTTCGATGATGCTTCATTCAGAGTGTTGAAGGGACATTGAAGCAAGTCCCACTAATATGGCTTGGTATCTTCGAAACAATTTATTTTAGGATCCGATGGTGAATGTGAGATTAATAAAATAACTACAAGAGCACAAATGGGATATCACAATGGCGAATTCATGTGACACATTAAACAACAGGGTGCACAAAGGAATCATAGCAAGACACAAGTGGTGCAGGGGCACCCAAGTCTTCATGCCCAAGAGGGGTCAAAAGTTGATATTTTGTTTGGTTTGAGTAATTTTCATGTAATAAGGTATTCTATGACCATTTCATGTGTTTTTGAGTTGGTTTTGGGTCATTAGGTGTGAGTTAGGGTCTAGGTGGAAAAATATTGCAATGTTGCACATTGTTGTCAATGCAACTTTTGCACTTTTTGTCATAATGAGGTATAATGATGTTTTTTTAACTCCTTAACCACAATTGGAGGTGGTTGTAATATGACTATAAATTATTTAAAAATACTTGTATGGTCTAAGAGAAGGGTTGGTTGATGGAGTTTGGAGGTTGAAGCAAATAAAACAATTCTATTTTTGTATTTTCTCAACATTTTTGCTGCTGACGTGCAAAGTACAGATTTTATGGCCTCCATTTCTACTTAAAACCAATTGGAGGTTTTTTTTAATGTGAAGTAGCTTTATTTTTATTTTTTTGGTATCAGTTTTCATTTAGTATTTTGAGAGTTATGGCCATTTTTGTAAAAACTGCCTGAAACTGTCCTAGGGTTACCAGTTTTGGGAAAAAACATCATAACTTTTGTTTCCACTGTTAGATCTTCATAAAAATTGGAGATTTTTTTTTAAATGGTGTTATATGCAATATTACCAGAGATATTGGCCTCATTTTTTGTTTTGTGAAAGTTATGAATGACAATTTTTTGCATTTCACTGTAAAAACTTTGAGTTTTCTTGCTTTCCTGTGAATTTCACCACATTGTACGGTTATGTACATACTTATTATGGCCTAAAAATTGTTGGAGATTATGATGCTATGTGTCCTCTAAATACTGCCTTTTGAAGCACTTAATTTCATTAATATTTGAGCATTTTACAGTAAATTTACTAAAACTGGTCAGAAACCCTTGGTTAACTACCTTGAAGGGAAGAAAAATGCAAAACCCACCATTCCATTGGTGAAACCTCATGAAACTTGGTGGAATGGATGGGGTTAAGATTTTTTTGGTGTCTAAAAACTTGCAGGAGCATGGGATGGTGTTGAGTGCAATTTTGGTGATGCCCTAGCCCAACTAACCTCATGTATTAGGCATCAAATGTGCATAGGGCTTAGGGTTTGTAAAAGAACTATTGGAAGATTGTTGAAATTACTTTGAAAGGTCTTGGAAGATACCAAATGGCATGCCTAAGCCATTGGAATGAAGGTTTTAAGTCTAGAGTTGGGAAACCTTGTTGGGACCTAGTGAAGCAAGCCTAATTGGGCCTAATTCAAAGCATAGCAACATAAATTTAGCCTTTGTGTTCCAAAAAAAACCCCACCTAAAATTGAGATATGTTGTCAAAGGACATAAAGGGTATATAAATCTGCAATTATATTTTGGGTATGAGGTATGGTTTGAAAATTATGTTGGAAAAATAGATTATGGAGTGCTACTAGGAATTAGAAGACATAAGAAGAGAAACCCACCATTTAATGCTTGGAAACTCGAGGAGTTGATTATTTTAGATAATTTTGAGGCTAACCACCCATGCTTTACATCAACAAGTTAGGCTAAAACATACATGTATGATGGAAGGTGTCCTAGGAAAATATATAACATATAAATTTTGGACTTGGAAAATTAATACTACAAGGGTTAGAACTCTTTTAGTGGACTTATGGTACTAGGGTTCAAAAAGAATTTAATGTAAGCTAGGTGAAAAATTTCCAGTCCTAACAATGGTTCTATTTGGGGATGAATGGATTTCTGGACATCAAAAGAATACAAAACATTTCTTTGGGGTGCAGACCAAAAATACAAAACTATACAAAACAAAGAAAACCAAAATTGGGAAAACCCTAAACTACTGTGCATGGAATTTATCTTCTTTAAGAAAAGAAGTGTTTCAGAAATTGTGCATGCACTAGAAATTCCTGATTCTCACCCATCATGTTCTACAAGTAATATGAATCTTCACTGCATTTTCCAATAATGACAAATGGTCCTACCTAAAGAACCTCAATTTTTCCATGCTTTCCTTTGTCTTGACTCTGAGCATTCCACATGAGAACCATATCATCAACTTGAAATTTTTGTTCCTTAGCCTTTTTATCAAAAAGATACTTCATTTGTACCTACATTTTTTCATTTTTCTTTTGTGTTTGATTTTTGATTTCATCTAGTCTTGCCAATTGCTCCATCCTTTCTTCCATTGGCTTAGGCACATCCAAATCCTCCTGCAGTATGAATTTATAAACGAGAAAAATATTGTGCATTGGAATTCTTGCTTGAGCTCCATAGACTAACTCAAAAGGTGATTTGCTAGTAACCTTTTTTACAACAATTCTATCTTCCCACACAACTAGATTCAACTTTGAGTCCCATTCCCTTTTTTTATTATCAAGATCCGTTTTATTATCTTCATGATAATATTGTTACTAGACTTTCCTTGACCATTAGCTTGGGGATGATACAGAGATTCATATGATATGATTATTCCATAAGACTCGCAAAATTTCTTGAATTCATCAAATTTGAAACACATACCATTGTCTATGACAATTCTTACAGAAACTCCAAATCTGGTGATAATATTTTCCAACAAGAAATTATGACTACTTTACTAGTAGATTGTTTAGTTGGAGCTTCTTTGACCCATTTAGTAAAGTAGTCAGTGGTAGTAAGAATCCATCTATTCCCACCAATTGACTTATTTGCAATCTCTCCTATAAAATCAATACCCCATTGATGAAAGGGAGAATCAATTTGCATAAGTCTTAGAGGCAAAGCTCTTTGATGTTTCAGTTTACTAGAAATATTTTGGCATGCTTTACATTTTCTTACATGTCTATGAGCATAAGTAAAAATAGTTTTCCAAAAATAGACTACTCTTAATATCTTATGTGTAGTGGTCTTAGTTGAAAAATATCCACCACCTACACCATCATGCATCTCCTTTAGAATTCTTTTTTCCTATCCCTAATCTAGACACAAAAGTAGAGCACCATCTTTATATTTCCAGAAAAAATCACCATTCAAAAACACATACCTTGATGCTTGTAGCTTTAGTTTCCTTTTTTAATAGTCATTCAATCCATCTGGGCACTTCATGTGTCTAAGGTAGTAAACTATATTAGTATACTAAGGTGTATGCTCAATACTAGACACCGTACCTTCTTCTTGTTCAACATCACATACTTGTGTAGCCTCCAAATTGGATTCAACCATTAATTTTACCATCCCTTATCCTCTTACAAGTTTGGTGATTTAGATGTTGATATTAAATTCTTGGATTCTATTTATCCATCTACACCTTCTTCCTATAACCTTTGTTTGCGTGAGGACATCCTTGACTATTGCATTTGGTACATAGGCAGTCACTTATGCTCCTACCAAGTAGGATCTAAATGTTTCCATTGTATTCACAAGTGCATAAGCTTGTTTCTTAGTAGCATCATACTTCAATTCAACTCCTTGAAGTGATTTTCTAAAAAATGAAATTGGTTGTTCATGCCCTTCTTCATTCTTTTGTAACATGAAAATAGAAAAAGTGTGAAAATAGGAAAAATAAAAGATTAGGAATGGCTTACCAAAGTTACCGTATTTCAGAACTGGAGCTTCTTTAATTTCCCTCTTGATTGATAAGAATGTCTCAATAGCTTTTGATGTTCAGTCAATCTTTGATCCCCTTTTTAACATTCTTGCAATGGGCTTGAAAATTTCAGTAAAGTTAGAAATAAATCTTCTAACAAAATCAATGTGCCCAAAAATTGACTAGATAGCTTTCACCATTTTAGGAATGAGAATCCTATCAATTTTTGTGACCCTCTCTAGATCTATTCTTATACCTTCTTTAGAGACTATATGCCCAAGTATCTTACCTTCATTCATAGAAAACTAATTTTTTTTAGGGTTCAAAGATACACCATACTCAAGTTCCTTTGTGAATATCTTTTCCAAATGCATGCAATGACCCTATACCGAGTTGTTTGAGTATGTTGTTAAATCATCTTGATATACAACCATTATGATATTGATTAAATCTTCAAAATATACATCCATGGCTCTTTGGAATGTGGCACCAACATTTGTTAGACCAAAAGGAATCCTTACATACACATAGGTACCCAAAGGTGTAGTAAAGGAAGTATTGTACTATTTTGATTCCTTGAATTTAACTTGATTGTAACCAGAGAACTCATCCATCATGGAAAGTAATTCACATCCTGTCACCCTTTGTAAGATAGCCTCCATATTTGGAAGTGGATAGTTATCTTTCAATAATGAAATATTTAAATTACAAAAATCCACACACAACCTTATATCACCATTTTTCTTTCTAATTGGTACCAAATTTGAAACACAAGAGGAGTTCCTAATAAGCTTGATTATACCGCTTTACCCGAGCTTCATCAATTCTTCTTACATTTTTGGTGCTAAAATAGGATTGATAGGCCTTTGTCTTTGTCTAAAAGGTTTGGCATCTGGTTTTGAGCATGATCTCATGTTGAAATAGGTCTTCTCTATAGGATTTCAAATCTTCATAGGACCATGCAAATACATGTTTGTATTTCCTTAGCAAGCTTACAAGCATGTCTCTGACTTTTGGGATAATTTTCTTGCCTATGTATACTTTTTTTGGAGCATTATTTGTGCCAAGATTCACTTCTTCTAGATCATCCTAATGAATTGGTGTCTGCTTCAAGGTTAACCGATCATTTCCATCAAAAACACATTCCAAAGCCACAAGACCTTTCCGAATTTTATTTATTTTTAATTGTACAACCTCCTGACCAAAAATAGTGTCCTTATCATCAACATTTTCAATAAAATCATTAATTTCTTTCTTGAGCCTCATATTTGTCTACACATTGAAGAAAATTTATCAAATCCTTATCATCATTGAACACTTGCTAACTATATACATTGTTAGGAATGTAAGGCCTGGTCTTAAATTCTATCTCTAAGACACCAGTCAATGTAATGTCATCAGTTCTTCAAGCAATATTTGCAAGAAAATCAGCCATCAAATTCTTTGACCTATCTATCCAATCTATTAAGAATGCGTCAAATAGTTCAATTGTATCCCACACTACATGCTTGTATTGCTTGAGCCTTTTATTCTTTGTGGCATATTTAGATCTTACCTATGATACAACCAATTCAGAGTATCCATATACAATCAACATCTTGATTCCATTTTTTATAGCAAAATTCAGGCCCAATAACAATGCTTCATATTTTTCTATATTATTAGTACATTCAAATGACAACAAAAATGAATACTTGAAAGTTTTAACACTAGGTGCAATGAAGACTACAACAACTCCATTTCCTTCCTTACTATAGGCTCCATCAAAATACATTTTCCAAACACTATTTTTATCCAATTGAACTGCATCACCAATTGGATTACTATTTTGTAATTGAGGCTGTGATTGTTCAACCCTGAAACTTCCTAAGTCCACATCACAAAACCAGTTCATTTGATTAGAATCAATCCTTTCTACCACTTGCTCAGATCTTGGTTCCCTATACAATTTTACCTCTTTTCCATTCACATGTATGGTTGCATATGATAGATCCAATTGATCATTTCCACCAACTGTAGCAGTCCATTGTATTGATAGTAACTTTCCATAATGTGGTGGAATGTCAACCATGGTAATATCAATCCTATATGTAGCTTTAGGATAAGCAACCAACTTTATCTCCACATCCCTCATGATACCAATGACAAGGATTGATCTATTATCCATGGCATAACACTTTTCATATGTAGAGTCAACCCATAAACCAAGTTCTTTCATGACTGCCATAGGCATGATATTTATTGTTGCTCCTAAATCTATCATACAATTATTGAGCAACTTATTATTAATCAGCAATGTGGCATAGAAAGGATCAACTTGGGATGGACTCTTTGTAAAATTAGTTCCCAAATAAATGTTAGGAGTCTTCATGGCCTCTCCTTTAACATCATTCAATTCCCTCTTATTCTTTTTCAATTCATTCTTACCCTTATCTTGAACTTCAGGCTTATTTGGCATATTTGAAATCAATTTCATAGCACTATTTCTATATTCATCAATTTTCATCATTTCCAAAAATGGATCTGATAATTGGATTTGAGACAAAGCTTGAGTTATATCAAAAGAGGGCATACCTGTCAGAAGTTCTATTTTGCTCACTTCCACTTTGGTAAGTTTATGCTCTCCCATTACTTGCTCCTTAGGGCCACTCCTTGTTTTGTTTTGATTAGCCTTTGCTATATCTATGGGAACACATTTTTGAGTTAGCCTTTGTGTATTTCTATTTTCATCATCCTCTTCAGATTCTGGGGATATCTTCTTATAATTTTGTTGATTCTTCATGGAAAAATTCCTAGATGTACCTTGATCAACATTGACAATTCTATTTATGAGGTTGTAGTTGCTTCTAGCTTGTGTTACAACAATAACTGTAAGCATCTTATTTCCTCTTCAGTAGGTCTCCTTCTTTCTACCTCATAAGGCTTGACTACCAACATATTTACAGTATGCTCATCTCTCTTATGATCATATGGCATCTCATCTTCTTGGATTGATTGTGCAACCACACAATATTTAGGGGAATGATGAAAACTACAAGGCATGCACCATGGAGTATCCTCTACCATATTTTCCCCATGTCTCTTCAATGGTTTAGGTGTGTCTCTATGGAAATTTTTCTTCTGATCTTTAACCATAGGCTTCCCATGCTTCCAATTAGTTCTATAGGGCATATCCTGTAACCTTGGTCTTTCATTCCTATCAATATTGGGCTTATCATAAGATACCCCCTTTTCATTTCTTGCTACTTATATGATAAATCCTTTATAACACTCCAAACCTTTTTGAGTTTGTCTTCCTCCTTTGGCTGTCCGTTTTGATGAGCCTTAGGGTTTTGGAGTATTTTTACTTCATCTTTTCTACCAATTTTCCCTAAAGCCTTTCTATTATTTTCTATGTTCAAAGCAACTTTGAATGCTTCAGTAAGAACTAGATGATTTCTTGTTCTAAGTTCATATCCTCTTTTTGGATCAAAAGGATTCAAGTAGAAAACCAAGCACATAGGATCTGTTGGTTTCAAATGATGTGGAATTTTATTTAACAACTTCATAATCCTAGTATTGAAATCTACCACAGACTCATTATAGTTCTTTTGGATGTTTGTCAAATTATGCAAAGAAAATTTTGGATTAGAATCAATACCATATTGATCTTTAAATATTTGTTTGAATTCAGCCCAAGATCCAATTGAGGCATTAGGCAATTTTCTATACTAGTATCTTGCATCATCAACTAATGATTGCATGAACAATTTCATATAAAAATCTTCATGTTGCACGTCAAAATTATCCATGACAGTTTGAAATGCTCTTATATGATCTTCTCTTGAAATAACATTATTACCAAAAAAATTTGGAATTGCTTTTCTTACCTTATTATCAATATCATTTGGATATCCTTGGATTCCCAAACATTCAAGCTATCTAAATCTATCCATATTCATTGGTCCTATTGTAAATGGATTATGCCTTTGATGAGGCGTGTACTAATGGTGTTGAAGTCATTGTTGTTGAGGTTGATGGTAGAATCCTTGTTGTACATTATGGTAAATACCTCCACGATTATACATATTTCCTTGTGGATTTTGATGGGGATCATGATATTGATGCTCGTATTTCTCTAGATATTGATTATATCCTTGATTATGAACTCTTACCCCTCCCTGGCCAAGAGGAATAGGATAAGAATTTCCTCGAGAATCCATTGGACCACTCACTTGATTCAATATCTGTGGTTTTGAGACATTATGTTGTATATTAGGAGCATTACCTATGCTTTCATGTCTTCTAATTGTGTTATGGGATACCTGCGAGGCCAAAGAACCATCGATATTTGCATGTATAGCCTGGTTATTTACAGGTCTATATTGTGATGCACTTGAAATGGGTTGAGAAATCAATTGAAGAAATTATTGCTCCAATTCATGTTGTCTCCTTAAAAAATTGAGCCTTTCAATTGTTGTTATCGTGTGCTCTATCCTTTGTTTGAACTCTTGACAAGTTTGTTTTCTTGTTGTAGTAGGACCACTATAAGTATCTGTGAAGGGTCCCGTAGGTGGTACTTGTTCCATGAATCCATGATGAGAGTTCTTAGCATATTGTTGGGTCATTTTGTTCTCATAATCTCTTTGTTCTTCTATTTTCCTTGCATCTTCATCAAGATGGGAATGGAAATTCAGATAAACTATTTTGTTGAAGAATGTGGTGAGGATCCCTTGGTGGGAATTTTCATTGTTATGAAATTTTGATCAATTCAAAGGACTACTATATGCCATGAAGTGTTGTTCTAATGTATTCCCTTGGTCATTGTGTGTAATACTTTGCAATTCTATAATTTCAAGTGGATTCGATGAGGATCACCCTTTCTTAGTATTGGTATTTGAAGTCGGAGGGGACCCTCAACCATGCTTTTTTGTTCACCTTTTATCATCCTTCTTTGGGATTCCCTTATGCAAGAATCTTCGACCTTCCATCCTAGGTGAAACTATGATGTTCTGATGTCTAAAATCCAATCTTTCTAATTGGATGTTCAAATGATTACTCATATACAATTTCTTAGAGATTTTTGACTAGAGTCGCCACCTCCTTATCAGAAAAGAGGAAAATACTAAAATAGTCCTTTAGTCTTCCAGAGCTCTAGGATGAGATTCAAATTCTTTGCTTATTACAATCAAGTCCCTAATAGAGTCGCTAATCTGTTGGTTCCCAAAATTGTAGATTGCAAACCCTAAGAGTATGCCAACCTCTATGGTCAAGTTTATCAATGTTTTGTCCAATGAACAAAGTCAATCAAAATGATTGGAATTCCATGCACTTTAGGCTCAACTATGCCTAGGTGGGTATTACCTTATGTTCACCATTGACTGTTAAATCCTCAAGTCTAATTGGTGAATGTTTAGCAGATTGTGAATTTTATGCAATTTTTTAAATTAAATCATCCTATTCAATCTACTTCAAAGTGGCATATGATTTTGAATTAGATTTTCCAACTACAAATACCTCCACTCCTACAATAGAAAATCTAAATTGGATTTTAGAATATGATACAAGGGATGGTTTTGGAAAATGAATTGATCAGTGTCTTTTATGGGTATAACTCAATTTACTTGGCACAATACTATTTATGACTTGCATAAACGTTCAAAATTGTCTTCTATCAGGTTCTTATTTATCCAATTGAATCCTCCAGATTATTGTGACCTATTCAAAGGAATTTAATTCTTTCTTGAAGAAAACCTATTAAGAAAATCACACAAAGCATGAATTGTGTTTTGACAAACTAGAAATATGCTTGATATGCTAATTTAAATAACAAGGAGAAAAAAAATGGAGACAACTAGGTAAAATTTTATCAATGATATTCAACAAGTAATTGATAACTAGAATTCAAACACTGGAGAAAGCAACATTTGATTGACATGCTTTAGAAAATAGGTCTTTACAATATCTTTTCCAAAATACAATCCCCCCTTCTAAGAGAGGTTCCCCACAGTCTTGGTTTCCTTCTTATAGGAATGAAGGAAGCAATGAGCTTCAAACCATTAACATTATAGAAACTAACTATTCATATGCCCACCCTTTGGTATGGAATTCTACAATAGTTTTCTCTCAGCAAGTCTTTATAAGACCGCCACATATATAAGAAAAAGACAAAAGAGGAATATCCAAGGTTACTTGATGACTGTTGATGTTGGCTTGATGTTCCTTTGCTATGCTACATCTTTACTGAATACTCAAGTCTAACCTCTCGATGAATTTCTCAAGTCAATCGCACATCCTTTCTTTCATCGGAGGGACTAGCATTTTGTCTTACCGATATTTGTATGTCTCCCTGATAGCCTCCTCAATACTGTGTTTTCTATATCCTTTGGGGTTTCAAAGGGAATGATCTTATGTTCCTATCAATATTCACACCTCCCTTTGATATGCTTATTGGTTTTCAGGACATTGAAAGGACTTGGAAAATTCTTACTTCGTATCTTGAAGTCCCCTCAAACCTTTTCTTGGATTACTGTTACACCGTCTCTTTGATATTCCTTTGTCACCTCGATATATCTATGCATTTCAACTTTGGCTGATGGGATTATAATATTGATCTTGGGGTGGTTCACCTTCAATAATTGTCATGTCTCCAACATATATTGCTCTGTTGAAGGGATCCTTGATTATCTCTCGCTCAATATACATATTCCTTTCCTCCCAATATATGCATTTTCTATTTATCAAGTTTTTGAAGGGACTCTGGAAACTTTCTTTTCGACATTTTGTTATCACTTTGACATATTTACAATCCCATCATATCAGTACTTTCAAATCTAGAACCGCAATTGTTATTTTTTTGATGCAAAATTCTTCATCGAAGGGAATCAAAATTGTCTCCTCCTGACATGTCACTATGTCTTAGATGATGTTGCATTCGGAGTGTCAAATGGACATTGAAGTAAGTCCCACTGATATGTCTTGGTCTCTTCAAAATAGTTTATTTTAGGATCCGACGGTGAATGTGAGCTTAAGAAAATAGCTACAAGAGTACAAATGGGATATTCACAATGGAAAATTCATGTGACACATTAAATAACAAGGTGCACAAAGGAATCATAGCAAGACACAAGTTGAGGTAAAACATACATGTATGATGGAAAGCATCCTAGGTAAAGATATATAACATATAATTTTTGGACCTAGATAATGAATAGTACAAGGGTTAGAACTCTTTTAGTGGACTCTTGGAACTAGGGTTCGACAAGCATTGAATGTAATCTAGGTTAAAATTTTCCAGTCCTAATAGGTTGAAAGCGATGAACAATTTATTATGGATGGAATTTTATTGCAGGTGAAAGTGAAATGAGATGGTGGTTTTGGAATTTTTTGAATATTTCAATGTTTTTTGATGTTTTTCAATGTTTTGAGTTTTTTTTTTTGTCTTTTGGGTGTATGCGAATGTTTAGGTTTTCAAGTTATTTGAGGGTGTTTAGAGCTTTTTGAATGTTTTCCAATGTTTTGAGTTTTCAAAAATTTCAAATGTTTTTGGTGTTTTATAAGATTAGACCAAGACCTAAGGAAAAATAACCTTACACCTCGGGGGCTCATTGATGATGGCCTTGCCTACGTTATACACATAGAGATGATGTAGTTCGATTGACTCTGACCAATAACCATGTATTAATGGCATATGAATGTTGATAGATTGTCAATTTATTATGATGGACTCCTAAAGACTGGCCGAATGCCTTTGGGGCTCATTGATGATGGCCTTGCCTATGTTCAAGCTCAAAGACAACATAATTCAACAACAATGTTTTTCACTTTTTGAATTTTAGACTTGTTTAGGGATTTTGATGTGGTTTGGATGTTTTTTGGATTTTTGAGATGATTTGAATGTTTTTGGCTTTTGAAATTACAATATTTCAAATGTTTTTGGTATTTTGGCTATACAAGATGTTTTGGATGTTTTTGGATTTTGATGAGTTAGCGATTGTTTTTGAATTTTGATTGATTTTGCAATATTTTTGAATTTTGACTGATTTTGTGAATAACCTTAAGGGAATATATAAGAACCTGATCCAATGCAAGTATAGACAAATGCCCCTAGTGTGATGCGCTAGACTACCTTGATATAGGCAAGACAAACTAACCTTAGGAATGTGCCAAGTAGTACTAAAGGGGAACATGATACTTAATATATGGCTATGATATGGATGCAGATGGGTGATGGAATAAATAGGATAAAATAGGATGGAGGATGAATGTGATGGATAGTGAAGCAATGTAAGCCAAAAATTCAAGGATGTGTACCATAGAAAAATGGCTCTTGGACATTTTCATGGTCTTTTAGGCCTTTCTCTCATTATGCTTGGTCTATTTTGCTTTGATTTAATGTTGCAATGTAATTTTTGCATTCACATTAGGTCCTAAACATTCAAATTATTATGTCTTGTGAAGGTGTTGTGAACTATTGTAACACATTTCTACACTTTTCTAGACTCTTTTCATTACAATTCACCTAAAAATCACCTTTTCATCACTTATCTAGTCCTATTTTAAAGTGTTGTAAAGTCTTGTGTAATGCCCTAAATTATACTCTAAGGAAAACATGACTATTTTTTTTTTTTTACACATGTTTGAAAATTTACTATCGTTACACTAACCAAGCACAGCATGATGATGTATAACACTCATCAGATGACATTGCCCCTACAACGAGATCAATGCCACATTACCCGAGGGCGAGGGTTTTGGTATTAAGATGAGCGGGAATGCGTGATCGTGGTCCAACATTTGAGTATGAGTAATTACAAAATAAAACTTTTAATTGACGAAACATTATTTTAATTGTAAGTCCTACCCATAAAACCATTTTGACGACATCGTTGAGATCTACATTGAATATTTCAACTCAAAATTTAAATATGAGATTGAATAAAATATTTACAATTTACAAGTTAATTATTAAATTTCAATTTTAATTTATTTATTATTATCATTACTTAATCATTATTAATTTGATTTTATATATATATATATATATATATATATATATATATATATTCTAAAAATAAATTTAAAAAGTTATAAAATAAAATAAAAATTATACAAATAAATATCTTTTTAAATTCCTTTACGTTTGCATATTATTAATTTCCTCAAATACCAATAAAGATATTATTTCATTTACATATTACATGTTATTATTTTTCCCCTTAAGGAAAAGGAAGAAGAATACGAATAAAGAGAGTTTACCTCTCCTTTAGAGAATTTCTAATAACTACTAAGCTTTGCCCTGGTCTATAATCATATTTATTTTATTAGATTCTTTTGTAAGAATATGGGAACATATTCTCCTCTTTTTATTGAAGGAGAAATATATCCAAGGTATTCCCACGCTGGTTTTTTAAATGCTTAAGAGTAATTCTCATGAGGAGACGGCATGAAAACTTGGAAGAAAAAACCGTTGAATGGTATTTACCTTTGTTTTTAGATGTAAACATATGCTTAAATAAGGGAGTCACGGGAAAGTTATTAAGTCAACATTAGGCACTCCACGTGCAAAGAAAGGGAAATAATATTAAATGACATAATACTTGTCCGAATGTAAGGAGTGAGTTATTCATGATCTGAGATCATGCTTGCTAAACAGTACTCATAATAATATTAAAACATGTAAGAGCTGAAATATACTTAAATGTTTTTTTTTATCGAAATGATCCATAAACCAGAGTTACTATGAGACAAATATATATTTATATTCTACGGTAAAAGAGATTATGAGTTGGGCGTTATAATGATAGAGACACATTTATAACACTGTCTGCAATGCGATGATCATTGGGCAATGCAGTGAGTTTGACTAAATCAACGTCAAAATGAGTTACAGTAGATATAAAAGTGATTTGCCAAGGCGATAAGAGTAGCATGCAAGAAGTCCACTCAACCAAGTGAATGACGTAAAAATAAAGAGATCTATGCAATGTATCAAGTACGGATGCTATCTATAGTGCCGCTCGTTGGTGGAATCACCATGAGATAGTTTTCTAATAACCACATCTCATAATAGTTCACGTCCATTTTGAAAAGAGTGGTTTAAGCACCAATTTTTATTGAGAGATTTTAGATCAATGAATGCATAACATTAGTGAGTCTGAGAAAAGCGAAACCCTACTGTCTACCATACTTTTCATTTTCAGAAACAAAATGGATTACTAGGTGACATAGCTATTACAACCATGAGGAAATGTCCAAATAATGACACACAGGTGAGGATAAAGGCACCTATGTTCTTGGTTGTAAAGCTTGAGCTGTCTTATTGGCTATTAGCTGTGTGTATACCCTTTGTTTGTTTTCATTTCATTTTATTTTATTTTCATTGGCTCGGGTACTATATATAATTTCTATTGTCTATTTCTTTTATAATGTATTCGTTTAGGTGTAAGAGGGAAGACACGTATAAAATAATTACCAACTTTGCATCATTCTTCTATAAAACTACACAAATTTTATACTACTGCAAAATGTTATTATATATATATTTTTCTTTATTTTTCTTTTTTTTCTCAAGTCCTAGTTATAACCCTACCATGATATGCAACCCTTATACTAATATTTTGTTCCTGGTACTCTAAATCTTGTGCAGGTTCCTAACAACATACAACTTGGGACGATTCAAGGAAACATGGACTTCTTTTATTCGTTGCAAATAGGCACCTCTATTTCTCTTCTGGAGATTGAATCAACAATCTACTCCTATATGCTTACTGAACAAATGAAATCTTCCCATAGTAAATGCAAGAATTATTTTAGCTCTTTCTTTATCTCTTTACATGTCCATTCTAGCAACACAAATAATTTTACTCCTTTCGTAAGCCTAGTAACTTACTAGAGATTCTTTCTCTTCCTCAAAACAGTACTTACCCCTTTTTAGCAAAGTGTTCATGTAGTATTGTAGTATCACAAAATAAATACAATTCAAACATTAAAAATACTATAAGGAAATATCTACGTTGATTTTTTTGTTCATAGATTACTTCCAAAATGACAACACTAGTTGCATACAACTTTGTCAGAAAATATTCTTCATTCATCACATTCTAACAACATTGTTCCATCCTACTATAAGTAAAGTAATAGGTACTCATTTAAAATAGTAGCCATTTTGCTCAATATATTGACAGGAAATCACTTTCATGCATATTGTTATCTTTTTTTTTTATATACCAATAAAGTTTTGAGTTCTCTTCTCATACAATATACTAAATAGAACCAATAGTTGATAGACCAAGCAAAATAATAAACATTTCCCAAAGTATGATTACAACTTCCTCTTTTCCTTTTAAATAACAACATAAAATAAAACTATAAGCATTTACATAATATCTTCTCTTACATACAAAATAACTCACATTAAACATAACAGTATTATGACTGAAATGACTTCACACATGCTCTTTACAACAAAATTTCATGGCTATGACATACACTAACATTATCCATACGATACATAGCCATTCCAATAACTTTTTAAGCTCCTTCCAATCTACAAAATACACACAAAATTTTCTCTAGAGGCCAATGGGGAGCTCACCTCCCAACCTTTGGTTGGAAAACCAACCACCCCCGAGCTAGGAGGCACCTTGGGAACCAGGTACATTCATTCAAGCCAAATACATTTAACACTTAAATACACATAGGAAATATGCACACCCACCCAAGGGGAATTTTCACATAACAAAGAGTTCATTATGAACCCAATACGAGGAATGGAGGGTGGACTACGCACTCCATTTTGAGGACCCAAAAGTAATATCATGAATAAAAATCACCAAGTTTTCAACCCTTCATTACAAACCCTTCCTCCACATATCCTTATCCACCCAACCATTCTTCACATTACACAACACATAGGGGTACTCATACCCATCTTTTAAACCTCCTTTTAAGGAGGAATAACATGTCCCTATGGAGGTTCCTACTCCAACCATCCCCAAACTTGGGATGATCTTCCCAAATTTGGGTGAGCTTATCCCATTACAACCCCTTTTCCCAACAATATACACAAAAACAAACAATATTTAAAGGTAGCATTTCAAAATACACAAATAGATGTACATAGCTTACAAATTTAAAACAAAAGAAGCAAATGTGTGTGTTGAGCCTATGTTAATCCAAGATGAGGAAGGATGTGAAGAGAATGAGCCCAAATCCTCTCCCTCCAAGCTATCTCTCCAATATCTCAAACTAAATCCAAGAGCCCCCAAGAAAAATCACAACTCCCAAAAGAAAACAAAGAATGCAAAAGAGAAAAACCCACAAAACCCTTGTTTTTAGTTTTTCTTATAGAATTCAAGTTTGAATTTCTTTTGAATGGGGAAGTGAAACTTGTCACTCACCCATTCACCCTCCCAAGCAAATTCACCCATGTGTGCTCTCACATGTGTGAGAACTTGGGGGACTTCCAAGATAACATAGAGAAGTGGGAGTGGAAAGAGACTAGTCCCCATCCCACTTCTCAAAACCTTATTTTCGTCAAACCTCTTTAAGGCCTCAAAAAGGGTGCCCAATCAAGAAATTGACTCAAAATTTTAAGCTGAAAAGGTACCTAACCCATAGGTACTTGACCTAAGGACCTTAAATCAGTAAAAACACTTAAAAAACTCAACTTTTCAACCCCCAAAAAGTGCCCTAAAGATCAAATCCGAGTTTGTCCACTTGGGTGGACAACTCACCACTTAAATGGATTGACATGGAAATTAAAACCAATTTACAAACATTCACAAATAACATCACAAAAAAAAAAATACATTACATAATGGAACTATAGTCCCTCCATATGGACTACAACTCGACTTCACTGGTAAATTCACTCAGGGTTCCCAAAGGTTACTTCCAATTTCCATTGGCCATGGAAAGTGTACCTGCACACTTGATGCACATGTTAATCCATCCAATAAATCATGTATCAAAACAATCAAATCACCACTTCATATACACAAGTTTCCATCCAAATAAATCATAAAATTGAATCACTATTTCATATACACAAGTTTCCACCCAAATAAATCATATATCAAAACAATTGAAGCACCATTTCATATACACAATTTCACATAACATATATATTTCATATCATAGGTGGAAAAATCACTAATCACCTATCATATCTAGTTCTTTTTACCTTAATTTTCAATTTCATCAAATTATAACATGGTTTATTCACAACACATATTTCATTTGTTCATCATTTCAAAATTCAAATTGAACAACCATAGTACTAGCATAAATTTAGGTCAACCATCATAGTCATCTAACTAAGCATGTAGCATCATAATCAAATCATCATAAGAACTCAAATGTCTAAGTATCATGTCATCAAGAGTATCTCTAAGCATAATCAATAACCACAACTCAAAATAGTCTAAATACTAGGTGTATTATAGGGGTAGGCCTCACATCTTGTAACAAGATTTCACGCTTTTCTAGGCCTGATTTCACTATTTACACCTTTCTTATACTTTACATGACCCCTTTATGCACTCATAAGGCTTAATTAAATGTATTTTCTAATGTAAACCTGACAAATAACATTAAATGTGACTTAATTCCCGACACCCACTTACAAGTCCAAGGTGGGACCCATTTGCCATGGGTGGCGAATGAGTCCCTCTTAGCTCCAAATTCAAAATATTTCAAATTTTCTTTCGGGGTTTTATTCAAAATTACCTTATGTTAGCTTGTGATGAGGTATCATTGGGTTACTAAGGCATAAGTGTGTATAAATAATTGTTTTTCTTCTCATTTCAATACACATTCATGTAATTCATTCAAGTATCCTCTAATTCATCAATTTTCATTTGAGCACTTTGCATTATTCAATCAAGCATCAATCAAGCATCTTGGAGCAGCCATTGACATATCTTCATATTTCTTCAACAAAGTTGTGGTGAGTTTAGGACATTTGCATGTTTTTTATTCATCTTTCCTTGTTCATTTCATTCCATTTCTTCATTAAGGGTTTGATTACCAAAGTGGGATTTGACCAAGAAAAATCCCTATACTCTAACCCTTAACCATTTTCCCCCTTTTGCATGTGTGTTTGCAGAACTTTGTATGCAGATTTATTAAGAAATTAGGTGTTGAAAGGTGATCAAAAAGTAAACAAAGTGTTTCAAGTCAACTAAACCTTATTTCAAGCTTGGAGACAACCTATAGTCCATTTTTTGCAGATTTGACTCCGTCAACCTGACAAGAAGACAAGTGCGGATCTAGAGCTACAAAATTGACCTTTGATTTCACAATTTTTTGGGAGAGGAATGATTCACCATTAGTGGTGAATGAGTCCCACCTTAAGGCTGAAAAAGAAGATTCTATTAGATTCTAGTTCCCGACAGCCGGAAACTAGGTTTTCAAATATTTTTTGTCAGAAGTAGGACTAATTCACCATCAGTGGCGAATGAGTCCCACTAGTAATTTTCACTGATTTTTATCAGCATTCAGATCCTTCTAGATTCAACATTCATTTCCTGGGTGCACTCTGATTCACCCTTCTTCATTTTTGTATTCATTTGTTCATGTTTTAGTTCATGCTTTCATATCAGTGGCGAATGAGTCCCACTAGTAATTTACACTGATTTTTATTAGCATTCAGATCCTTCTAGATTCAACATTCATTTCCCAGGTGCACTCATATTCATCCTTCTTCATTTTTGTATTCATTTGTTCATGTTTTAGTTCATGCTTGCATATCACATTGTGTTTTCAAACATTGCATATTTCTTAGGTTTTACATTCATAATCAGTCAATTAGATATCATTTAGTTGCATTTACATCATTGCATTTAGTCTTAATTACATCACACAATTCTTTATTTGAATGAACCACTTCAATTTTGGGGTTCTATCTCTCTCCTTTTAGGTGAAAGATCCTAAGAGTGCAACTTAGCCTATAGACACACCTTAAATTGTTGGTTCATTTTGGTGAACTTGCATATTGAGCACTTTATCTTTTTGATTTCAATTACATATTTCATCCTAGGCTTCATTTGCATCAACATTCAATTAGGTTTTGTTTTGTTTTTGCATCCTATGGCGTCTCAAATTGCATTACTGAAAGACTCATTTAAATTTCATTTTTGCATATCAAGTCATTCAAAAACTGAAAATATACACTTGCATCCTCAATTTGCATCTGAAAAGCATTAGAATCATTTTAATTTTTTTGAAAAACACAAAGAAAAATCATAACTGGACTCATTCACCACCCTAGGCAAATCAATCCACCTACACATTTTAAACAACATTTTAAGGCATTTTCTGGGTATTTTCTACATTACAGATTTTTATAGTTTCTTTTTGTTTTACTTTCCAGATTCTCTGTTTTCATCTATTTCTTGCATCTTAGTTTACTTTCATTCATTATCATCATGGCTTTTTCTTTTAACAAGTTTTGGAATTCATTGAAATCCTTGGTAGAAATGCCCAATTGTGCCTTTGGCTGTGATCCTAATGACCTTGAGCTTCCACATGCTCCAACTCCTCATGATGTAGAAATCATTGGAGAAGATGATGATAGCATGACCAAGTTCTTAAACAAATGTATTGATAACCTTGAAGCCAATGCAGCCTTTTACCCATCCATGAAGACACAAGATCTTCCTACTGTTGCACCTCTTGATCACTGTGGGTACCTACATCTTGAAATCAATGAAAGACCTAAGTTCCCTCAATCAAGTGGACCTAGTTCCTCTAAACAACCTCACTCTCAACCATTTTATGATCATAAAGTCATAAAAACTCCCATCAACCTTGAAGAAACATATGGAAAAGGCTCTACTATCTTAAGGAAACAAGGGTGTGATACAACAACTGAACATGACATTCACCAACTTCTCAAACAAAAACCAACAGAAGAAAACACAATAGGAATAGGATATCAAGATCCTCCTCATGCTAATATGCCTCTTTTCGAATATTGGAGACTTCGAAATGATCGTACAGTGATCATTGATTCTCCTCTTGAATTGAACATTCTCCTTCCACATGAAAAACCATTACCTGATTCTAATGACAAGGATGTTGGGATCTCTATGGGTCCTCTTCCTTCTTCCATTCATGAAAAAGGAGAATCTAGCGAACAAAAACAACCTTATAAATTGAAAAAACTCAAGTTTCCTACTCATCAATCACCTAAATCTGAAAGGAGATTTCAATTGCTTTTAAACAAAGGCCTTATACTCTTACCACCTATGAATAGGTTGGTCATCCATCCTAAAGATTCTAACATACCATATTGAAAATATCATGGTGCTCTTTGACACTGAACTAAAGAATGTCAGGCATTAAAGGATATACTGGACAAGTATCACTTCATTGACACCGATTGCTTTCCTATCATCCCTTAAAAAATATCAAATCCCAATCCCTTCCTCATGCCATAGTTTTAGAATTTCCTATTCTCACTATTGTGTGATACTTTCCCATCACCCACCTTGGCTCATTCCTGTCTTACACTCAGTAGGGGCAAGAAGTTGTTAGCCTTGTCCTTGTAATGCATTTGTCTTTGTCTCTTAACTACTTTATTCATATTACATTTATATTACTTAATATTGTGAAGTCAATAACTTGGTTAATGTTTGACTTACATTTTCATTACTAGCTCCTTTTTCATTTTTTTTATGTGTGTATCATGTTACCACATAATGAGTGTTTGATGTTCTCTCTCTCTTTGTGCACTTCCTCTATTTGTACTTCTATTCTTCTATATGTCGCACATTTCTTTCGCTTTTCACTTTTGATTTTATGTTCTCCTTTTGGGGATGACGCAAAGCATTGAGATGCCCTATGTCTTTTCCATGTTGACCCAAAAGGTCATTTTTCCTTTTCACTTTTGTTTTGTGTTCTCCTTTTGGGGATGACGCAAGACATCGAGACCAAAATGTCTCCTTCATGTTGACCCAAAATATTTTATTTTTGTTAGTATTTTCATTTTCTATTGCTTGTGTTTCTCCTTTTGGGGATGATGCAAAGTGTTGAGACCACAATGTCTCTTCCATGTTGACCCAAAATGAACTTTTTTTTTCTTTTTTTTTCACTCTCTTTGTGTCATTCCTCTAGTTCTATGCGCTTTGGGGAATGATGACAGTTCCAATCTCTTTATTCAAAAACATTGTAGCAACGAACATACTGACCCCAAATCCATAGATCCCTTATGTGTTTGGTGCATTCCTTTCTGTGGGGTAACTCCCTTTTCTTTTTTTTTCTTTTTCGTTTACATGAGGCAACCCTACTAAGAAACATATGACTTGGCATAGGGCTTTCCAAGTTAGCTCTCATGTCTTGGTTTTATTTTTGCATTTTTCCTTCGTTACTTTAAAGTAATTGCTCACAAAATGATGTGTAGCAATTCTTTTAAAGTGGAGGGCATACATTGGCATAATTCATTTGCATTATTGGTTCTTAGTGCAACCTTCTCACTTCATATGATGTGTTTATCACTTTGTGGATGACATTGGATTTGATGTCCTTCATAAGTGTGATCTATCTTAGCATATTACATTCCTCTTGGTGGTTCGATGCGACACACTGCATCCCCTAAGTTGTGAATATTTTATTCTTTGATTGGTCCTCTATTGGAGACATTAGACACAATGTTCCGTAAGTGACAGACCTTGCATGAACTTAACAAGACTCCTTTGAACATCTTTTCCATTTTACATTTTACATTTTTACACTTTTACATTTTTACATATTTACCACCTTGCATAATGCAGCTTGCATGCCTGTGGTACTATCCTCTTTGTTCATGAGTTCTAAGAATACAAAGATTTGCTTATCTCATGAAGCATGAACCAAAATTTTCCCTTTGTGGCACCTTGTTAAAGTTATCAAGAGGTATAACTTTGATATGGTTGAGCGGGAAGCCCATTCAATGACACAACTTTCCCCATAGCCACCTATGTGTTTGTGAGTTCATATCAACTAGCGTATGTACTTCACCCTTTTTGGATTTCTCACTTGGTGGACTTCCATGAGTTTCATCACCCCAAAGTGAGTATGCATTATCTTTTTCTCACAAATATCCTAGATCTAATCCACAACTAGTTGGACAACTGATCAAAGCTTGATCTGATTCTCCCTTTCCTTCTTCTATTTCACATGTGTGTTCCTTTTTTCGTATGTTTAGTTTGCCATGGGATTTTCATCCTAGGGGCTTGATCATCCCTCTTGATCATTGTCTTTCCATCTTACTAGCATAAGTGCATTTGGATCCCTCTTGATATGCATGGTTACTTTAGTGTGAGTTTGAAGCAAGTTCATCCTCTCACTAAAGTGGGGGCTAAATGTACCATAAAAAATGGCTCTTGGACATTTTCATGGTCTTTTAGGCCTTTCTCTCATTATGCTTGGTCTATTTTGCTTTGATTTAATGTTGCAATGTAACTTCTGCATTCACATTAGGTCCTAAACATTCAAATTATGATGTCTTATGAAGGTGTTGTGAAGTGTTGTAACACATTTCTAAACTTTTCTAGACTCTTTTCATTACAATTCACCTAAAAATCACCTTTTCATCACTTATCTAGTCCTATTTTAAAGTGTTGTAAAGTCTTGTAGCAAGATTTCATGCTTTTCTAGTTCTGTTTTCACTATTTACACCTTTCTTATGCTTTACATGACCCCTTTATGCACTCATAAGGCTTAATTAAATGTATTTGTAAATGTAAACCCGAAAAACAACATTAAATGTGACTTAATTCCCAACACCCACTTACAAGTACAAGGTGGGACCCATTCGCCATGGGTGGCAAATGACCCTCTTGGCTCCAAATTCAAAATATTTTAAATTTTCTTTTGGGTTTTTATTCAAAATTACCTTATGTTGGCTTGTGATGAGGTATCATTGGGTTACTAAGGCACAAGTGTGTATAAATAAGTGTTTTTCTTCTCATTTCAATACACATTCACCTAATTCATTCAAGAATCTCCTAATTCATCAATTTTCATTTGAGCACTTTGCATTATTCAATCAAGCATCTTAGAGCAGCCATTGACATATCTTCAGATTTCTTCAACAAGGTTGTGGTGATTTTAGGACATTTGCATGTTGTTTATTCATCTTTCCTTGTTCATTTCATTCCATTTTCTCATTAAGGGTTTGATTACCAAAGTGGGATTTGACCAAGGCAAAGCCCTATACTCTAACCCTTAACCATTTTCCCCCTTTTGCATGTGTGTTTGTAGACTTTTGTATGCATATTTATCAAGAAATTCGGTGTTGAAAGGTGATCAAAAAGTCAACAAAGTGTTTCAAGTCAACTAAACCCTACTTCAAGCTTGGAGATAACCTACAGTCCGTTTTCTGCAGATTTGACTCTGTCAACTTGACAAGAAGACAAGTGCAGATTTGGAGCTACAAAATTGATCTTTGATTTCATAGATTTTTGGGAGAGGAATGATTCAACATCAGTGGTGAATGAGTCCCACCTTAAGGTTGAAAAAGTAGATTATATTAGATTCCAGTTCCCGACAGCCGAAAACTAGTTTTTAGAAGTTTTCGTCAGAAGTAGGACTGATTCGCCATCAATGGCGAATGAGTCCCACTGGTAATTTACATTGATTTCTATTAGCATTCAGATGGACTTCCAGATTCAACATTCATTTCCCAGGTGCACTCTGATTCAACATTCATTTCCCAGGTGCACTCTAATTCAACCTTCTTCATTTCTATACTCATTTGTTCATGTTTTAGTTCATGCTTGCATATCACATTGTGTTTTCAAAGATTTCATATTTCTTAGGTTTTTACATTCATAATCAGTCAATTAGATCATTTAGTTGCATTTACATCATTGCATATAGTCTTAATTACATCACACAATCCTCTATCTAAATGAACCACTTCAATTTTGGGGTTCTATCTCTCTCTTTTTAGGTGAAAGATCCTAAGAGTGCAAGAGTAGCCTATAGACACACCTTAAATTGTTGGTTCAAGATGGATGGATGGTGCTTATTTACACAAGGCACTTGTTTTCTAGGTTTTCACCAAGGTACTTGCCCAAAGTGCCACTGAAGTGGTTTTTGCTAGAGGACAATTTTTCTCTTTACTATTTTCAATCCTTTTTCATTTTTATGGATTTTGTTGTTTTTCTATTTTTTTTAGATTTTTGGATTTATACCCTTCAGGCCTAGACATAAAATTTCTTGAGATGTGAGCTATTGATAGGATGAAAAACAGTCCTAACCAATTACGCTCAAAATTCCCTTTTCTATCTGGATCTAGCATATTCTTTCTTATTTTCCTTTAGTACAAGATCTCCCACCTAGAAGGATCAAATCTTGATCTTCTTATTATACCTCCTTTTTAATCTATTCTAATAAGCCTACAAATAATTCAAAGATTCAAGGTGACACTCATCCAATAGCTCTAACTCGTTCAATCAGGACACTTTGTATTCTTCATTGGTAATGAGATGTTGCAAGTATACTCTCAGTGATGGGAGCTCGTCCTTGATAGGTAGGATAGCTTTGATTATGTAAACTAGGGAAAAGCATGTGGAACTTGTAGGCATGCAAATACAAGTTTTATAGGCCCACAAGGTGGGGTTCAATTACACATTCCAATCACAACTAGCTTCATTTACCTTCTTTTTGAGAATGTTTTGGATCTGGTTTTGTTTGAAGCCTTAGCTTGACCATTTCTCTAGGGATCTAGTACGGGGTAGAAAACCCGTGTTGGATATTGAACCTTTGGCATAACTCATGGACCTCCTAATTTTTGAGTGGTGTTCCATTGTATGAGATAAGGGCTTATGGAACACCACAATGACAAATGAGGTATTTTAGGATGAATTTAGTGATTTTTTGCCCTATGATGTAGGTCATAGGGATAGCTTCAACCCACTTCATAAAATACTCAATGGCTATAATGATAAAATTGTGACCATTAGATGAGGTAGGGTGATCTTTCCTATGAGGTTGATCCCCCACTATAAGAAAGGACAAGGTGTAGTGATTGGTTGGAGTTCTTGAGCCGACACATGGATAAGTTCCCCATGTTATTGACATGACATGCATTTCTTGACATATTGATGAGCTTCCCATTCCATGGTAGGCCAATAGTACCCTGTCCTTAATAGTTTCTTAGCCAAGGGAATACCACTTAAATTTTATCCATATATTCCTTCATGTACTTGTTTCAATGCAACCAAATATTCCTCTTGGTTAAGACACTACAATAATGTCCCTTCGAGACTTCAACACTAAAGGGTATCACCTAGGATAAAGAAATGAGATAATTTTTTGATAAAGGTTTTTCTAAGGTTCAAAGTAATGTCAGATGGGAGGATACCTCTATGTAGGTAGTTAAAGATATCATGATACCAGGGAGAAATTTGACAAATGCTTTTTCATATGAATGCAAATTCTAGTACCTTAAATTTTGGGATGAGAATTTTCTCGATGAGGAATTCACATTTAAGAATGTTATGTGGAATATCTAACAAGGACCAAATAGTTTCCATAGAATCAACTACTCGGTTTTTGATATTGGTTATTTGTTCAAATGTGATGTCGATGAAGAAATATTTGAGACTTTCCACTATCCTTTTATAAGGTGTGAGCTTGTCATCCCTGGTCTAATAGTCATCATTGAATTGATTTACAATTAGTTGTGAATCTCCATAGACTTTCAATTCCTAGATTTTCCATTGTATTACGATTCTCAATCTTGTGATAAAATCTTAATACTCAACAATGTTATTGGTGCATGAGAAAGATAGCCGATATGAATTAGGGATACAATTACCTTATGGGGTGATGAAAATAATGCTATCTCCATATCCATGTTGTGTATGTGAGCCATCAAAGTGCAACTTCCACTGATCCACTATGTTGAGGAAAAATACTAACTCATCAGGAAATTTAAACACCAATGGATTCTCTACATAGATAGGTGTCTCTGCCAGTTGATCTATGATAACCTGTCCCTTGATAGCCTTTCGATCCACATACTCTATATCAAATTATATTAGGATCGTCACCCACTTAGCCATTCATCCGACAAAGGTAGATTTGGATATCAAATATTTCAATGGATCAATCTTAGAGATGAGATTTACTTGGTGGGAAAGAATGTAGTATCTAAAAATTTGTGAGGAAAACACCACCTCTAGGAAAGCCTTTTCAATAGATAAGTAAATCATCTCATATCCAACCAAAGTCCTACTGATGTAGTAAATTTCTCTCTCCCATGTTTCATCATGTTGAGTAAGAAGAGCACCTAGAGCCATCGATGTTGTCGAGATATACATAATCAAAGGTTTATTTGGTATTGGTGACACAAGGATAAGAGGTGTTAGTAGATAATATTTGAGTTGTTGGAATTATTTATCACATTTCTCATCCCATTTGTAAGTTATCCCCTTGTGAAGAGGTGAGAAAAGGGATGAATCTTATTCGACAGTTGTGTTATAAATCTTTTGATAGACTGTAATCTCCCTTGTAAAACTTGTAGTTTCTTTAGTGTTTGTGGTGGCTCTATATCAAGAATTAATTTGACCTTAGCTAGATCTATCTCAATTCCTCTCTATGACACAATGTATCCTAGGAGTTTGTCTGATGTTACACCAAAGACACACTTTTTTGGATTCAACCACACTTGGTACTCTTCGATTATGTCAAAAATTAGTTCTAATACTTCTAGATGTTACTTCCTCATTCTTGAATTGGCTAAGATGTCATCCACATAGTCTTCTAAATTCTTGTGGATCATGTCATGAAAGATCAATGTCATTACTCTCTGATAAGTAGCTACAACATTCTTCAACCCAAATGACATCACATTCCAATAATAGGTTCCCCACATAAATGTAAATGTTGTTTTATGTTGATCTTGTTTGGAAATCATGATTTGGTTGTATCCTAAGAATTCGTCCATAAGTGATAACATCTCATGTCCAATAGTCAAATCTATAATGTTGTCAATGTTCTGAAGAGGAAAGTTGTCTTTGGGACATAATTTGTTTAAATATCTAAAGTTGGTACATATTTTGATGCCCCCAATGGATTTTGAGACTGGTACCAGGTTTGAAACCAACTCAAGATAATCTATTGGTCTGATAAATCCCATGTTAGGAAGCTTCTATGATTCTAGTTGGACTAGCAACGCTATCTATAGATGCATCTTTCTTAGCTTTTTCTTTACTAGTTTAGTGTGAAGATAAACTGCAAGATGGTGGAGAACTACTTTAGGATCAAGGCCTGACATATTTACATATGACCATGCAAATTTTGCCTCTTGCTCCTTTAAGAAAGCTGCCAAGTTCTTTTTCTCTTCATCTAAAAGTGATTCTGCATAGAAAGTGATATGAGGTGCCTCATCTATCCCTACATTGATTGGATTGGACTTCTCGGTAAGCATTATTGACTTTTCTTGATGTATCACACTAAGGGGAAGATTGAATCCCTCATCCTTTGGTGCCTTGGAGAGGTTTTCACCATCGAATGTGTCCTTTATTTTTACTATTTCATGATCAGAAAGTGCCATAGTGTGGTTTTCACTTAAGGATCGAGTCATGATTCTCAAATTTTCCATTTTATGATTGAGGGACTCAATTGTTTCCCCATAGTAAGCTTGTGTATTCAATTCAATGTCAAAACCTCCTTTGTATCCCCGAATGGCATGTTGTCATGAAGTCCCAGTTTATAATTTGAGGATAGACTAGCTTTAATTCTATGATTTGGCTATTTGAAGCAAAGGATGTAGTGGTTATCATGAATATATAGGTATCCTCAAATAGGTATGTGATATTGAGGGGAAGTCATTGATGGTATCATTATGTGGTGTACGTAACCAAGAGGAATATTCGACTCCCTTAACATAAGCACCCTTGCCATGAATGGTCACTTTGCTTGTGGTACATCCAAGACCAAGATTCTTAGGTCGTTTCTCAAGAGAAAGTGGTTCTAGAAAATCATTATTTTTTGGCCCAACTTCTCATTCTTTTTGTATCCCTAACCCATCATGAGCTACAATCCTTTGTTGTCATCTTCCATTGGAAGAATGGGCTTGGGTCTATTATCTTGATATAACAATTCAGATACATTCTCCTCATCAATGAATTCTTTATTCAAATCTCTCCACTTTTTGAAAGTGGCAGATGCTATCTTTATTTTCTTAGATACATTATCAATATGTTGATGCTTCCCATGAGACCTAGGAGAAAGAGAAAAATCTCCAATTACAAAAAATACTTCAAGTTATAGTCCCCACAATCATTATCTCTAATCACTACTTTGATATCAGGGATGTTCTATATGATGGGTGCTTTTGATTTAGAGGTGGAAGATAGGGAATATGGGTCAATGAATGAGGAGGGTGTTGGCACTTCATCATGTTTACGAACTTTTAGGATCCTATAATACTTTGCTCCTAGGTTTTTGTAATAATATAATGGTTCAAGATCGCCATGGATTATGATTTCTCTATCTTCATAGGGAAATTTAACACATTGATGGTATGTGGAATCTATGGCTTGCATGGTGTGGATCCATGGATGACCTAGGAGAATATTATATGGAAGGTCAAGGTCAAGCACTTGGAAAGTAGTTTTTGTAATTATGGGTCCTACTTGGATGGGGATTTTGATTGTTCCTTGAGAAACCCATTCTTGATCATCATATCCCCTTATAGTAACACCTTGTTCCTTTTCAATGATATCTTCAGAATAGATAAAGTTCTTGATTAGATAAATGGTACACATATTAATCCCAAAACCTCCATCCATGGAGACTCTTTTGACTTTTTCTTTATGAATGAGTACCTCAAGATGTAATGTGTGATTGTGAGATGGTTGTGCTAGTTGGTCTTGCTCAGAAAAGGTGAGAATATGGGGAGTGGTAATGTGTCCGACCATAGCCTGGAATTGTTTGGTATCAAGATTATCGAGTACGGAAGAAGCTAACAAAGTTTTTACTAAGATGTCCCTATGTTCAGGAGATATTTTCAGTAACTCCAAGATGGATATTTGGGTAGGGGTCTTCTTCAATTGGTCTAAGAGACTGTAATAATTGGGATTTAACATTGGTAGTGAGGGTGGTTCCCTAGGTTGCGATGGTGCTCATTGGATGGTGACATTTCCTTGATGTGTGGTGACTCCACACTCTGTACTAGGCCCTTTAATTATGATGATGAATATAAAATGATCACAAGATGCTACCACATTGTTACAAACATTACCTATGTTGGTGTAATCCTTCCCTTTTCCATTATCATTTCCTTTGCTATGGCCTAATATCGGGGTCTTGTATATTTAAGGTCTTGGTTTCCTAATTGTTGATCCACAATTACGTCTCCATTGTCGATAAGATCTTGAATGATGTTTTTCAATTTCATGTAACTTGCTATCTTGTGTCCCTTGATTTTATGAAAATCACAAAGATCCTTCTCATTATACCATGGTGGCTTGACTTGAGGTTCTTGGTAATTTTGATAATTAGGGAGCATGATGAGATTGGATTGCACTAATTTTTGCATGACCACTTCAATAGGTTCCCCCAAAGGTGTGTACTTGTGTCGTTGAGGATAATTGTTTCTATGGGGTGGTCCTCTTTGAGTGTTGGCATTGTTGATTTTTTGTTGGTTGTTTTTCAACTGCATGTTTGGCTATTGTGTGTTTTGTTGCATGTTTTTTTTTGTGTTTTTTTGGAGCACTCAAAACCACTTTTACATCGATGAAACCATCATTAGTAACATTCTTGTTTTTGGCCCATATGTAGGTCTTTTCATTAGAACTAGATGATGGATGATTATCTTTGTATTCTTGTGTTGCTCCTTGTGCAATGAGGTATCTTTCAATATTAAGACCCCTAGGGATGAGTTCTTTGTATGACGAGACACATTGTATTTTTAGTTGGAAGGATAAATATGTATCCACATTAGCAATAATGATCCCTATTTTTTTCTCTTCAGGAATTGTCCATTTGCACTTATTAGCTCTATGCCTCCATCATTGTAAGAAATTCACAAATAATTCACCTTTTTTTGTTTTAGGGTGTATACTTCCTCCAAACTTACATACATGCCTACATTGTAGGATAAGTGATCCAAAAACCGATCTATTATTGCTTGGAAAGTTCAAATTCCAGGAGGTAAATGTGAGAACCATTTTATTGCTTGGCCTCCCAAACTATGTGGGAAAAGACACATCAAATAGGAGTCATTGTATGCTACTTCCATACTTGCCACATAAAATTCCTTGATATGATCTTCTAGATTTCCATACCCTAAGTTGTATTTTTCAAAATTGGGGATTTCAAATCTAGATAGGAATGGTAGATCATTACAATGTTATGATCAAAAGGATATGGGAAAAAGTCTTGTTGTGCATATGATTTATTCATCTTCCCATCTTGGATATCTTGAATTTGTTGTGTAAGCATTCTAATTTGTGAGGAAAGATCGTCTTGAGGATTGTTTGGTGGAAGAGCATACATGATGTATTGTGGAATGGTAGATGAATTATACATGGGATTTTGATAAAGGGGTGTGTTCATGTTGAATGTGGTATATGGTGTGTAATGTTGGAAGATGAATTACTCTAAGAGGGGGGGTGAATCAGAGTAATATATAATTTTAAAATTTTAACCTTGATGTCAAAAATAAAAGGAGACCTTGAGATAGATACCACTTTGTTCCAATGTGATCTTTTAACAAAAAAAATTTGAAACTGAACTCAACAATGAATTTATATGATTGCAACTTTATCAAGAACAACTCATTGAACACATTAAGTATGTGTTTGAATTGTTTGATTAAACTATAATGATTGAATTAACTGATCATATAACATTGAGTATCAACAAGACAATGATCTGAAATATGAACATCCACATTTGTGAATTCTTTTAGACATATTGAAACAATGAAAAATGTATCAGAGTGTTGCATGAACTACTTTGACAAATGAAAGAATGAAAACTTAATCAAGTTAAGAAAAAATCACATAAAAGATAAACACAAAACTTTGACGATTGGAAAACCCTCTTCGGGTAGAAAAAGCACTCCAAAATGCCTTACAGGCTTAATTCAAAACTAATTACAATATTTTTCAGAGCACCAACTTTGTGACAATGGTGGAGCAACAACTCAGTAACAATGTGGAGCACCAACTCCTTTTGAAAAATATCTTTATGAAATTGCAAACTGTTAGGACCTTATAACTGGACTAATGTCTACAGTCACAAAATCTCAACAAAGTACAAATATATGATTTTCAATAATGCCCACTAAAATGTGTATTGAATGAAATAGTACCAAAATAATTTCACTGAAATATGAAATCTTTGTAATCAAGATCAGATATATAAAATCTTTAAAAACTCTTTTCACCCTTTTCAAATACAAATGATATCACTTTAATAACAAAACTTTGTTCTGCACTCAAAACCCTCGTTCTCAACAATAAAAATTTCGTAACAGAGAAATGGATTATAGCCACATATTTATACAATAAATGAATATTAAAACAGTTCTCATTTACAAAACTCGTATCCAAAAAATTTTCAATTAACCAGGGTTTGTCTAAATTGAAAAATGCATTTAAATCATGAGACTCATAATGGGTTCAAAAGAATAACCAAAGAAACTCGTTGAATAACCTCTGAACTATGAAACCCTTGAGTAAAGAACTCAGTTTAAGCAAAACTGAAAGTATTTTTCCACAAATCCTTAACCAGAATCAGTTGTGCTTAAAAAAAACACAAGATCTTTCCATATTTGAAGACCAATACCTGTCATGGCGGCCAAAAGACATTACCAACTGGTTGAGAAAAAATCATAACCGTCTCACTGAAGTCCACACTACAACTCATTAAATTTCCAGTGTGCAGATACCTGTAACTACCATTGTTCATGGCAGCAACAACTAGGGTTTCAAACCTTATACTCTTATCTCTTTCTCCTTTTTTTTTTAACCTTTTGATCTTTAAGTCTTCAAAGACTTTGTTCAAAATGTATAAACATTGAAATCCACATCAAATGATGTTAAACATCATTTGGAATCCGACAATATAAAAAAAAAAACATAATAATGTTGTCGAGTCCACGTGAGCTATCATATGCCCAATGCAAAAAGAATGACTAATCATCGACTGTCCAAGTCTCTCAAAGCCGATAACAATAAAGTTGAAAATAATATGATAAGCTCGAGTGTAAGCCAAAAATACACAATGTAAACCATAGAACCCGATTAGTAACTATGCCAAATCAAAGCCATGTGTAGCTTTATCTTACTATCAATGCCACCAAATATAGCATATGAAACCTGATGTCTTTACCACACTTCAATCACTGCCATGTGACTTTATTCAAAGTAAATTTCAATTTGACTGCAAAGTGATTGATTACATATGTTCAATATGAATGAATTTAGCAATACCAATCAATAATAAAGACAAGTATTTGTGAAGACCAATGCTAAGCCAAAGTCCAAGTATTCACCTTTGTGTGTCAACCAAGATGTATAAGAATGTGTGCTAGAAAACTTCACACAAGGAGAAGAACATCTTTTTAAATACCTTGTGAATAGAAACAAATATCATAACTAGATTTCAACATTACCTTCATCTGTATATGCCTTATCAATTCCATGTAATCATTGAAATCTGAACATGCCAAACAACCTGTATGAAAGAATAACCCCATGTGATATATATATATATATTGCACATGAATCCAACATGATCAGTACCACAAAAAAAAATTGAAAGTAAACCAACCAAATCACTATCCAAAAAGTACTAAATATGCCAAGTATTGAATACAACAATAACCAAATGCACCAAGTACCATAATGCCAATGCCAAACCAAGTGACAATCAAACATTTTTGACATCAAGGACAAATATGCCACAAAGAGAAAGTCAACATGTATGGTGGATTTTTATATTGTGTATGTAATGGTGATAATGGTGGAGGTGTGTTTTATGCTACTTGTGAATTTTGGTTCAAGATATTTTGTTGTGTACTTGTGTATGGTTGTTGTTGGTTGTAATGCAAGCCTTGTTGTTACTATTGTTGTTGTTGTGCAAGAACTTTTTGTTGTCGAGCATATTGTTATGCTTGTAATTGAGCTTGTTGTTTCATTTTCAATTGTTCTTGTTGTTGCGCTTGAAATTGAGCTTATGCTTGTTGTTGTGCAAGAAATTGGGCTTGTTGTTGTTGCACTTGAAATTGGGCTTGTTGTTGTTGTGCTTGTAATTGAGATTGTTGTTGCGCTAAAAATTGAGCTTCTTGTTGTTGTTGGTACACAATAGTTTGTTGATAAGCCAAATTATTTTGTCCTTGAGATGATGGAATGGTGTTTTGATTTGGGATATATTGTCTTGATTGAATGCTTTTATTTTGTGGAATGAGTGGTGTATTTTGGGGAATCATGTTATGAGTGACTTTTGAAGGTGGATTGAGTTGATTTTAGGGTGGTTGATGTGTGATCAAATTTTAATTTTAACATGTTGACTTTGTGCTATCAATCCTTGAAAAATTTGGGATTGTGATGGAGGAATGTAAGTTTGAGGTCCCATTTGATTTCACATTGTTTGAGGGACCAAAGGTTAAGATACTTGACATGATGCCACTTGGTGTTGTGATGTTAGTGGCATACTTGGATTTGGGACCAATTGATTTGATGAATTACCTTGATTTATTTGATGTTGAGGGACCAATTGATTTGATGTGTTTCCTTGATTGATTTGTTTTAGGACCAATTGATTTGATGTGTTTCCTTGGTTTATTTGTGGAACCATTTGATTATGAGGGTCAATTGGATGGTTTTGTGATGATTGACCTTGTAGTGTTGATGATTCACCTTGCACTATTGTGTTCACTTGTCCTTGTTGATTCACTTCGGGTAGTTGACTCACTTGACCTTGTTGAATAGTAGGAACACTTTAGGTATTTTTTGTGATTGAAGAATATGGTTGGGCACAAAATTCTGGGGTCACATTTGTGTTGTGGATATGTGATGTGAGTAGCATGTTTGGATGTTGAGGTTTTTGTGGAATGGAGATGTTTTGAGGAATGGTTGTGTGTTGGGTACCCAAATTTTTTTTGTTTCCTAGATTTTGAGTGCTACCAAGTTGAGTTCCTTGTTGAGTTACAAGACTAGATGAAACCACCCTAGAAGTTAAAGGTTGACTTGGTATATGTAACAAAGAGGGTTGAGTGATAGATTGAACAAAATTTTGGACTAAGGGTTGTGTGATAGATATTTGAGGAATAGATGCAACATTTCCCAAAGGTTGTTCCCTTAATGTATTCAAGTCAAATGTGGAAGGGAGCTTAGCTCCTTATTTTTCCAAGGCTAACATGTATTGGGTTGGGTTCAATTTAGTCATAGTGTTGATACTTGATGGTGATTCTTGGGATCTTTTTGGTACTCAAGTAGTTCCTCTATGGTGGGCTCATTTAGATTATTGGTAACATCCTCTACTTCATACCCCACTTCTTGTGAAGTTTGAGGTGGATTTTGTGATGGGGTTGTGAAACTTATAGGATTAAATTTTTGTTGGTTTAGATCACTCATGGTAGATAAATTTTGTTTTTTCTCCATGTCCTTCTTGTATTTTGACATTGTTGTTACCATAAATTTTGGATCAACTTCGGGAGTAGTGTGATGGGATTTATATTGTTGAAACTCTTGAGTTAATTCAAATTTTTGTAGAAGTGACCCACTAAGGTGTTTAGGACCAATTATGTGAATGGTAAAAGGATGATGATGTAAATGACGAACTCCTTTTTTTGGACAACACTAGACTTAAGGTTTGATGTTTGTGTTTTGATAAGGATGCTAATTAACTTGTAAATCTTGTGACTTTAGGATAATTTTTTTCAAAAGGATGTTTGCTAATCCAAATAAATGTGTGAAAAAGGATCCATTTCCAAACATATAGCTAAACTAGGTGATGATTGATGAAAACCTAAGTCTAGGAGGTTGTTGTGTCCAAAATTTAAAGTTATTGGTGAGATGAGATGCCCAATGTTTTGATGTGAATGTGAGGATTGACCCTAATTTTTGAACCTAACAAGGGATTTTTACAAGATCAAGGTGTTGAAAGACATGCTCTTCCCTTTGAGTTTTTTGGATTAGAGATAAAAAAAGTTTTGAAGGGGTTTAGAAACCCTTTACAAAAAATACTGCTACATCAAAAGATAAACAAAGACAACATGAGTGCTGGTAGGGTATGTGCAGGATCATCATGGAAAAAATAGGCCCTTAAGTTGCAAAAAAATCAGAAAAATCAGAGTTAGGAAACTTGACGTAAAAATTTGAATAAGTTATCTATATTATTTCAAAAATATGTAAGAATAGAATCTATAGAAAATTGAATGTAGTTTCTAAACTACTAGGTTTGTTTAAAAAAAAGAAAAAAATTCTGTACTTAAATTGGAAAAAAAAAGAAGGTGTATTCTACCACCCCTACCACAATAAAATGATAATATTTTTTTATAAGATTTTAGATATAAGTAGAGGACTCATGTCCGATGAGATGCATATTTTTGTAATTTTTTCTAAGTAAATAATTAATTATGAATTTTTATTACAACTTTTAAAAATATAAAAACTTCATGTCGGACCATCTTAACTTGGTCAAAACTTCATGAAATTCAATTTTTCTTTTTTAATCCTATAGTATTTGAAGCATAGAATGTGACACATGTTTTGGATTCAAAAAATGTGATACCGTTTGAAAGCTATAGATGTTTTTCAATCAGCCTATCAATTAGGACTTTAGTCATAATTTGAATAGAAAATAAATAATAATTACTTATTAAATTCAAAGTAAAGCATAATTTATATCAGTGGGAAGCTGAGAATCTCCTTTAAAAACCCTTTTCATTTCATCAATTTTGGGTAAAAAAATAGTCATCAGCCACATACCCATCATATTCCTACTTTTTGGCCCATCATGATCCTACACATACCTAGTAACCAACAAGTAACAAAAGCTAGCAAAACAACTGCCAAAAAGAGGGACATAAACAACAAGGGACTACAGATTCTTCAAGATATCATCCACTTCCATATTATTTTCAATAATCTTCTAGTGCATTGCTGCTCTTCCCTTTGAGTGTTTAAACCTAAGAGACCAATATTTGTTTTATGGTAGAACTTTGGTATGATGTTTCAAGGTGTATTATACTAAAAAATGTTTTGATAAAAACAACTTAAGTATGCATTTCCTTATTTTTTCTTTGTTGTTTGGAAGTCAAGATGTTTTGAAAATAGGACCAAGGTGTGCTTTCTTTGTGGGTTTAATTGATTAAAATTTGATTTAATGAGATTACTTTTACCACATCAAATGTCTTGATTAAAGTTTAAAATTAAGAATGTATAAGGAAAAATGCTTTCCACTGAAGCTTGACATTGTGGAAATCAAAGAGGTAAGCCATAGTTCCCTAGGTTAACTTTGATATAAGTGAGTAGAGATATAGTCAAATATATTGGGAAACCACTAATATATTGTTTTGATAAAAACAAGATATATTTAGAGGTGTGCAACAATATATTGTACTTCAAGTGCACTCAAATATAATCACAGGGTTTGAAATTTTTGATCATGTTGATGTTTGTTTGAGTTTCTTTGGATGCCAAGAAATGTGTTTAACTAACTCAATGGGTGAGGGGGATATTTTAAAAGTCTTCTTCCATAAGAATTACTAGTTTAGCTCAAAAAAAATAGTCAATAACAATCTAGAGGAATAAAGGTGCATCTCTCCGTATTAGGCTTATATCACCCTCGAAGGAATGATGTTAAATCAAAATTCATAGAGGCATCAAATAGGATATATCAAGGAAATGTACCATCCTGATACTCCTAGCTTTGTACAAAAGAATGAACTCTTAAGCTTTATGCCTCAACTATAAACTGAACCTGGTAAGTAACTTCTTGGAATGGTGCTATTTTGATGCACTACTTCAAAGAAATGTTTCAAAAAACATGGATGACCTCTAGATACAAAGTTTTTTAGTGACACCATGAACACCAGAGCTATGCATAAAATACATGAGACACTTAAGTCTCTAGCCTAGCCTATGCAACCCATTACGTTCACATGAGGACTATTGGCACATTATGGCATTCATGACCTAGATTCGTGCTACTTTCTTTTGATTTCATGAAATTTAATATAGCCTATGGATAAATGTGCTTTTAGGGTCGCCTATGAGTTCTCCATTGTAGGATTGCTCCAAGTGGACACTTTTCACCAAAAATGGAAGTGTTCCATATGCTCCAAAAGTCATCACCATGTCAAAGTGCTCAAAAAAATGAACCCAATACAACTTGAATGAAGTCAAAAGGAGTTCATACGCTCAAGATATCCTCAATCAAAGTTTGGTCAAAATAGGGATACTAGAGGTAGGACATAAAGGAAAAAAAAATGATTCTCTCAAAATTGGTCAAAAATAGTCTCAACTTGAAGAGCTCAATGAGACGATTCCAATGCCACTATTTTTTCCTCAAATGGAGCTTGTACGCCAAAGATATGGCCGGTCAAATTTGAGGGTTGACTATGCTGACTGGGCAATACAACGATGATAACATGTTGACGAGGAAAACCATACTATATGGAAGATGATGTGGAAAAACCAAACTTTGACACATGGTAGTATAGATGAGATGTGGTAGGTGATTCAAACAGTACGATCACTAAGGTGAACCAATCACAGGAGGACACGTGTCATATACGAACTAATGAAATTGAGCCACGTGGCCCAATGGATGGGCACCACGTGGCTCCTGTGTGGCAGAATCCAAGTTGGAAAGGTTGTTTGTTGTTAGTTTAAAATGGATTGGAGGGGGGGTCGAACCCTTGACCTCTCCTCCACTACTATTCCTCCCAACCACATGCGCTAGCGGTTTCCTTAGAATACATAGAGGGCCCGGTTCTATTTAAAGAGTATCCATTGAGATTTGGAGGGGTTGGGCAGTTTGAACTGCCGACCAACCCCAAACAAACCAAGCCTTCTACCATCATGTGAAACCATGAGTTCGAGAAATAAATGGCAATTGTAACGCCAAGAAAGTGCACAAGACAAGATTAGAGCAAACATGCAATACAAATCTAAATGCCAATCTAAATGCTAAGCAACAAAGAACAAAGGAAAGTAAAAACGTGAAAGAACTGAAACAATCTCACCAATTTCAAACGTATTTCCATGATTCATCTCGATTTCCCTTCTCCATTTTGCTTGTGTAGTATAATTCCCCTCAAATTTCTTATAAGTTCGTGCAAGTATAGCCTAAGATAAAGATTAGCAAAACATCGAAGATTCAAGACAAAGTGCTCTCAAAAGTCATAAGATTTCGCAAGTTTTCGAGAGAGATTGGAATGATGAATGACAAATCAATTTATAGAAAATTGATTATTTGAACGACAGGCCAGGACTGAAAGATCAATGGACGGTTGAAATCGACAGATTAGACATGCATTCTGATAACTGTCAGTAGTGACATGAGTGATACAAATTAGGAATAGAATTAAAGATTAAATAAATGATTTAATCTTCCAGTTTGGTATTCAAAAACAGAAGAATTATCTTTGCATGACAAAGATAAAGATTGATTAAAGCAACTGTTGTTCGAATGAACGCACAAGATTTAATTAATTAAATAGGAATATTTAATTAATCCACATGTACACGCAATTGAGTTAGCATTGGACGATTGAATGATTTGACGAAGAGATTACTCGAGAACGCCACTCAGACATTAAAGCAAGAGTTAACTGAGCGATCTGAAATAGATATCGAGTCAAGTCAAAGTGAATACTTAGATAACTCACATAATTATCTAAATATAGAGGAATGCGTTAAAATAGAATTCATGAATTAAATAATTCATTTAATTCAAGATTTGATATTCAAAAAATAATATATAAATAAGACTTATTTAATTAAGTGATGAAGGGATTTAAATGAATAATTAAATAAATAAAGAATTTATTTAATTTGACAAGAAGGATAAGGTTAATTAGTAACATAATTAAATAAAAAGCGTTTATTTAATTAATCAGATAGAATAAAGAAAAGTGTGAATTAATTAAATAATTAAGATTATTTAATTAATAGAAGAATTAACAGAAGATGAATTAATTAAATAATTAAGATTATTTAATCAATAGAAGAATTAATGTTAAGATGAATTAATTAAATAATTAAGATTATTTAATCATGACCATGAAGAATAGGAATTATGAAGAATATTGAAGTCGCAGGCTTAGACCAAATTTTGGTGTCTACATTTGCCCCTCTTTGATACAATGTCATTTTGGCGTTGTGTCAAAGAAAATCAATAAGAAATATGCCCTAGTCATGCCCCAGTGTAAAACAGGTGAAGGTATGCCCCCTCGGGAGGACAAGCAGGTTCAAAGAACATGAGTGTGCTCTCGAAATTGATGAGAGAATTAGAAGATGAAAGAAAGAAAAAAAGGATAGAGGAAAATAGATAATGGTGGTGAAGATGTAGAAAAGAAGAAATGTTAGTGCAAAAAGAAAGATGAATAATAAAAGACATGGATGTTAGTATTATCAATCTTCGATGTTTCATCGTATCACAAAAGGCATTGCACTTTATCATCATTGGGCAGGACTAATACAAATGGAGAAAAACACCATGATATGACATAGATCAAGGTGTGCAAGGTCATCCACTTGCTAATAATAGACAGTCGCAGACAAGGATTGTCATTAACTCATACTAAGGACACAAGTTGCCCCAGTCTTTTTGTCAAGACAAACCACAGACAACAAACAAAGTAAAAGATGGGTCATGAGACGACATCACTCCTCTAAATCCTTCATGGGACATCCTTGAGGAAACTAGTAACATGACTCAAAATCAAATTTAAAAGAAAATCGACAGACAGTAGTCCAAGAAAATAGAATTCTGATACATCGTTGCTTCTCTAAATCCTTCATGGGACATCCTTGAGAAAGCTAGTAACATGAATCCCAGTCATCAATTCAAGACAAATGATAAGATAAATAAGCCATAAAGTCAAAAATCTAGTGAAGTATTTTCCAAAACTTGATCTTGTTTTTTTGATTTATTTTGATTGATAGAAGGATTGATTGACAGAGCCTGATGTCAAGAGATACACATACCAGATAAGACTATGAGTCTGGTTTCGATGTTATGACTATCTTTATAAGGCATGACAAAGCATGGTTTCAAAAAGACGTGTATCATATAAGACGTTGAGTCAGATGCTGTTGATGTGATAACCTGTGTAAGGCTATGTTTGATTGTTTGACCTTGTCGATTATGCAGGAAGGACTCATCCTGTATAAGACATAGGTTGTTTTGCTGATATCAATACTTAGGAAGGACCCATCCTGAATAAGACAAAAATTGATTGTTTGGATTGTTTCATTTGGAAAATTGTTTGATTTGACTTAGAGACATTGCTGACTTGTTCACCAAATCGATGCATGACTTGAGATGATGCGTGGATAATTGACTGTGTGTGACGACAAACCCTAAAGGATTGACCTGGTGCGGCCTTGAGGGCTCATTGATTGATGGCCTTGCCTACGTGATACACGCAGAGACCTCGTAGTTCGACTTGACTTTGACTGACAAGACCGACTACAAATAGAAGACGTGTGTGAAAGTGAATGCAATGAACCCTAATGGACTGACCTAGTGTGGCCTCAGGGGCTCATCGATTGATGGCCTTGCCTACGTTATACACGTAGAGAACTCGCAGTTCGACACGACCAATGACCTTGTCATATAGACATATGGATTGAAGCATGATTTTATATAGACAAACCTAAACGGATTGACCTAATGCCTCGAGGGCACATTGGCAGATGGCCTTGCCTACATCTAGTCGCAGAGGCAACGTAGTTCGACAAATGACAAAGACTGACAAGTGCGACTGACTCTGACTCTATTTTTGGATTTTTGAAATGTTTTGATTTTTTTGTCTTTTTGAATTTTTCTGATGTTTTTGTGTTTTCTCAGGTCATTTTGTGATGTTTGTGGATTTTTCATGGTTTTACGTCTTCAACACAACCAATGTAAGAACCAATATGACACATGTCAAGTGTTTGCCCCCACTCGAGTATAAGACCAATTGATATTATGAATAGGGTAAAATGGGAGATATGAAATGCACTTGATGTCAATCGTTCCAGGTTATGGGAAAGACTACCACTTATTATGAATGGTATATACAAGCAATGGGTATGAAAGATAAGGGACATGTACAGGGATAAGGTAGTACATACAGGGATAAGGACTATGTACAGGGTAGTGGTGTATGTACAGGATCGTGGACTATATACAATGATAAGGACTATGTACAAGGTAGATTAGAATAATAGTAGACAAAGGAGCAGAGTTAACTACACATGGCTCGTTTGCCGGTTTTCACCATGGTACTTATCCAAAGCACCACCAAAGTGGTTTTCACTATTGGACCGAATGATTTGTCTTTACTATTTTCTAGATTATCTAATTTTTTGGTGTTACCAAGATGCTTTGTTTGCCGGTTTTCACCTTGATAACGATTTTTGTGATTTTCTGCTTTTTTAATATTTTTGCTAATTAAGACAAAGGCTCCCTAAAGCTATGTGTAGAACTTCTTCAAATGCAGACTATTGATTGGTGAGGACAACGGTTCCCCTTCAGGAGTAGAG
>VDFB02000015.1:45725730-45988338 GCA_007258455.2 Sequoia sempervirens
AAGATCAATTTTCTTAATCAATGAATACAAATTAAGGAGAGGAATTGGCATGGATCAAGAATTCAATAAATGGATGAGATTGAGAGTTGACAAGAATTGATGAATTTAATCAATGACTCAAATTGATTTGAAGAAACATAAATCCTAAAATTTAGGAGAAATGTGCAAGATATTTCTGTTTAGGAGGGAATTGAAACATAGGAATATTCCATGGGAATATTCCTTTGCAAGTGGGAGAAATTGGAGGGATGAAAGAAATTAGCTAATTAAATAATTAAAATATTATGTAATTATGCATGATGGACTAATTTAGAGATCTAATTAAAAAAAATTGGTTCATTTAATTAGAGAGGGGAATTAATGAAATTTAATTAAATAATTAAAATTATTTAATCAAACATGATGAAAATTAATATGAAAGGGGAGGAATTAACTGAATAAAATTGATTATTTGATTAATAGAAGAAAATGATGAATTTAATTAAACAATTAATATTATTTAATTAAATGGTCGAAAAGAGGTGAATTAGGATGAAAATGGAGATGTGCAATATCAATTAGGACAATTTTAAGTGTCTATAGTTCCTTCTTGTCTAACTTTTTCCAATCTTCATCAAACATTGCAGGTGGTTTACTCTCTTGTGAAACTAGCAACCACTAATATCTCTCTTCAAGGAGATCATCCATCTTTAGTTTCCACATCTCATAGTCTGTTCCATTGAATTTATCAATATCTGGCGAGAGGTAGAAGCCATAGTAAACAATCCTCTTCACAAATCTGTAATATACTACAAAACAACTCCCACTATAGTTAGAAAACATTCAACACTTAAGAGAAATGTATCCCCTTCTCAAAAAAACTGTTAGATTTGATACCGAATGTTGAAAACATGGTGAAATAAAGCTATTATATGAACATATGCAAGTGAACTTAGATTTGAAAATCATATTACCAAATCAGATTTATACGTGTGATTGCAACATATTTATCAAAATATAAAAATTAGCAAACAAAATGTGACACTAGGTTTACATGAAGAAAAAATTTTGGGAAAAAAATCCACATGAGAAAATAGGGAAAGTATATTGTTAATCTTTGAATGAGATTAAATAATAATACACTTCACCACTGATCTTTGATTAACCCAACAACACCTTGTTACCTGCAAGAACTCAACATGAAACTACCATTTCATGGCTCCAATTTATAGGAATTGTGGGAGTTAAAACCATCAATAGTAAACCAAAATAAGAGGTACAAAACCACCTAAAAAACCCATGCCCGTCCTCATGGAAAACCAAAATACATAATAAGATATTAAATAGAATTACAAGACCCTACATAGGTGCCTGCCCATAGCTTGTCCAACTTCCGACTTTTCAAATGCTTCGATGACCTTTCTGCTCCCCAATGGAACACCAACAAACACCTTTTATTCTCCAATCTGGGGCAGTCCATCCAAGACCTTCCAAATTCTATTATGAATTCCTAAGAAATATGCTTTATCCATTTTTGATGTGTAACCTCCATCGAAATTAAATCCTCTTTAAAATATAATTACAACACGCCAAAATTTAATAGTTTTCTCACATGTTCTCTATAACACATTCCAAGGAACATGGAGAAATAAAAATGATATAGGATTACAAGGTTAATGTCACCTTATCCTAACAAAAATCACTATCTACAATTATTCAATTAAAAATTCACTTCCAATTCTTTATTCAATCACTAATTCTGCAATTTATTTTTCTTGTTTGTTAAGTTATATATCTTTAATCCTCCATTGGAATTTGGAATGATGTCTCTCTACAAATTGGATTATATAGACATATTATAGTTCTCTCTAATACATTCAATCAATATCAATTACTTGTAGATATAATTAAATTCAAGTTTGAATATGTTCTACCCATTCTTTATTCTTCTTCATCAGTTTGTTTCCTGTAAATTCCATTCTGGAAGACTTTTGTTTCCTATCCACTATCTTATTCCCACACTCCCTTTGTTTGAGCTCCCATTCCTTAGTGCAACCTGCATTGATTTTTCTTCATCCATTCTTCACTAAAATTTCTCCTCTATTCCCAAAATCTTCATGTCCTCCTCTCTTCAATATGCTCTATACATTTTTTTAAACTACCATCTCCATGGAATGACCCCATTCCATTTCCAATTTTATTTATCTCCTTCTAGTTGAATTCATATCTTCCCTCCCTATTTTATCATTCACTTTATATTTTTAATGCTTGCATTGCTTGTTCATGTCCTTTTTCATAGAATTTTTTGTTTCATTTTTAATTATTAAAGTTTTACTTGGCTAAGCCGCAACCCCATCTTCTTTGTTGTTGGCATAATTATTTATATATTATTACATTGTATATGATGGGTGTAGATGGAAGGTGTATACATTAACTGATTGAATTTGTGTCACTCAACCACCTCCTTCCAACCTCCATTCAACTACTTCCTTTATGTCATATATATGTAGATGTATTCCTCGAATAATAATATAGGGTGAACCCACAAAAGTGGTTTACAATTGGAGTGAGGAAGGAAAATTTGAAAAAAATGACCCCATGCCAATTTTTTTTGTTTTTGCAGTTCAAGAAAACTAATAGATTTGAACGAACCAAAAGAGGGTTTGCTAGAACCTGGGTTCGAGCAAACCTAGGTTCGAGCAAACCCAGGTTCGAGGGAACCCATTCAATGCAAGTTCCCACCATCCCACACAAAAACACAATGAAAACCCCTTTTTGAAAGGGGGTTCGAATGAAACTTGATTTGCTAGAACCCGCCTGGTTCGAGCGAACCCCCCTTTTCCCACCTTCCTACTCTCCGGCACCAAAAAAAATAGAATTTTTGTCCTTCGAAGCTCGGGTTGAGGATGAAAATGGAGGAGACTTCACAAACCCAACTGGAATTAGGTAGTCCTTTGAATGAGCTATCCAACAACTATAATTTTAATATATTTTGGTTTTATTATGTATTTGTTTTTTTTGTTTTATTAAACATAGGTTTTTCACCAAAAATCAAGCTCTCTATTTTGCACATGTGGAAAAATATCATATTATCAAAATAAAAATTTGAAAAATATGAGTGCACAAGATATTGAAGTCCTTGATCCAACAAAAAATAAATTGAATTTTGATACATACAAAAAATTTACGACTATAATGATCCGCCTATGTCTAAATTGTAATTGGTTTGACTTCAAAACTTGATTAAAGAAAATATTCAATAAAAAACTTCTATCCAATTGGAAGCACTAGATATTAGAGTTACAAATCTAAATCCAAAGAATTAGAATTTTATCCTTCATGGAAAAAATCACTAGTTCGCATCATCTTCAAATTCCTCATGGTTTAGCCACTATAGATGCCCAAAAGTGAAGATTTAGTTAGAAAAAAATATTTCAGTGTCTAGTTTGGCCAAAAATTGTAAGCCAGTATTGTGGGATCACCCTACAATAAAGTTTTATGCTCTCATTTGGTATTAGAGCATCTAACTAATCTTGTGCCATGTGAGGAATCATTTAACTAAATATCATCCAACAATATGGGGACAAATGTTACATCTCTTGTTTTGGTCATTACATGTCAAGGTCTATATTTTTATCTGGTATAATGATTTGTGATTAGTATTTCTTGTTGAGCAGTCATTTCCCATGGATTTGGAGATGATTGTATTTGCTCTTTAAAGGTTTCTACTATTTGCAATAGAGTTTGGCATTTCAAGTTTCTATAGGTTGATGCTCATTGTTCTTTGGAACAAACAATTATGATGGTTTGAAGGTTGGTAGAGAATGAGACTATCTTTATAGGAACTATGATTAGACTTGGTTGGAGCAAAAGAAGTTGATTTCTATGGCCAAGAGACATCATGAAATAAGGGGTTTTTTGGAGCTTTTGATCCTATTTTAGAGTTTTCAGACTGACATAATTTGATTATTCTCTTTGCCTGAAATTTCCCTTTGCTTTGTAGACCATAGGTCATCTTTCATAGGTGGATATTAACATTATTCATATCATTCAGATCTCCATTATTGGATAACATAATTGATCTTGTAATTTTTATTATTTTGCATAGAGAATGGGCTTTAAGATAAGAGCATGAAAGTTTGAAGTTCTTTTGAGAATACTACTAGTGATTTATCCCAAAGGGAATGCTTAGTTTGGAAATTAGTTTGAAGTTAAATATTTGAACGAGTGAAGGAAATTGAATGCACTTCCTATGTGTGGAGAAGAGTGATCTATATGGTACAATGCTTTGAACACGAGTGATCTATATAGTGTAGTGCTTTGATTCCCATAAGTCCATTGTAGTCATTGATAATATGAGATCACAATTTTGGTTGCATCTACTCATGTTGAGGATTTTATGTATGTAAATGGTTGGTTATGGTTATTGTTTATTTTGTTAACATTGATTAATGTCATTATAGAGATTGTGAATGATTGGTGATTGGTGGTTTAAAGATTCACATTGGTCAATCAGTTATTGATCATGGCCACACATATTATTTGTCTTGAATGGGATTATGGAGACTGTCTACCTATGGTAGGTAAGGATATTGATAGAGACAATTACATGTCTCTAGTCCATTATATCTATTACCCAGGCTCCATAAAAGGTTGTAGTACTTCCTCTGGTACTATTTTTTGGTTGATTAGTACTTTGATCCATCACATTGGAGGCTGGTGGCATGAAAGGTTGGAGGAATTTCCATCATCTCAAGTTAGCTTCTTGTTTTGAGATGATTCTTTGCATGAGGAGCATTTTTGGCTTTAATTTTTTGCTTTTCCTTGTTGTTGTTGATAGATTTGAAGAATACATATATTGTGAAGTTTAATTTATGGAGACAGGTAAGGGGTTTGTTGTAGAGCTCAATATGGATGGTTGTCTAGTGAGCACTAGAGGCTATGATAAGAATTATACCCTTCCGATGGTCATCAGACAACTTGATGGAGCCATGTGTTTGGAGAGCTCAATATGGATTATTGTTGAATAATTTGGGAATCTATGATTCGGGAGTTCATAGGAGGAAGAACTCAAGAATTTGGCTAGGGGATACACTTTTAAGAGACAACTTGATGGAACTCCACTTGATTTAGGATTTGTTTCTTCAAGGAAGATCTTCACAAAGATGTATATAATTTTTGTAATCAATAAGTTATGTTATGTAAACCTTTAGGGGGTCCCTTAAAAGGTGAATTAGAGCTTTTAGGGATACAATTGTAGAAATAATGTAATAGGGGGGGGAATGTTGGCCTAATTAGTTATATATTATTACATTGTATGTGGCGGGTGTATACTGTTAACCAATTGTAACTATGTCACTCAACCACCTCCTTCCAACCTCCATTCAACCACTTCCTCTATGTCATATATATGCAGATGTATTCCTCGAATAATAATACAATGAAGTTTTATGCTCTCACAAGTGCACTATTTATCTCTTTCTTCAATCTTCCTTTTTTATTGCATCACCCCAATCTGCAATTGTCCCTTTTTATTTTCATTCAATTTTTCCTAAAAATTGCTCCATGCATTTGACTACCTCCTCATATTCTCTTGGCTAGGCAATGACCAATTCTTTTTAAAAACTCATTTCCAAGGCTATATGCCCCTCTTCCTAATTTCCTTTTTTCATGAATTTTATTAAACTCTTCCTCATTATTGACCTCTAGGCTACAAGGATTTTTCATAACATTCAAGAATCATGTATCATTTAATTGCAAGAATAATCAAACTGAAAAAGTTAGAAATGGTATAACACATTTTGCCAAATGGAAATGACAATAATGTCACTTTGATCCATATTCTAACCATGATTCCAAAATTTATTTCCAAGCCAAAAATGAAACCAATTTGGTTGATGTAGATTACCAGTCACCCAAGATGCTCCAACATCAATTCTAGTTTGAGTTTTATGTAAATTCTCAAAAGAATTGTCTTATATAAGCTAATGCAAAAAGAATGCAATAAATAAATCTTGCTATATTAGATTTTTTTAGTCTTAATTAATGCCTTTGCATTGTAAATTTCTATTGATTTTGTTTTAACATAGAAATAGATTTTGGTTGAAAAATAAAAATATATATAGATTCTTATGCATTCATCCAACATCTTCTAAATTTATATGATAATAACAAATAATTTTTTGACATTTGACAAAGTGATATTCCACATTTATACTAATAATTATATGCTCACATTTATTATTTAAAATTTGAATCATTAAATTTTTCGTGTTTGTAATTTTCAACTCTTATTCTTAACGCATCTAACATTAGTGATAATTAATTAAGGAAGTTTGTTTGCCCTTTTTATCCAAACAGGTTTAATTTTTATATATTTTAATAATAAGATGTTTGCATAGAGTATGAATCACTTATGAGACATTCCCTTAGGTTCAATCATTTAAGTTTAATTATGTTATAGTTTGGGTTTTATGTAGATTCTCATGGTAATTGACTTTTAGAAGCTAATGCAAAAGACCAGAATATGCCAACCTTGCTATATTATATTTTCCAATATTTATTAATGTCTTTGCAATATAATTTATTTATTTATTTTGTTTTTAACATAGAAATAGCTTATTGGAAGGGATAATAACACTTTTAAAGATTCTTATGCATTCATCCAACATACTCTTATTTTTTATAATAATAAAAAATCACTTTGTGACATTTGACAAAAGTCATATTCCACATTTATATTATTAATTATATCTTAAATTTATTATTTAAAATTTGAAACATTAAATTTATCATATTTGTCATTTTCAAATTTTATTATTAAAATACCTAACACTAATGATCATTAATTAATTATATTCTAAGATTTAAAAAAAAATAATTTATTTGATTTCCAAAAAAAACTTACCCCTAAACATCCGTTGGGATGAAAAAGTGTAGCTTTTCAAATAGATAAATGCATGATTGCTTGTGGGCAACATCAATGATTGGAACATTATTATTTAGGTATAGTGAATCAAAAACACTTTATCACAATAGTGAACTATGACTCATCTTTGAATGACATTCACACTTTTGATTACTTGTGGTGTTGAAGAGCTTCACATTAGAAGATCTAGCTTAGAGAAATGCATCTTTGCCCCAAACCCCAGGACACTTAGAGATAACCAAAACCAAATCTTTAAAAAACCACTAAAAGCTTAGATCTGGCTCCTCGCTCCCAAATATATGAAGCACATTTGCACAAGAAATACTCATTTCATAATCAAACATGAAAGAACAAACCAGATTTGACACATGTTGGATGTATAACAAATGCTTTATAGCCAGAAGGACAGCTACAATACGAGAAGATACCTTAGTGGGTTTGGCAGTGAAGCAAACATTAGCTTATACAATTATTATCAGAGGATTTAGATAGAAACCATCACGTGTAATATATAAATATATATTCCCTGTACTGAGAGAGCATACGATCGCTTAGGGAGGGCAGTAGATTGAAGGTAGAGTAGACGTGGAAGGGCGCATTTCTTTGTTCCACTAAACATTTTAAAATGGTTCTTGTGAAATTGATCACACGTTCATCTCCAAATGATATGATGTGTATGAACCTCCACGCCTTCCAATAACAGAAAAGCTTTTCTCTTAGCTTTGATAATGCGATTCAGGGAGAACACGCACCATATTATTATTTTAAGGGTGAGGAAAGGGTGGTGCATATCATTAGATCGGGTGTAGTATGCCACAACATGAAGGGATCCCTGTGGCGTAGGACATAACACTAGACCAACTGCTATCTCACGCCCTCTATAAGTTGTACGCCACCTTGCCTTTCTCTTGCAATTGCAAAAGCTATTCATTTCACCTCCCCACTCATTTCCTACAATTCTAGGTATGTTTAGCCTGCTTCTTGTTGATTCTATGCATGTTTAATGGGTGGACTAAGCTGTGTGTTTACTACGATGCAGGAAGTTTTATTGCTTCGCTCATGTATTCTTTCCCCATGTAAGTCACTGAGTTGGCTAATATTTCTAATTCTTTTCGTTTTGTTTCTGCAATCTTTGAGCATAACTACTTTCAGAAGAATCATAAGTGAGGGATTAACGGAGGATTTTTCAGGTGCTCCTTATGCAATAGTGCTCTTCAATTGCCTTATCTATTCCTTGTATGGGTCGCCTCTAGTTAGCCATGAGTGGGAAAATGCTCTTGTCATGTTTGTCAATTGCATTGGCAGTTGATCCCACAAAGTTGGTTTACAATTTCTGGGAGATTCTGATTTTTGCTAAAATCACATATTTTTAGAAAATATAATGATTTAAGCCTTAAAAAGTTCTATTTTAAGCATTCCAATTGAAGAGGGTTTGATCAAACTACCTTAAATCAAACCCCCTTAGATAGAACTCCGCTAATTATAAACCATAGCTATAATAGAGTCTCCTTTACACCTATCAAAATGTTGATAAAAAACCACTTTTGATTTACCTTTTGGAGGATCAAATGAATTCATTTAAAATTTATTTTTTGTAAGTATGTAGTCCTTATTATAAACTTCCCAAAAAGTATAATTTTATTATTATATTTATTTTTTATTTTTTGTGAATGTAGATTTTTCATCGAAAATCAAACTTTTTGTTCTGTGCATGTGAAAAAATAGAAGATTATAATTTTTTTTTGAAAAATATGAGTGCACTAAATATTGAAGTCCTTGATCCAACAAAAAAAAAAAATTGAATTTCAATACATACCAAAAATTATGTGTTATACGATCCACCTATGTTTGAATTGTAATTGGTTTGACTTCAAAACTTGATTAAGGAAAAAATATTCAATAAAACACTATGAAACCAATTGGAAGCACTAGATATCATAGTTATAAGTCTAAATTTGAAAAAAATTAGAATTTTATCCTTCATGGAAAAAAGTTGTGTTATACAGTGAGCGTCACTCCTTAAAAATGGATTTTACTGAAAAAAATGAGTTTTCAAAGGAGATGAAAAAATAATCTGATTCCAAAAATTTGAAAAAAATATAATTAGAATCTACAGACAAAATGTCACAAATCACTAGTTTGCATCATCTTCAAATTCCTCACGGTTTAGCCACTATAGGTGCCTGAAAGTAAAGATTTAGTTAGAAAAAATCAGTTCAGTGTTCAGTTTGGCCAAAAATTGTAAACCAGTATTGTGGGATCACCCTAGCCTGGTTCTTGAGTGTTGCTTCATTGCCATTTTTCTCATCTTTTCTCTCTCTGGAACCAAGGTGATTATTTTTCTCTTTAATCATGTTCTTGCTTCACTTGGGTTGGCTAAAATTGAATCTACAAGACTTTTAATTGGAAATGCAAGAATGGGTATGTGCAGGATCATCATGAAAAAAATAGGCTCTTAAGTGGCGAAAAATTCAGAAAAAAAAAGAGTTAGGCAACTTGATGTAAAATTTTGAATAAGTTATTTATATTATTTCAAAAATATGCAAGAATAGAATTTATAGAAAATTGAATATAGTTTCTAAATTACTAGGTTTATTTAAAAAAATAAAAATCTATTTGGTGAAAATTTGAAATTTCAATGTAGTAGCACTTAAATTTTAGGGAAAAAATAAGAAGTAGGTGTTGGACCACCCTAACCACAATAAAATGATAATATTTTTTTATAAGATTTTAGATATAAATAAAACTCGTCTTGATGTAATGCATTTTTTTTTTTTTTTTCCAAGTAAATAATTAATTATGAATTTTTTATTACAACTTTTAAAAAATATAAAACCTCATATGTCGACCACCTTAACTTGGTCAAAACTTCATGAAATTCTTTTTTTTTTTCAATCCTATAGTATGTGAAGCATAGAATGTGACATATTTTTCAAATTCAAAAAATATGTTACCATTTGAAAGCTATAGATGTTTTTCAATCACCCTATCAATCAGGATTTTAGTCGTAATTCAAATAGAAAATGAATAATAATTATTTATTAAATTCAAAGTAAATCATAATTTATATTGGTGGAAAGATGAGAATCTCCTTTAAAATCATTTTTCGTTTCATCAATTTTGGGTAAAAAAAAGTTGTTAGCCACATACCCTACACATACCCATCATATTGCCACTTTTTAACCCATCATGATCCTGCACATACCCAAATCCTTCCAATTTTCCAGAACAATTTACATAGGCATCTATCTCAGACGAGGAAAGGTAGTCCACTGTTTTGTTGGATTTTGATCGTTTTGAGTGAGTTTTTTTTTTCATAATTTGTGAGAGCACTCTTTTGTTTACGCTTTGATAAAAAGTTGATAGGGGAGATGTCCCAGTTACTGTCCGCCATCCAATTACCACTCATTCCATACTCACTTAATCCCCCCCAAAAAATTAACTTTGACCCACTAAAAAAGTTTATTTTATCAAATAAAAAGTTGCAAAACCACCAATGGCTATTCATAACACAATTTGTAACTAACCAGTGTAGATAGTCAACTACACATGCATTTGCATTTATAATAGAATTCTAGTTGCACACAAAAAATCTCATTTACAATTTATTTAAAACTTTTATTGTTAGTGCCACCCTCAATACATATTATATTAATAAATACCCATGCACACTTAATGGTGATTCACATGACATAATCACAAACTCCTATCAACTCTATGGGATTTCAAATGCACATTCTTCAACACTCTATATGTCAGCTACATGTATTAACTCCATTCCCTGTAGATATCTGCACAAACAGATAGTGGTGTAAGGCTCCCCAAATAAACATTGAATCCAAATATAATGCAGAATCAGGTCAATTCACCATTAAAAAACATACATAACTGATAGCTACAAATTCAAATGATCAGATCTTCCCCAAATAAATTCAAATTTGAAACACAACCACCAACTTGAATTATTTCCCAAGATTTTTTTGGGTAAAATGATTATTTCCTACTCTCTATTTTACCATGCCCTCACAATCTGATAAATCATCCACAGTTTCATGATTTTGTCTAATAAAATGATGAGGCATCTCGTGGGTTTGACCACATGTCTACAAAAAATAATGTATTTGTCTACTTGGACATTTTTCTTAATAGCCCATGTGTGTGTGTGTGTGTATATATATATATATATATATAAACACTGAAGAATATAGTTTGGGTATGTCCACTTTGTATGAATGTGTCAGGTTTGGGTTGCTAGTTGAATACACTGGAATACATTTTCATATGTGTGTGCGTGTGTATAAGTAGACCGCATATTTCTAGATACATGATACTTAGAAATTTATTAATAATACAACTTTCATTCAGTGCTACTATCTTTTTTACAACTTTGTTTTAATCTTGTTGTCTGACTTTACAATATATGAATTTCACAACTTTCAATATATATTTCAAGTTTGTTGCTATCATGTTATTTCAATAGATATTTCAAGTATTGTGTAATAATTTTGTAATGTTATTTCATGCAAACATGGTGATGAAGAGGTAGTACATAGAGTAGTAATTGGATTGAATGCATAGTGGTTTCCAATGTTAAGACTTGGCAAGAAATGTGTAGTTTTGGACTATTATGACCACTAATATGAACCTCCAACATTAACCTTTGAATTTTACCCATTCACTTCTGAGCATTTATGAATAATGAAATTGTTATAATTGCACCAAAATATTGACATATATAAATATGTATGTATGTATCTATATACATACATACATATAGATACACAAACATAATTGTCCATTTTATATGAATGTGTCAACTTTGGGTTGCCTTGTTTATCATGCCCTTTGCACCATGTGATGTTTCCCATGGCCGACTCGAGTGGTGGATTATTTCTCACAGTTTTTTGGGGTAAAATGATTACTTCCTACTCTCTGTACACATATCTTCATTTTGGAGGAACTCTTTATATGTATCCATACATATATATGTATATGTACACACACATATAAGTATGCATCTATTTATGTAAATATGTCTAGTGTGTGAATTTATGAAGTTTCAATTGACAATAATGACACAAAGGAATACATTTGATATGACTATAAATGATATACATACATACATACATATATATATATATATATATCTGTGTGTGTGTGTGTGTGTGTGTGTGTGTGTACATATATCATATATATATGTGTATGTATATGAATTTGAAAATATAAATGTAAATGTAATGACTAGATGCTCTACTAGAACACTAAATGCAACATATCAATAAAGAAAACTATATGTATGTATATAAATGTGTATTTGTAAATGCAAAGAGTATATGATTTCATAGTGTTATAGATGCAACATATCCATAAATTAGTGTAATTGAAATTGTAAATTCTTCAACACATATAATATGAAATCAATCAAATTCTAAATTCTAAATGTAAGTGTAAAATCATAAATGAATAAGAATAATGAACATTATAAAAGAACACAATGTCTACTGGGCCATTGTCAAAGTAAAGTCTTGAAAGATTTTACCTAAAATATCAACTTATAAATTGGCATGCTCTACAAACCTCCCAACCATTTGACATGCCTGCCACAACAAAAATATATAATTGAAAAAACATAAATGAATGATAGTTAATGAAAGAACTAAAATAGCATATTAGTTACTAAAGCAAATAGTTCATTATTAAATTGAAAGTTAGAGCCATATGAAAATAAAACCTTAATTACATGTGGTGTGTTAACAAACACATTGATTGAATTGCCTGCCATGAACAATGTCGTACCGCCTCTCCTTGTTCTCCTATGCCTACAAGAAAAAATCTACAGCCGAGGGTAGTAACGAATAAACAGCATAGGGCCTTTACAATAATGCATGTACAACAACACATAATTTAACAAGTTCAACATCTTAATTAAACAAGTTCAACATCTTAATAATGCATGTACAACAACACATAATTGACAGAATTTCAAATTTCAAGTCTTTGCATTTGAAGATGTTGGGAGTGTATGGAAGAAATGACATAATGTAAAATATTATTTTGTATTCATTTTCCAATTTAAACTTCACATATTCGTAGATAGTGGACAAATTTGAATATATGTATGTATAGATACATACATATATATATGTATATTTATGTATGTATGTATGTATGTATGTATATTTATATGTGGTCATACACATGGAGGAAAAAACTTAACCATTTTAAAGGTATTGAACTATTCAAAGCTTAAGAATAATTATATGGACACACACACATATATAGACACATATGTATCTATACACACACACACACACACACACACACATGTGTGTGTGTGTGTGTGTGTGTGTGTTTGTGTACATACATATATAATTAAATTGTATGTTTAAGTATACACTCTTATGACATACTAGTGAATTTTGTTGTCAAAAAATGAAGAAAACAAAAATCTTCATTTTTGTCAAAAGAAAGCGAGAGGTGGTTTATTTGTGCATTGAGTCATAATACATAACATGAGCTCCATATAACATTAACAAACTTCACTAAATAATACTGAATTTGGAACAAATTTTTTGTAAGGCCTATTTAGTAGGAAAAAGGGCCTAAATATTGATTGCTTACATTCTTGTGTAACTAACCGAGTTGGATTTTTTATTATCTTTTAGATAAGGATGATATCATATTCTAAGGACGTTAATGGTTTAAGCAATTACACCTTTTATAATAGAAATATATTAGAAACATAAATCAATGTGACAAAAGTAAGAAGGATCATAAAATGTCCAATTCAAAACTCATACAATCTTCTCCAAAGTAGATGGACTGAGAAAATACCATAAATTTAGTTCAACTATATTGAACATTACATATAGCCCAACTACTAAAGGAACTATGTGCTGATAAAAGAGTTAATAAGAGCCAAACTGAATATAAATTTTAAATTATGTTAATGCAAAGGAAAGGTTGCTTCAATGTTTTTAAATTTTTGGTGTTGGTAATACACAACTCCCACATAACTTGGAGGAGCATACAATCATCAATCAAATTTTATGATTTATAATTTCATTTTGAGAAGCTCAAAAACCATAGGATATACAACTTAGTTCATGTAAACTAACATATTAATAAAAAAAATTTAAAATGAGTCATCCCAATAACATTGGTAGAAAGATTCTATATGGTTAATATATATTCCTGATGATAGATCATGCAATGTGATTGAAATATAAATGGAAAAAACTACATAATCCAATTCACAAATATTCAAGCTAATATTATGAACCGCAAAATTTATTTTATTTTCAATATCTCCAAATGTATTTTACCAAACTTTAGTTGAGAAACCCTCGAGTGATAACTTACTTCGTTAATCAACATTGAAGGAAGCTCTGTGCCCTATTTTCAAATACTTTTTTTTCATTCTAAAATTCTATTGGATTTACTTCAAAATATATAGATTATATTGTTTTTTAAATATATATACATAATAATAAAAATATATTTAGAGATTGTTGTTTACACAAAAATATATAAAAAGTTTATTTTATATATTAAAAAACTTTTATACATTGCTACTACTACAAAGTTATTAACATTTCTGCATTTTTATCTTCACTGTTATATTTACTAGATTACAAAAATGTTATATATGACATATGATAAAATATATGCAATATATAAAACTTGAGCTATAATTTGAACTGCAAAATTCAAACATTAAATCACCAACGGACTATTTTTTAATGTACAATAAAATATATAATTTACAAAACTTGAACTACAAGCTTCTAACATAATTTGAACTGGAAGACAATAACAAACAATAATTACTAACACATTTTACAGTAAATGAATGCTACTGTGTTGTATTGGACAACCAAAGGATACACACACACATATCTATATAATGAAAATGCAAGCTAACGTGTACACTTATTTTGAATATAAAGGAGTCTAATAGATGATTCTACATGATTATATCAATTTGATGAATGAACAAGAGTCACAAAATATAAATGAGCCTTTTATGAAGTAAATGACAAATATAAACCCTGAGAAATAACCAAAAATGAAGATGTTTTCTATTGTATTCATTTGGAATATATAAACACATTCATCACTTTACATTTACATTTTTACATGTATAGATGCATATATATATGTATGTGTATATATATATGTATGTATGTATGTATGTATGTATATGTATGTATGTATATGTATGTATATATACATACACACACACACATATATATATGTGTGTGTGTGTGTATGTATATACATACATATACATACATACATACATACATACATACATACATATATATCCCCTCTCAATATAATTGTGTGCTCATCACATTGCTAGTCATCAGTGCTATAATAGTTGACATATTTATCATCTAGAACACATGAATGGAAGAAGCCACCCTAAAATAGAAAATGCAATTACTATCTTTACCATAGTTCAAAAGTTCAAACTTAGCAAAAGATTGGCAAACCCAAATTTGACTTGGACTTGGTGATTGGGAAAAACTTAGCAACTTAAAAATGTTATGCATAAAATAGATCCAAGTGTATCTTGAGACATCATCAATAAATGTGACATAATATCTAGATTTTCCAATAAATTCAATATCCAAAAGACCCATAACATTTGAATGAATAATCTCTAATAATCCTTTAGCTTTATTTGCTCCATTAGGAAATGACTAGATTGCTTTCCAAACACACAAGGCTCACAAAAATCATTTTTTCCAATATTATAATTAGGAATACCGTCAACAAATTTCTTATTAAGAATGGTCCTAAGACAGGTCTTTTTCACCAATGTGGCTCAATCTATGGTGTCACACCATACATGTATTTTCAGCTTCAGTTACATTGGCTGATTTATTCAAATTGGAGGTATTAAGCTTAAAAAAAGTCCCAATCTAAGATCCTTTAGCAACCACCATATTCCCTTTCACCAACCTACAACAACCTTTGTCAAATGTCACATGCATTCCAGAATCATTGAACTTAGATATATAAAGTAGATTTCTAGCAAGTCTTGGAATATGTAAAACATCATTAAGGGTCTTAACCCTACCATCACTGAAACATAACTTTACCTCTCCTTTGCCCACAATCTTTGTTGTGATATTATCTCCAAAGAAGACATTCCCTCCATCATATGTAGTATACTTAGTGAACCACTCCTTGTTAGGAGTCATATGATAGGAGCAACCTAAATCAATAAGCCAAGAGTCATCACTAACATTTTTACATAAAATGATCAATGCATCATTACCGTCATCCGAGGATTTCTCTATAGAAGCATCATAACTCGTTTTCTTGTTCTTACAATCCTTCTTTACATGTCTTGGTTTTCCATAGTTCCAACACTTTACTTTACTCTTACCAATGGTTTTGGATTGTCGTTTGGACTTACCCTTTCCTTTCTTGTCTCCCTTAGATTCCTTTTCCTTCGGCCTACCTCTTACAAACAAGGCATCTTGGGATCCCATTTTAGACTTCCTCCTCATCTCCTCTGATAGGAGAGTAGGAATTATATTGTCCATCTTAGGATCTGCACCACTACCACTGATAACAACAATTATATTTTCCCAAGACTCTGGTAATCTTGAACAAAGTAACACAATGCATTTATCTTCATCTTCTATCTTTACATCTACAGATGCTAACTGACTTGGAATCAAATTGAAAAAAATTAAATGATGTGCAATAGAATCACCATCTTTCATCTTTAAAGAATACATCTGTCTTTTCATATACAACTTATTAGTAAGACTTTTGGTTTGATAGATATCACCTATCCTCTTCCACAATTTATATGTGGTAGCTTCATCTAAAACATTCAAGAGAACAAAATCAACAAGACATAACCTTATGGTCCCTCTTGCCTTCTTATCAAGCTTATCCCAATCATCACTTGACATTGTTGTAGATGGCTTTGTCTCATTACAAACAACTAACCACTAATCTCTCTCTTCAAAGAGATCCTCCATTTTTAGTTTCCACATCTCATAACTATATTCATTGAATCTTTGAATATCTAGACAAGAAGTAGAACTCATTGTAACACACTTCTTTTACAAATCTGTAATAGTTACACTAGTAAAAGCTCCCACTACAACCAAAAATCTTCAAAATTTTAAGAGAAAGGCATCCCAAAGCCTAACCTTGAACCATTAGCTCTGATACAAAATGTTGAAAATGAGGGTTTATTGTAGGTCGTGAAGAAGGATTGTTGGAGGCAAGGAAGCATATCAATCAAGGATGGATACAGTATTATTGTAATCTTGTTCTAAGGTTAAATAATAAAAGTACTGTTGATTCTGGTGGAGTTTTTTCCCGAAAGGGTTTCTCCACGTATATGTTGTGTCACTTCTATCTCCTTGTCTCATTCTTGAACAATCTTCTGTCTTTTTCTACAATTGGTAAAATTGATCTAAACATATTAATCATACACAAAGAATTGTGACAAAGAACACTTAATTAGATCTACAGTCTCATAGTTTTACAAGTTTTAAGCTACAATATTACCTTCAGTTTCAACAAAAATTTACCTAATCCTAAAAAAACCATTAATTCAATGCAATTATATTTTAGCACCTCCCAACACCCCTAATGACCCTCTTTGAAACTATGCATATACATTCAAATTCTCATAGCAAGAAAAGGTTTTAGTAGAGAACATGGAAAAATCTTCCATTTTCAATGTTTTCCTCTTTGTCACACTCTAGGAATTGAGTTGAGAACATCTCACTAATATTGTGATCCTCCATAGCATATAAAACATACTTGCTCCAAATAATTTACAATGGTATTCAAAAAATAAACCCATCTAAGACATTGCTAACAAGAAAGATTGGCAACACAAAATCATGGGTCCTTCCTTGGACAAGCCAAAACCCCTAAAAAGAATTAATCCAACACAAATACCTTTTCCTATCACTATAAAAAAGATGAAAAACAAACCTGGCTTCACATTCATGGTGAAAAGAACTATAAAATCATGAGTAAGATGTGGAAAGCATTGACCAATGGCTAGAGCCAAACTAACATGTGTTCCTCCGGTTGTTGAAGTGTAAAGTGTAAGCAATGAAAAGTTGCAAATATGAGCACTTCAAAAATTAACAATAATCCTAAGAGCTTGAATTAGTGTAAGGTAGAATCAACCAAACCCCTCCTACCAAGAAGGGTAATGAAATTTTAATCTATGAAGTCAAAATAGAAATGGATATAAATTCCCATGCCATAATGATGTTATCTCCTAATCATTTTAACTCAAATCAATACTCTAACAGACTTATAGCTGACAAATCTCCTAGAAAATGCTCTATCTAAACATATCAAATGGTAACATGCATTTGTTGTGGTATCTTCAATAGGTTTTTCAGATTTAATATCACCATAAGGAACTACAAAACTAACAGAAACATACGCATCATGAGAAGCATTACATTGCTGGAATAATATATAAAGGACAACATTCCTTACTACAACTACAAATGTATATGTAATTGATGCCCTTGATATTTTTTTGTTTGTGTTTACTGATTTTATGATTATGTTTATTTGAGGATGTTTGATTGTTTGTTTCAAGTGATAATCATTGTTTTGCATACATGAAATGATAATAACAATAAGTACAGGAAATAACATGAAATAGCTATACTTGCAAATGATAACTTTCAAATTTAATACTCAGAAATTACAACATCAAATTTCAGACTTCTTCCAACACTCAACAAACTCAAAAATGCAGTTCAGACCTAGTTTGAAGCATATAACAGCAATGAAGGACTCCAACTTGCAACGATTTACACCAAGGGATAGGTCCATTGAACCCTATGCAAATCTAAGCACATAATATCTTTGTACCAGTCCCAACGTTGGCAACAAACCAAACATTTTTGAGCTCCAAAATTAAGATGTATTCTATTGTATTCAGCTAGCAACACAATCCTAAGAAATTAAGAATACATTTATATGAATGCATACAAATACACATGGGTTATTAAGAAAAAGGTCTAAGCAAAAAAATACATTATTTTTTGTAGACATATGGTATGATCATCTATTAGGTAGTAGTCAAGGTGGTTTAAAAGTTAATGACAAATATTAACCTTAAGAAATAACTGAAAGTAGTAAATGAACATATAGATTATTGAATTTGTAAATGGGGTTTGTAAGGAATAACCCGTTACCAAAAAAGACCTTCATTTACTTATAACATATAAAAAGACACTACATAAATATAACTCTTAAATGCACAGTTCATGAAAATAACTATAAGTAGAATGTAAAATGCACAGTTCATGAAAACGTAAGTTGTAAAGAAAAGAATATATTATACAAAGTATTGAAATTTCAACACAAGTAAAATATTTAACAATAATTACTAACAAATTTTACAGTAAATGAATGATACTGTGTTGTATTCGACACTCATAGGATAGAAATTTCAACAGAGGTAAAATGAATACAGATTTGGGTTTTCAGATATATGCCAAAAAAAGTAAGCAAGGGTTTCATGATAATAATTCCTTACTCACACAAATACAAAAATGGGTTTTCAGATATATGTGGAAAGAATCAAGCAAGGGTTTCATGAGATTAACTCCTTAATCACACATATGCCAAAAAAAATAAGCAAGGGTTTTTAGATATATGATGAAAAACACATGGCTTTGCATACATATGCTGAAATACACATGAGTTTGCATATTTATGCCCAAATTCACATGGGTTATTAAGAAAAAGGTTGAAGTAGACAAATACATTGTTTTATGCAGACATGTGGTCAAACCTATGAGATGCTTCATCGTTTTATCAAATAAAATCATGGAGGTTTTACCGGACCATAAGCATGCAGTAAAATGGAGAGTAGGAAATAATCATTTTACCCCCAAAAAATGTGGGAAATAATCCACCACTAGACCTAACAATGTCAAACAACACATGGCGAAAAGGGCATGAAAAGGAATGATGAATCAGGTAAAACAAGTATTAATCATTATTCAATCAGCGAAGAAATCCTTCATGGGTCTACAAAAATGTTGAATAAAAAGATTCATGAGTACCATTGTTTGCATTTTGAAAGGAGAATGATGTTTTTCATTACCTTAAACCATGGAGAACAGACACCATTGATACCTATCCAAAAGCTTCCAGCCCATGAGCACGCAGTGAAATGATGGAAATTAAATCTTACCCCTAAAAATAGTGGGAAATAATCCATCATCAGACCCAATGTGTGTATCGAATGGAGTGAATGTCTGGTGGTGTCCAGTGTTAAGGTTTTGCATTTAATGTGTAGGTGCAGACTATTATGGTTGCTAATGTAAACCTCCAACATTAACTCGTGAATTAGACCCATTCACTTTTGACTATATTTGAATGATAAAATTGTTATAATTGCACCCTAATAGTGACACAATTAGGAATTTTTAAGAATATTTTTTGGTGGTTATAGTAGGTGGCAATTGGGATGTTTGGTGGCTATGAGCAAGTGACACCTCTAAAAAGTGACTTTTTGACCCTTACGCATATATCAAACACTCCCGCATTCAACTGAATTTCCCACAAGTCAAAACAATAGCTATAAGCTATTAACTCTTCAGTGGATAAAACCCATAAAAAAATTTGTCGATTCAACATACGGTTTGAATTCTACAGTTACACAAACATAGCCCTAGTGGTAACTGGGACATCTCCCCTAGTTGGTGTAAGTTTCCACTATTCATGTAGTATGATAGAAAAGTTGATAGAACTGTATAAGTTTTCCACAAATCATGTATTATAATATTAAGATTGTTTTTAGATCTATTGTATATGTTTCAAATTATATACATAGTAATCCATCATCTCTTGATTTTACATTCAAAATTCTATCTTCTTCTAGTCTTCTTCCTTCCATTTATAGATTTTGTTAACAAATTAATGAACAATTAAAGCTATCCTTAATGAAAGAATAAAATGCTACATGATGAAGATTTCTCCATCTTCTCCTACTCTTCTCCATCCCATCCACTAGGCTACATCAATAAATCAATGGAAAAATATCAAATTTGAGTAACCCATCAAGCCACCCCTAATGAAATTGTAGTAGGATACCTATCAAAGAGCTTTCCTCCATATTCTCCCACTCTTCTCCCTCCCATCCATGAAATTCATCAATAAGTCAATGGGAAGCTATCAAAGTTGTGTAACCCTTCAAGCCACCCCTCATGAAAGAGTAGTAGCTTCCTATCAAAGAGCTCTCCTCCATCTTCTCCCTCCCATCTATGGAATTCATGGATAAATCAATGGGAAACTATCAAAGTTGAGTAACTCATCAAGCCATCTCCACTAAAAGAGTATTAGTCTACCTATCGAAGAGCTCTCCTCCATCTTCCCCCACTCTTCTCTCTCCCATCCACAATCACCAATAAATCAATAGGAAACTATCAAAGTTGAGTAACCCATCAACCCACCCTTGGGAAAAGAGTAGTAGGCTATCTTTCAAAGAGCTCTCCTTTCGATTAAGAGAATATCCCAATTCTTCCAACCTGGGTTCGATCTGACTTCACCTCATCATCAAGATGATAAATCACTTAAATACAAAAAAATACACAATAAATGGGAAGCGAAATTAATAAAAAGTTGATACATATGGGTATTTAAATTAAAAAATATTTTATATGGAGATAACATTAAAGATAATAATTGTAACAAATACATTGAAACTCAAAAGTGATGGCAACCCTTTTAACTTTTTCCTTGATATGCAATAGAATTTAGTCAAATATTGTGGGAAAGTGTTAATGACAAGGATGGTGGTGGGTGTGGTGATAGGTTTTGGTAGTATTGCAATGGTTTCGTTTGTGGCGATGCAACTTCTAGTCGACACAAGACAAAATGTAGCCACTTTCATTCTATAATTTGCTCTACTATCTGTTATTGTAAGTTCCGCCTTGCCTGCTATACTAGCTTTTCCAATGTAACATACAATAATTTACAAAAATTTGGACCTAAAAATTGAGACAAGCAAATTATTGTCGCTACTTGTAGAAAATAGTAATTCAAACCAAGAGTGTGGAGTTCATGCCTTTTATCTTGTCCTTCTTCACCTTCGCCGATAGTCTTTTGTGGCTAGCATACGATTACTAAAGACATTATGATTATGGTAGTGTTGGAAAATTTATTTCTCTTGAAGCCTCCTGCTCTCACGTCAGATCCCCCAACTGTTTCATCTACCTGTCAGGAGCCTCCAACGACATTGTTTTTGGGATCTTCATCCCTGTAGCTCTTGACAACTCCAAATGTAAATATGGTAGCTATTTTTGAATTCCCAATTAATGGTGGTAGGTAATTTCAAATTTTGAGAGGGAATGTTGAAGAGACAAAAAGGATTGAAGGAAGTTAATTATATCAGTTGGAGAAGACTCAGAAGTTGGAAGAAGGTTTTCTGTGCAACAACTGTCTGTGAATAGATGAATGTTTTGTGTGACCTCCTAGAAGCTCTTGAACAATAGTAGTTGTGTTTGATTTGTCTGTGAGCAGTGATTGCTCCTAAAGAGCTCTACGTAGCTCCTAGCAGTTCATGAAAGCTCCCAGCAGTTAGTAGTCTGTAGCTTAGAGTTTATTTTCTAAGTTTTATGATTAGTCTTTTATGTATTGTCATTGCCAATTTAGTTAATATAAAAAGGAAAATATTGCATGCCCAGATTTTTGTCTCCTATTTTTTGTTATTTCGCATTTGTATTCCCTTGTTATTTTGGGGAAACAGAGTAGCAGCTCTGTGTTTTTCTGTGCATTCAAAAATTCTTGACATTGTATCAGAGCATTTGAGTTTTTGACATGGTATTAGAGTCATAGGCCCCATTTCCTTATGAGTTAGGGCCATTTTTTTTTCTGGGTATTAAGTTTTTCTTGTTGGAGACATGGCTAGAGATGAAGGGAAGAGTTGGTAGCAACCACCGTCCATTAATGGACAAAACTATGATGTTTGGGCAAAGAATATGAAGACCATAATGGTTGCAAACAATTTGTGGGAGTTTGTGATGAGTGGCTTCAATGATGTAATTGATCCTGTAGCATATGCAGTTCTAACAAATAACTAGAAGACCCAGTTGAAGGAGTTGAGGAGGAAATATGCTAGGCATTCAGTTTGATAGAAGCAGCCTTGACAGAGGCCATTTTTCCCAGAATAGCAGTAGCTAACTATGCAAAGGAAGCTTGGAAAATCCTCCATACTAACTACAAAGGGACTGGCAAGGTTAGATTGGTGAAGCTCCAAATGCTTCGAAGAGAGTTTGAGACTCTTGAAATGAAGGACAATGATGCCATCTCAGTTTTTCACACAAGACTCTCAGGTTCGATAAACCAATTGAGAGTGAATGTTGAGGTCATGGATGATCAGAGGATTGTGGAGAAAATCCTTAGGAGTTTACCCATGAAGTTTGGTGCAGTGGTGATTGTCATTGAAGAGGAAAAGGAACTCACAACATTGAATATTGATGAGCTGATGGGTTCTTTGCAAACCCATGAGCAACACCTAAATAGGTCTGCTACTCCTTCCCAAGAGAAAGCTTTTATAACTTAGTCAAATGAAAGAGGAAGGGGGAGAAGAAACAATGGTGGAAGGAGCTCAAGAGGTAGAGGTCGTGGCAACTCCGAATAAGGAAATTCTAGAGGAGATAGCTCGGGATGAGCAAATAGCCAAGAGGGAGTGAGTAGCTCTCATACCAGCTCTTGACAAGGCAAGAAGAATAGCATTTTGTATTAGAAAAACGACAAGAGCAATCTTGAATGCTACTACTGTCATAAATTTGGCCATTATGCAAGTGAATGTTGTTAAAAGCTGTGTGATCAGTCAAAACAAAATGCAAATGTGGCTTATTCAAATGTGGGTGAAGGAAATTAGTCCACAACCTTCACCATGTGCAACATTGGTGAAGAAGGCAGCCCCAAAGTCTGGTATTTGGACAGCGGTTGCAACAACCACATGAGTGGTAATGAAAGTTTGTTTTCTTTCATTGATAAAAATGTGAAATTAGAAATTAGAATGGGGAACAATGGATTAGTTCCAATTGTGGGCAAAGGATCTATTATGATCCGCACCAAGCAAGGTGAGAAGAAGGAGATACATAATGTATTTCTTTCTCCTAGGTTAAAGCATAACCTCATGAGTGTTGGACAGCTGATCCAAAATGGATATAAAGTGTTGATGGAGAAGGGTCAATGCATTATTTATGACAAGAATGTGAGGACGAAAGTGTTTGCAGCAGTTCAAAAGAAAAAGAACTAGATGTTTCCTTTGAAGATTGAGATGTGTTTCTCATCTCAGTCTGTTGCTGCACTTCTCATGAATGGAAGATGTACAACAATACAACAAGTAGCCCTCAAGAGCACCATTCAAGACCCCTCCAAGCTATGGAATCTCAGGTATGGATATTTAGGCTATGTTGGTTTAAGTATTTTGTCCAAGAATAAAATGATTGATGGTTTGCCAAGAATAGTAGAGCCTAATGTTAAGTGTGAGGCTTGCATTTAGGGCAAGTAACATAGGCAGCCCTTTCAATTGGGAAACTCTACAAGGGAAAGAACACCATTGGAGTTGGTGCACATGGATTTGGTAGGCCCTATGAAAACCTTATCTATTGGTAAAAGAAGATTTTTTATGACCTTTATTGATGATTACATCCGTAAGACATGGGTCTATTTTTTGCAACATAAATATGAAGCTTTTGATAAGTTTTTGCTATTTAAGGCCCAGGCTGAAAAGTAGAATGGACACATGATCAAGGTACCAAGGTCAGATCGAGGAGGAGAGTATACCTCCAATCAATTTGTAAATTTTTGCAAGAAAAATGGCATCAAGAAGGAGCTAACAGCTAGTTATACTCCACAACAAAATGGAGTGGCCGAGAGAAAGAATAGGACCATCATGGAGATGGAAAGGAGCATGATGAAAGCAAAGGGATTCCCAATTGAATATTGGGGAGAGGCTGTAGCAACAACTATTTATTTGATTAATAGAAGTCCAACAAAAGTGGTCTGTGAAAAAATCCCTAAAGAGGCATGGGAAAAACGCAAGTAGATGGTTGAGCACTTGAGAGTTTTTGGGTGTGTAGCATATGCTCACATGCCTAAGGAAAAGAGGCAGAAATTTGATGAAAAGGGTGAGAAGTGTATTTTCATGGGATATAGTGAGGAGTCCAAAGCCTATAGGTTGTAAAACCTAGTCACCAAGAAAATCGTCATTAGTAGGGACGTGGAGTTCCTAGAGGATGAGTCGTGGGATGGAGTGATAGTTTTTGATAGCTCAGAACCACTCCTGATAGCTCCTGAAGAAGCAGAAATAGAACAGGAAGTTCAGCAAGATGAGCCTACACTTGCTCCTAAAAGCGTCAGACGAGCTCTTGAAAGCTCTGGAAGAGCTCCTAAAAGTTCTTGACAGCTCCTAACGACTCCTAAAGCAGGTAGACAGTCACAAACAACTAAAAGATTGGCTCTTGAGAGCATCGATTGAGCTCCTGAAATCTCCCAACAGCTCCTAAACTAGCCTATTCAGTAGAGTAGCAGTAGTAGTGAAAGTTCAAACCCCACTCTCGCCTCTCTAATGCCAAAGAAGACCAAGATTCTAAGGGAGATCTACCAAAATGATAGGTATGATGAAGAATTTGATGAGAGTGTGAATTTTGCATTGTTTTCTCATAGTGATCCAATTTATTTTGAGGATGTTGTGAAAGAGGAGAAATGGTGTAAGGCCATGGATGAGGAGATAGATACAATAGAGAGGAACAACACATGGGAGTTAACTAATTTTCCTCCCAACAAGCAAGTTATTGGGGTGAAATGGGTTTACAAGACCAAGTGGAATGCTGAAGGAAGAATAGAAATGCATGAGGCAAGATTAGTTGTCAAGGGGTACAAACAACAGTTTGGGAGAGATTATAATGAGACATTTTCCCCTGTTGCAAGGATGGAGACCGTGCAGGTAATCATAGCAATTGCAGCCCAACACAAATGGAAGGTGTTTCAAATGGATGTGAAGTCGACCTTCCTAAATGGAGTGTTGAAAGAAGAGGTATATGTGGAGCAACCATTTGGATATGAAGTTCCAGGTCAAGAACACAAGGTGTATACGCTGAAGAAAGCTCTTTATGGGCTAAAGCAAGCTCCACAAGCATGGTCCAACAAGATTAACTCATATTTAATGAGCAATGGCTTTAGCAAAAGCGATGGTGAGCCCACTCTTTACATCAAGGCATAAAATGGTAAGATTTTGATTATTGTCTTGTTGATGATTTGGTTTTCACTGGGGATGATGATTTCCTCATTGCTGATTTTAAAGAGGCCATGAAAAGAGAGTTTGAAATGATAGATTCAGGTCTCTTGAGATATTTTCTAGGAATAGAAGTAAAACAAATGTATGATGGTATATTTATCTCTCAAGAAAAATATGAAAATGAAATCTTGTAGAGATTTAGGATGCTTGAAAGCAAGCCTTCCCCAACACCAACAACCATAGGTTTAAAGTTGAGCAAGGAAGATTGTAGCAGCAATGTGGATCTAACCATGTATAAAAGTTTGGTTGGAAGCTTAATGTATTTAACTACAACTAGGCCTGATATAATGCACAGTGTGAGTCTTATTTCTAGATTTATGGAGACTCAAGGGACACCCATTGGCAAGCGGGTAAAATAATCCTAAGGTATGTGAATGGAACCAAAGGATATGGTATTTTGTAGGGAGTAACAAATGAGTTTGAGCTGGTTGGATACACGGATAGTGATTGGGCAAGAAGTTTGGATAATAGGAAGAGCACATCAGGCTATGTGTTTCATTTGGGTTCGGGAGCTATCTCATGGGCTTCCAAGAATCAACCCATAGTTTCCCTGTCTACAACATAGGTTGAGTATATAGCAGCAAATGCAACATGTCAAGCTATTTGGTTGAGAAGAATCTTGGTAGATTCGAGAGAAGAACAAGAGGATGGAAAAACAATCTTTTGTGACAATGTTTCATCAATAGCCTTGATGAAAAATCCTGTGTTTCATTGAAGAAGCAAGTACATTGAAATCAGGTATCATTTATTAGAGATTTAGTTGAAAATGGTGAAATTAAAATGGAATTTTATAGGTCTGAGCAACAACTAGCAAACATATTCACCAAGCCTTTGAGTAGGGACAGTTTCAAGTGCCTAAGGAAAAGTTTGGGCGTTGTTGATTTGGATCAGGATTGATCTTGTTTCGTCAGCTTAGGACCAAGGGGGAGTGTTGGAAAATTTATTGCTCCTGAAGCCTCCTACTCTCACGTCAGATCCCCCAGCTATTTCACCTACCCGTCAGGAGCCTCCAACGACAATCTTTTTGGGATCTTCATCCCTGCAACTCCTGACAGCTCCAGAAGTAAACATGGTAGCTATTTTTGAATTCCCAATTAATGGTGGTACGTAATTTCAAATTTTAAGAGGGAATGTTGAATAGACAAAAAATATTGAAGGCAGTTAATTCTATCAGTTGGAGAAGACTCAAAATTTGGAAGAAGGTTTTATGTACAATAGCAGTTTGTGAACAGAGGAATGTTTTGTGTGAGCTCCCAGAAGCTTCTAAACAACATTAGTTGTGTTTGATTTGTATGTGAGCAATGATTGCTCCTGAAGAGCTCTACATAGCTCCTAGTAGTGAGCTCATAGTAGCTCCTAAAGTGTGTCTATTTGGTTGAGCAGCTCATGAAAGCTCCCAAACAGTTAGTAGTTTTTAGCTTAGAGTTTATTTTATGAGTTTTATGATTAGTCTTTTATGTATTGTCATTTCTAGTTTAGTTAATATAAAAAGGAAAATATTGCATGCCTAGATTTGTGTATCCTACTTTTTGTTATTCCGAATTTGTATTCCCTTGTTGTTTTGGGGAAACAAATTAGAAGCTCTATTTTTTTCTGTGCATTCAGAAATTCTTGACATGGTATTAGAGCATTTGAGTTTTTGACAGGTAGGTATTGGAATTTAAATAAACATGAGAAATAAGGATGAAAAAATTGAGTCATAAGCTTACTTTGATTAGATTATTTTGAGTGTAGGCCAATTTTTTTTTGGAGTACCATTGGGTTTGGCTTAGATGGTGATATACTGTATTTATAGGCATAAGAATGAGCTATTCAAAGAGGAGAAAACTGAACAAGGAGATCAAGTCATTGCTGAAACAACATAATAACCTACTTATCCAGATGATGGATAATCACTTAAGCAAGGCTTTGATAAGATGATGGATGATTGATTTATTGGAAAATGGATAAGATGGCTGATTGGTGTGTGACAAGTAGGCTTATGCTATGATTTCGATTAAGGACAAATGTCCTTGGATGCAATGCTTGTATTGATGGAATGTCAAGTCTGAGGAGCACAAGATTCGAATTTTTGGTTTTTGATTTTTTGATGGGATGAAAGAATGATGATTTATTTATTTTGTTTGATATAGGATGGATATAATTGGAGATTGGATGGGTCTGATTGGTGGTTGATTTATTATGGATTATTATGAGAGACTCCAAATGCATGACTTAAAGGTCAAAGCGAGAGGAAACGAAGGATATACAAGATCAAATCCTCAACATAATATTGATGTAACATCCGCATCTAACACAAGGGAAAGCATGGAGAATGGTGTGTGATAATGGATAGATAAGTGATGACTCTTGATCATGGATAAAAAAAAAGCTATGATTGGTTTATTAGGGATGGATGGATGGAGATAGAAGGTTATTATGATATGGAAGGATGGAAACAATAGTAGATAGCATGATATTTTAGGAGATGGTGGATAAGAGACTACTACACATGGTCCCTAATTTTCATTATGGTATTTATCCAAGGCACCACCAAAGTAGTTTTCATCATTAGATGGATTAATTTTCTTTACTGTTTATTTTTTTGACTTTTTTTTTTTGTATTTTTATGTATATAAAATGAGACTTGATGATGTTGTGATCATGGTGGATTCTTGTTAATATATGGATGACAAATAATGATGGATGGAGCTAGATAGCATGAAATGGATGATGGGGGATGCTTTATTTGATGGATAGAGGGAGCTAAGGTATGATTCCTAGTGTGCACACTACATGGGCCATCATGCTTCACACAAAAATAAGTTTTGGCAACTATTGGATTAAAGCACATGAAGGGGTTACCATCAAAGGTCCATTCAGAGACATCGCCAAGGCGGATGGAGTGACATAATGGTTGTATGGATATGGGTGGACTAGGTAGAGTGTACAAATTGTATAAAGATGATGAGGATGAATACATAGGATCAACAAGCTCATTTCTTGATATTTTTCTTGGATAGATTCCCCTAGTTATTTTAGATGAAGGGGCATGATAGGAGTTGAATTTTTTCTTTCTTTTATTTTTGGTTTTGATTTTTTATTTGTCTAATAGCTTTTGATTTTGATTTTGACTAAAGGACTTATCTTGGACTTTCTATTTTTCTTTTGATTTTGGATCTCCATTTGATAAAAGACTTTTTTTTAATAGTCTTGTTCTTTTAGGGTAATCCTTGTTGATCCAAGTCTAGGAGAGGGATGGGTGTGGATGTTTCATATGAGTTAGATGAAATGGTAAGGATATGATATTTATGGAAAAGATTGGTGACTCCTTTAACAAATTCTTCATGGCTATCCTTTTTGATAATGTTAATGGAAAAGGAAACTTGCACATCTTTAACGACTTAACAAAAAGGCTTAGTAGAGGCAACATTAGGAGATGCACACCCTAACCCAAGATGCTAAAGATGGAATGATGGTAGCTCATAAGATTGATTGGAAGGAAGAGAATCATGAAATGGAAGGGGATGATCTTGGATGTCCTCAATAGGATCATGATCAAAGAGTGGAATATTATAGATATCATATCAATCAAATATGAGATTATCATGAACAACAACTATATTTGGATGAAGTGGATGGTGGTGTGGACTTGATATGGAAGGAATGTAGCTCATATTTTTTATCCTCAAGTCCAACTATGCTCGATTCATGGGATAACCCCCTACACAACTAGTATGTTCCATAGGCTCGTGCACTCTAAGCACGCAAAATGAGGTGAATTTAAATTTTCCTTCACACGTGGTCATGATCCTCGAATCATCCTTTTGAGTGTTCATCTTTCATTATTTTTTTAAAACCTTCAAACCAAATTTTTTTGTCATTTTTCTACTTTTGGGAGTTAGAAAATATATTTCTCATGTAAGGGTGTTGTTTTTCAACGCCCCTACGTTAGAAAGTTAGAATTTTTTATGTATAGAAGCACCATTTTTCAGTGCCTCTACATGATCTCTCACCCTTCACATGTTGGAGCACTGATTTTTAGCAGTTTTTCATTTGTTATTTGTTTAAGTTTTTGGATGCTAAAGCGGTGTTTTTCACCACCTATGCATTTTTTTGTGCTGTCAAATTTCAAATATGCAAGGGCGGTGAAAATCACTGCCCCTACATGTTCCTGCCTCCTCTCATACATGAAAATTAATGAACATATCATTAATTAATGGCACTTCATTAATATCAATTTAATGGTTTTTTAAGCCATTTTCACTTCATTTTATGTTAATTTACATTCTTTCTTCCTTTCACCTTGCATTTTCTTATTTTGGTGCTCTCTACAAGATTCGGTGCGGACCCTACTGAGGATTGTTTGTAGTTTTTTTCAAATCTCAGTTAGGGTTTTCATTCATCTACAGTATTCCTATTTCACCGGTTATGTTCTTCTTTCTTTCTTTATGCTTTTAAACAAAACTCACAATTTAAATGTTTTTAATGATTTCTTGTAATCATTTTCTAAATCGCATTCTTATCTTGCATTTTTGTTAGGAAATTTTGCTTGGTTTTTGAGTTTCTTTTCTACGTCCATTTTTTTTCTCAAACTCTTTTCCCTAGGTTTATTTCTAGGTTTATTTTTATGAATGTTTTTGTTTTTTTTGTTCCACATTGGTGTTAAGGTGTTGATTTTTTATGCCATATTTTTTGTTCTTCCTCAGAGTTCCACGCGTGTATGTGTAGTATAAATTACCACTCACTCATTCATGTGTCCCCCTGGTGTAATGGTATCAATTTTTAATGACTTAACATTGAAAAAGTGCACAAGTCCAAGCATCAATTTTCATTGCCTCTTTGTGTTAGGTCCTTTCTATATGCAAAGGTAGTGATTTTCAGCACTTCGACATGTATGAACATTCTCCCTTGACTAGATGTAGGAGCAGTGAAAATCATTGGCCCTACAAAGCACAACTCATTTCCCCGGTGTAACTATGGTATTAATGACCACCTTTGCATGCCGAAGTTATTCCTAAAAGGAAATTCACAAGCATTAATTTTCACCACCGTTGCATGAAGATAGACTTCCTCAAAATGTTGAGGCACTGATTTTTAGTGCTCTAACACCAAAATTGTTTGAAGTACTCTCAAGCATGTAGAAACGTTGTTTTTTAGCACCATTACACATAAGTCAATTCCATCCAACTATAATGACATTGATTTTCAACACCCTTGCACAAAAATAAAAATTTTGGATAACACTCAAAATCTTCCACAAACGCTTTTTTAACCTTGTTCCTTTTGCATTTGCCTAGTTTTTTATGCATCCCAATTGCTCCTATAATGCATATGCTTCTAACATTGAATTAATCCATGTTTCCTTGTAGTTACCTTCAACTTCTTATCAAGTGTTCCTCAAAGGTGATTTTCAATGATCTCTTGTGATCTTAATGACAACAGAGAAATCTCCTTCATCTAAGAAAAACAAGATGAAATATAAGTATCAAGGTGTCTACCTACCCACAATTGTAACCTCCAAGAATGATGAGATCAAGGACATGGAAATTGGTCACCTTGACATGGAGGATTTTTGAAAGAGAACCAAAAAGTAGCCATTGGAAGGAGACTTGCAAGCAATTGTCTACAACAATCTTCATCAAGTGGCTTCATTTCTAGTAGTTGCTCACTACCCATAATTTATCCTACAAGTTGCCTCACACTATATTAGGGATGATAGGAGTGTTAGAGACTCTTCTAGGAAAATTATGATGAGATTGGATCTAGAGTTATTTGACATAGTTTTCCAGGTTCCAAACATGGAAAAGTATATAGATATTTCCATTCAACAAGGTCAGGAGGCTTACAACAAAGATCAAAACAAAGCCAAATAGTTGATCAATACACAATGGTTGAAGACTACGAGGCCCACCATTTCTAGATGGCCCAAATTTCTTCCATGAAGTGACTTCAAGGAAGATGTTCGAGACATGAACACTCTTCTAAGTAGGATGAAAGGTTTACTTGTCTCATCTAATTTTCAAGAATGGATGTACGAGTACATCCGAATCATTAGGAGGAAGAAGGAACATATAGACTAGGGTACACAGATTAGTGATGAGAGTCACAAACAACTAATTAGTGTGCAAAAAACCTTGAATTTTTACATGGCCTCTTATCTGGTGTATGATGTTGCTATTATGAGATAATTTCCAGGATTATCAACTGAAGGAAATAGAAGAGTTGTGTAGGTGTATAAATTATATTCTCAAATCACTTTGAGAGGGAGCATTAAGCATTTTAGAAGAGTAAATGATTCCTTCTTTGCATCTTTGATTTTTACATTTGATCCAACTCTAGAAAATAAAAGAGCATCTGATGAGGCATGGAAAATTTTTAGTAAGTTTGGATGTATTTTCTTGTAGTTTCCTTCTTTTACATACTTAAGAGTAGGGTACTATACAGGACTCCCATATATGTTACCAAGATACCCTTTTGATAAGTGGGTATTAATGGAGTTATGCAGACAACTGATAATAATGCACATAGAATGTCAAGCTATTCACAAACTAGGTTTTAGGTTTCCAATTGCTATTGGAAGATACTCAATTCAAAGTGTAAAAAATGCCAAATCAGTAGTAGCAGAGATGTAGATTATGACTATAAGTTCATAAGGTATAGGCATAATTTTGACTACAAAGATGTAAAAAGGAAAATCAAGAAGGTTCTTAGTCATGTGCATCATTTTGAAGACATATGGGTGGAATGTAGAGACGAGGAAGACATACAAAGAATGGAAATTTGTAGAATCACTATGGAATAGATCAAAGATTTAGGCTTGGTAGATACTCTAGAGGATTTTGAAGATCTTGGTGACATTTTGGACTCTACATATGATGAAGAAGAGATTGCAAGTAAACCCTTTCCACTAATCCAATGGTCCAAAAAAGAGAACATTTCTATTTGGCAAAGGCTTGCTCCTATTTTCCACAACACAAGTGAATGGTTGCAAAGGCATGGTTTTCAGTTGAAGTCCTTCACGACAGACTATGGAGAGTTATCAGGAGGTGAAGCTAGCCATCAACAAGAGCTCCAAACTAAGCATAGGCAGGTGTTGCTCCCTCTTCCTCACACAAAGGTTCCAAAATTAAATTCACCTGTGGGAAGAGTACGACACACACTACTGAAGAGGAAAATACTACTAAAGATGAGCACATTACTAAGGGAAAAGTTTTTAGAGAGGAACCAGAGCCTGCATTAGAAGAGCAACTTGAAGAAGAAGAGGGAGCTAAAAGTGAAAAATCTAGAGAGGATGAATAGTCAGGGGAAGATTGAGAAGAATAAGAGGTAGGTAATGAAGAAGAAGAAAGACATGATGAGGAAATACAATTTATGAAGATCACCCAAATACATCATCACCCATCATTCCTACTACACCTCACACACTTCTTATTCCCCCTTCTCTTCCACCACCCCTTCCTACTTCACCTCCACCTGTAGTTGGTTTGCACACACTAAAAGTAACAATTCCCCGATCAGTGCATTCAGTTCTTTCCACCCCTTCTATTGGTTCAATTTTGCAAAGTATTGATGTTTCCTCAGGTTCTCCTTCATCAATTCCTAGTCTATCTTCACCATCCTATGATATTACATCACAAGTTGAATTTGATCAGTTTATGAGAGATTCATTGCCAGATACATCAAATATATAGACTCTTGGAGCTGTAATGACTGAAAAAAACCCAATTGTGAGTACAACACTTGTCTCTATAGATGTAGCTTCCACACAGGAATTAGTAGTGGGTCAACGAGGTAACACTTAATTTCTTCTTCCATGGTTAGTCCCACAAGTATCTTGTTAGGAAAATAGGTCGAGCATATCAGAAAGAAACATCCAAGATCAGTAGTTCCTTCAGTAGAAGACACATACTACTATGCCATAAAGTGGAATCATGCATAACCCATTGCGACCACCTTCCTCAGTGAGAGACATCTCATTTCGTTGCATAGCCTCATAGATCAACCACTAGCCTCTTGACCTCTTTGTCATACAACTACTCAACCTTGAACTTTTGAAAGATTCATCTCTCTCTTGGCTATGTATCCTCCCGACCTGCCCGACTAGATTGACTGGCTCTCTACGTCCTTTGACTCTTCAACTACCACACCCCTTTAGGGTTACACCTCAAGCCACATTACTTCATCCAACATCTAATTTTGGTCGTCAGATAAGCAATTGAACAAATCTCCATCATCAAACTTAGGGTTATCACCTAACACCATTCCACTCAGTCAAAGAGACATCCATTATCGTTTCACCAATTTTTACCAAGCACAGGGGTCCACATGCCATCTTTTCTCCACATCATCACCACCTATTAGACTTCGTCATGATCCACCATCCTTATTGGGTCCCAAGTGGTCTGCACATACATCGTCTTCCAAGTCGCTATATCACTGAAATCCCAAATTTCAAAACCTCATGTCATAGGTTGTGAAGTTCCTAGAACCCATGACTCGTCGAGAAAGGGATCGCCCTATCACTCAAAACCTAAACTTTCAAACCTCGATTCAAAGGTTGCGAAGTTCCCAAAAGTCGTGATATGCCAAACACAAAGGAAGTAGCCTTTGCTTCAAAGTTGCTAAGTCAAGAGGTTATGAAACTTTACAACCCTGTGACTTTAGTTAGAAAAACTTGAAAACTAGTTACTTAACTTAGGCCTATGAAGGAGGAAATAAGAATTTCTCTAGGAAGTCGATCAAACTAGTAAATTTGAGTCACATTTCTCAACATTCTCCCACTTGACAAAGAACTTACTAGCTCCTTCCAAAGAAAAACCATGAATATTTAAACAATGCTTTCATGCTCCAACCAAGACACCTGCAACAACATCCAAGATTTCCACCAACTTAGGAAACAGTTCCAACCATCCACCATAGGAAAAAAGGAACAAGCCAAGGCATATATGGACCAATCTCAAGAACATAAGCATCAAATCCTACAGACAGAAAGGGATTCAACACTTCCACCACTCCACTGTGCTCACAAGTTATATAGAAGCAACACAACATTAGCTTCAAAGCCCTCAATCAGGAACACAATTGTGAATTCATTCTCTAGAAACAAGATAAAACTTCAGCTAGAATAGTAACCAGAAAATTGAGTGCTCCCATCCAACTGATCAACCCACATGACTGAAAATAGCACCCGCAACAAGTTTTTATCCATCCAATCACACATACCTCCAAGGTATCAACATCAACAAACTCATGCCACTTACATAGCCAACCCATGAACAACAAATACAAGCTCCAAGTTCCAACTAGTCGAAGAAGACCAAACACATCTAGGAACTCCCACTGCATGGGTAGTGCAAAATCTAAAAAATAAAGGCATAGCAAGTCTACCAACAACATCACATAGAGTGTGTAAACATGTAGTTTCAAGGAACTATCCAAAATGATATGCACAACTTGTACACCCCTCACTACAAGTCTCCATAACCAAGACCACAGAGAGAAAATTCTGCACATCATATACCTATAGAAAATCCTTCTACATACACCTCTAAATTCCAACTATGTCAAGTATGATCTCCTTCACAACACCCCAAAAGAAAAGCTTTAACAAAATCCAACCGTTCAATCACCAAGATCAAACACAACGTATATTTCATGTAATTATATGGATGTAAGCTTCTCCAATAAGATCAAACTATTGCATTTCCCATCTCAGGAAATCAACCCATACAACCATCTCCTAACAATCCTCATAAAAGAAAATAATAACCCAAGGAGATATTCATGTTATCCATCTCTCACAATGAATCCTTCAAAACTAAATAACCATAGCTCAAGATCCATATCCATGAAAGAAAGCATAATACACATGAGAGATATAATGGGAAATACCTCTCAAGTGATAAACTACCAAGTAGACCAAGAGTGGGGAATGAGAATTCTCCTCTAGGGTAACTAAGTCCTCATGACTTTTCCAAGAGCAATCTCCTCATTGGTCTACATTGAACTCACGTCCAACCAAGAAGTAGGCTCTTCAAAATTTCTACTGAAACCTCATCAAGAGTAACCATCAACACTTCTCTCATTTCAAGAGAATTATACCCTCACCTTATTCTCCATGTATCCATGAGGACCTGCAATTGATCATCTCATGCTAAACTCCAAATTCATCATTGCACCATCATGAAGTTATCAAGCATATGACCAATGCACCCAATACACAAAGAACTACCATACCATTGTCAAAGCTCCAATCATCTGAACCAGGAACTTATCATGACATCATGATCTACACATCCCCCTTAGCAGATCTCATTCTCTAGGTGAACATACCATAGTCTCAAGAGCAATGCATCATGCCAAAACTCTAATTTTCAATCAAAATTATACCATGAGAGGAAACACAACAAAATCTAAACCAGCATCACCTGTGAAGCACCTCCAACACCTCAACCAAAGACTCCAAGAATCCTCCATGGCTATGAGATGCTGCACATATTCAAATAGTGTCTATGTAAAATGTGAAAGAGCTATTCTGCAGCAACAAGATCTAAGAGCTCCTCCTAGTAACATCTTCAACATGAAAAAAGATCATTCACCACCAAGTGGTGAATCCACGGTCATTGCTAAAGCTCCCACTGAATCATGAAAATTGAGCTTTTTGAGCATCATGACCAAACATCTGCTAAACTAGGAATCCTTCAAGTCCACATAGTAACATGTCCATCTGACAACAATACCAAGTGGCACCAAGATCTCCAAAACCAAGTAGACAAAAACCATCACTGTCAAAATCTTACACAAAGCATTGTATCCAAGCTATCCATGGAATCATGATAAAACATGCTATAGGTCCCCATAATCGACTATCTAGGTAGTCAAGACCATCCATCCTATCATCTTAGAGAAACCACACCAATGTACAAGTGACCATAGACAAGGCCAACTAACAAGTCTGCACCAACACTGAATCAACCACGTGGATATAAACAATCCACTTCTGAGTTGTCCAACAACAAACATGTAGGTAAAGAAAACCCACAACATTGCACAAGCCGTAGATCCATTCAACAGAAACATGCAAACTCATCATCGCACTAGAAATTGCAAAACTGAGATCTCAAAGAGAATAACAACATAGACAACTTGACTCAAATGCCAGATCAAGATCAGATCTGATTTTCCAATCATGTCCAACACTTGAGCCCCATAGTCTATTAACTCAACAAGCAACACCACAAGAATGTTGAGTGACTACAACTATCTCATCTAGTCACACCCCAAAAGATAGGGTTTAGAAAATAGCTTAACATCAGCTCCACATAATCACAAGTTTTTCTTGACCCTATAAAACTTGCAAAACCATAGAGCCATGCAAGTATAAACCATCCTTAAAAGGAAACAATAGTTCAAGAACTCCAGGCCCATTTCAAGCCAACTCCAAAACTGCCAACATGCACATGCATTCAAGAGAGATAGACTATTTTAGAAGTTTCCAAATCATCCAATGATCAACTCCATAGCCTACTTGCAAATAGGGTACCATAAGACTGTGCCTTCAAATACTAGGAAAAACACCCAACATAAGCACATTACTCCATGACTAAAAAAACCCCAAGCTTCTCCATATCATTAGGGAGCCTCCCACACAGACACCCAATATGAAAGCTTTTGCTGCAACACAACCACAAAGAAAAATATTCCACCCCATGCATCAGGGTTCTACTGCTGCCAACTAGGAACCTTAGATCACAACATTCCAGTATGACCAGTTCCAATTTCTCCATCTTCACCATCTTCCATGCTGTGTGTTGTCTCAAAAACTTAAAAAGAAGAGCAAGAATTTCCACTCACCAAAGGATAAATACATCATCTGACTCCTCTAGATTTCCTCAAGCTTGATAGACGAAGAAATATTCACAAAAGGAATACCTAGATCCAACATCTCTAGGGAGAAACAAAACCCAGAAGAAGGATCTAATACCAATTTTCAAGAAAATAGGTTGGGCATTTCAGAAAGAAACAATTAAGATCAATAGTTCCTTCAGTAGAAGGCACACACTACTATGCCATAAAGAGGAATCAAACATAGTTTATTTCCCACATTAATCCTTTTGAGAGAAACTCAAGCTTAACTAGTTTCAACAACACCATTAATAGATTTAGCAAACAAAACCAACAACCATGAAAGATGAAACAAAAGACATGAACACATAAATATACGTGGGGAAAATCCTTTCAGGTAAAAAACCCCACACTCCAAAAGCCCAGATTTTCATTGTATTAGTCAACAAAAAAATACAGTTACAATACAATATCAGGTCCATGACCTTTATAGGAGATTTACATCTTGTTCCATTCTGGAGAAAATTCAACAGCATAACCCATCGTGACCACCTCCCTCAGTGAGAGAAATCTCATTCGGCTACATAGCCTCATAGCTCGACCATTGGCCTCTTGGCCTCTTTGTCATACAACCACTCAACCTTCACCTTCAACAAGATCCATCTCTTTCTCGGCTACCTAGCCTCTTGGTCTGCTCGACTAGATTGACCAATGCTCTACGTCCTCTAACTGTTCAACTATACACCCCTTCAGGGTTACACCTTGAGCCACATTCCTTCATCCAACATCCAATTCTAGTTTTCGGATAAGCAATAGAACAAATCTCCATCATTGAACTTAGGGTTATCCACCTAACACCATACCATCCAGCCGAAGAGACATCATTTTTCTATCTCACCGATGTTTACCAAGCACATGGTCCCACATGCCACCTATCCTCCACATCATTGCCATTTGTTGGACTTCATCACGATATACCATCCTTATCGGGTCCCAAGTGGTCCCCACATCCATTGCCTTCCAAGTCTCTATATCGCTGAAATCCTAAATTCAAAAGCTCATGTCGGAGGTTGTGAAGTTCCCAGAACCCATGACTCATTGATAAAGGGATCGCCTTGTCGCTTAGAACCTGAACTTTTGACCCTTGATTCAGAGGTTGCAAAGTTCCCAAAAGCTGCAACATGCTGACAACAAAGGAAGTAGTCTTCGCTTCATAGTCGCTAAGTCAGGAGGTTATGAAACTTTAGAACCCCACGAATTTAGTTAGAAAATCTTGAAAACCAATGAGTTAACTTAGGCCGATGAAGGAAGAAATAAGAAATTCTCCAAGATGTTGATCAAGCTAGTAAATTTGAGTCACATTTCTCAACATATCTAAATGAAAGAAGCAAATGGTTTCTCCTAGTGAGTTAGATCTTGAAGAAATAGTACTCCCAAAGTCTAAAGGGAAGAGAAAGGAAAAGATTCACTATAGATTAAATGTGGATAAATTAGGTTATAAATATGTGGATGTTGCAGTACCTCCACAAGATAAGAGTGAAGTTAGTATGGGATTACACCGTGACAAGGATTCAACTTGGGAAGGTTACTAATACAAGTGCCAAAGAAGATGCCCAAGTATCTCTTAATGCATTGGTGAATAGACTAGATAAGATGGAGAAAGCTAAGGACATGTACAAAGAAAGAGTAGAAAAATATGTATCAGTGTTGAGGAAAATCATAGGAGCATCACAAAGTGTGCAACCTATGACCATGGTGAATATTGAGGAGCCTTTTGTTCAAAAATTAGAAAAGTATTATTGAAAAGGTAAAATCGTTTATGAGTTTGCTGATAGGATAATTGAACAAGGCTCAAAGTACATGGTTGTTGCAATGGAGAAGATCACTCAGATTTCCAAGATTGATCAAGAGCTAAATAAGGTAGTAGGTATACTTTTTATTGAACAAAAGAAAATGGAACAAAATCTTGAATCATGGTTGCAGTTGAAGGAGGTAAAATTGAGTAAGTTAGTGCAAGTCGGGGTCATTCCCAACAAAGAAAAGTATGTGGAGGTCAAAGAGTCTATCAAGAACTGCATACTGGTCATTAAGAATCTCATCAAAGATACTCAACAAGTATAGGAATATTTTGAAGAACATCAAGTTATCTTGGTGAATAGAATTGATGAGTTTCCTAGGAGGCTTCTTGATGAAGATAATACCTTTCTCCCGGCAAGTGAGATTGTCTGAATTTACAAAGAATCTATTCAAAAGTAGATGGAGGATGAAAAATTCTCATTAACTTCTATGGACACTTTCTTTGACATACAACTAACCTTAAAAATCTCATGACACACCTGGATAGATGTAAGAAGATCTATTCTATTGTGAAGAAGTCTATCACAAAGGTTCACATGATCGTTGATTATACTATTGGACTGGATGAGGTAGCAATGTAGGAGATTATGAAGAAATATGAAGACTTCCAAGCCAAGAGTGAGGAACCATAAAGGCTTCTTACATTTCTAGGGATAGATAGATTTTTATGCTTTTGTTATGCTTTATGTAAATAATCTTGACATTTTTACATGTCATTTTGCAAAATTTAATTGCATGTAAAAATGGAGATGTTCTCCTACATTCATGGACATCAGCTTGAATAAGTCAATAGTTAGTTAGGGATTTTCCTAGATTAGATCTATTCTATCATCTATAAATATGATAGGGTTCTATTCTATTATTTACCTTTTATCTTATGCAACGAAGTGCTGCTCATTTGTGAAGCAATTTTGAAACTTTGAGTTCTTATTGTGAACTATTTTCAAATCAATAAAGAAGGCTAAATTGCATACCAAACATTGAGTTGGGTCAATTTTAATGTATGTGAATGTTCTTATGTCATTCTCATAAGTTTATCTTATTATTATATTGGATTGGTGGTGTTTTATAAATTAGATAGAAAGGATTTCAAGATAATTTGTGTAGAATTTGTGTTGCACCTCTTACTTGGAATCACGTAATTACTGATAATATTGGAAAGTTATCCTAAAGGCTTTGTACTTGAAGTTGTTCATGCCACTCGTGGATCTATTTGTAAGGTATATTGAAGACTTTGTGCTTCATTTACATTGTTGGTTATGTTGTTGTGAAATCCATCATTGAAGACTACAAAATGACTTTGTGCCTTCGTGATCCTTTTGGTTACATATTTTTATCACATTGGTACTCCTATACTATGCTTTGACAAGTTAGAAGTATCGAGATTACTGCTTAGATTTTATTTAAAGTTTTATTGTATCCAAAGATATAAAATTGTGGAACATTGTAAACATATTCTCTGAAAAAAGAGAGAATCATGAATGTGACACACCCCCATATGATTTGTATACTATATATATTAGAATAGTTTACTTTTTAGTTCTATAAGCAATAAGAAGGGCGCCTCCCCTTTCCTAGAGGAGAGATTTCATCTTGCATAATTGTGGCTGAAATTCAAGTTTTGTAATCCGTAAAGGGATTATAGAATTTTCACCCAACAATATTCTCCAATACTCAAGTATTTGATCTTAGCCTCGATCTTTGATGGAGTGCAAGAGGTGGGTAGCAATGAAGGATTAATTTAGGAAGATGGAGATGGTGATGTGGTGTTGGTAGGGAAAATTTGTGAAAGACCATGACTTCTTTGTAATAATCTATAATAGTAGAATGGATTTGGATCAACATGTATAATCACTTTAGTTCCATTGTGAGGAAAATTTATGTATTGATGGAATGTGGATGGGATGGATTTCATGGCATTGATTCATGGGAGGCCAAGAAGGATGTTGTAGGGGAGATCAAGGTCTAATATTTGGCAAGTGGTTTCAACTGTTGTAGGTTTGACCTGGAGGGGTAGCTTGATAGAGCCTTTAGATTCACACTCAACATTATCATATGCTTTTATGGTAATTGTAGATCATATCTACTACTGATGAATGAACAAGACAATTGAGAGGGGGGGTGAATTAGTTGTATCTAATCAAAACCCTCAACAATAATCAGATCCACATGCATTTGTTAAACCCTTATTCTATTATAATGTTTAAGCATGAAAAGAAGATAACAGAGAACTAAAATAAAAACACCATACACAAGAGAATGCCAAATTTATGTGGAAAATCCAATGAGGAAAAAACCATTGTGAGAATTAACTCACAATATAAGTAATTAAAAACTAGTACAAAAGGGCTCACTGCTAGAATAGGACACACTATCCAAAAAAGTTCATAGCTAGGGCTCATTGCCACAGAAAGAACAAGAAAATAGAAAAGAAAAGTTACAAAGAGAACACTTTCTCAATGCAACAAGGAATCCACCACAATGCTCCAATACTTTTATAGTTTTTCATGAAATATTTTAGACATGTTCAAATCACTACTTTCAAGAATCCAATACTTGAAATTCACATTGCTCTTCTCAAATTTTCATCATGCACATCACTTGCATCAATCTCACATCTATATTTCTTCTCTCTTGATTCTTTATTTTCATCTCACAGCAACTCAACTCTTATTTATACCATCTTTAACTTCAAAAGCCTTCTCCAAGGTTAGAAAATATCCATTATACTTCACAAATTCAAATTCGGTCTACACCTAAACATTCCCATGGTGGATAGGAATGAAATGGGAATAAAACAACACTTAACTGAGACCCAAAATTAAATATCACATGCCACACTATGCTTTCATTAATACTTGAACATCTTTGAATGTAGTGTAGACACCAAGTCGGTTGTTACTTGTGAAAACACATTAAACATTAAGTACACGCTACTGAAGCTTCCGATACACCTAACCATAAATCATTTTGACACAAGCAAGAGAAAAACACCATTAACTCTCCTTCAAAGCCACAATTCTTGAAAAGAAACTGTGGAGAAATGTGGAGCAAATACATTTCTCCCTGACACCTTTGTACAACACTACAAAGCCATTTCACATACTGGTGAAAATATCTCACTTTTTACCATGATCTAGAAACTCAAATTATAAATGTAGCCACCTCTGACAACCTTGAATAACCTATCAGATCCAAACAGGCATACCCTCAACATAAAAGAAACACAGAGCACAATATCGAAGCACTTTCTAAACACTTGCACAACACTGTTTACTCTATTTATCAAATTTTGTCAAAACAACTTGGAAAACAAGTACCAAAGACATCTTCTTAGCTCATTACTTTATTCCAATTCATCTTCAGACACTACAAAAAAAGGATAGCTCCATGTATTCACAACACTTCTTCAAAGTTTCAACTACACATGCACAACCAACAACAACCTATTCTCCTCTTTTCACAATTTTCTCAATATCCTCGACATGCAAAAAACTTCTTAAGACATAGTTGACATCAATGACAACACCAGCCTATAGACTTCTTATTGACATCAATGAAAACACTCTCTCCTCTTTTTTTCAAATTAGATAGCCTACACAACATTCTTGTGCTCAATCCCCCTTACATGATTCTCTCTTCCTTTGAAAATAATGATTAGGAAACATACACAAATTTCTCCACTAATACCTTGCACATTTTCATATGATTCTCTCTCCCTGTAAGTAGATGAACTTTTTCACATGATTCTCTCTCCTCCTTTGGCATGAATGAAAAAGGAATAAATGTTTTATATTTTTTTCCACCTTTGACACTGAACCAAAATACATGTTCTGAATAATCCCCTTCAGGAGTACACTCAATTAAATCAGCAACTCTACAACAATGACAACACATGACACTACCTACTCCTTCTGAGAGGTAGTCAACAACATCATTCTAGAAAGGAGATAGATTCATAGATCCATTGGACTGATGCATCTACTTATGCATCTAGTTCAAAAAAGGAGGGGAAATAACCCCCAAACTCTCCCAAAGATACTCAAAAGTATCCTTAGGAAGATCCTTAGTAAATATGTCAACAATTTGATCCTTTGTAGGTAGATACTCAAGCTTTACCTCATTCTCCATAACCTTCTCTCTCAGAAAGTGATACCTAATAGATATATGCTTTTTCTTTGAATGCATCACTAAATTCTTTGAAATGTTAATTTTACTTGTATTATCATAAAAGATAGATATAGGCTCATCGTACACTATTTTGATATTCTTTAATGTCTGTCTCATCCATAAAACTTGTGTGTAGCATGATCTTGTTGCAATATACCTAGCTTTAGTATTGGATAAGGAAACTAAATCTTGCTTCTTGCTTAACCAAGACACCAATCTACATCCAAGAAAGAATGCACCAACACTTGTACTTTTCCTATCATCAACACAACCAACCCAATCTGCATTTGTGTTACAGCATTTAATATGAAATCAATATCTTTAGGATACCACAAGCCATAATCCAAAGTACCTTTTAAATATCTAAATTTCCTCTTTACTGCTACAACATGTGTTTCTTTAGGACCTTCTTGAAATCTATCCACAAGACAAACTACATGCATGATATCTGGTCTAGTAGTAGTTAGATATAGTAGTCCACCAATAATAGATCTATATTTACTCTGATCAACTTTAGGTGAATCATCATCTTTTCTAAATTTAAAAATAGTCACCATAGGAGTGCATACTGGTTTGGAGTCATCCATTCCAAACTTCTTCAACATCTCTTCGACATACTTAGATTGTGAAATGAAAATCACTTTATCTATTTGATTGATTTGTAACCCAAGAAAGAAAGTCATCTCCCCAAACATTGACATTTCAAACTCTTTTTTCATTTCTTAAAAAAAATTCTTACACATAGCTTCATTTCCTACAAAGATAATATCATCTACATACACAACCATTATGAAGATTTTTTCTTCCTCAATTTTTAAATAAAGATTACTATATGCAGTGCTTTACTAACATACCAAGCTTTGGGAGCTTGCTTCAATCCATATAGTGGCTTCTTCAATTTACATACCATATCTGGTAGATCTAAAAACTGAAATCCTTTTGCTTGTTCCATGTAAACCTCTTCTTCCAATTCACCATTTAGAAAAGTATACTTCACATCCATTTGATAAAATTTAAAGTCCTTATGTGCTACAAATTCCAATAACATTCTGATAGAGCTCTTCCATCCTAGCTACATGAGTAAAAGTATCCTCAAAGTCTATTCCTTCCACTTGTGAGTAACCCTCACAAGTATTTTTTTATTTCTTACCACTTTTCCATTCTCATTCAATTTGTTTTTGAATACCCACTTAGTTCCAATTATGTTCTTGTTTGCTAGTCTAGGAACCAATTCCCAAGTCTAGTTCTTCTCAATCTACATAAATTCTTCTTCCATAGACTTCATCCAATGTTCATCTTTACATGGTTCACTTATTGTTTTAGGTTCAACTTTGAAAAGTAAACACAAATATACCTCAACTTCAACAGTTTTGCTTCTTGTCAATACACCTTTCCTCTTGTATCCAATTATCTAATCTTCGAAATGATTCTTTCGTACATACTTAAGGGTCTTAGGGGTCTTCTTCAGACCTTCTTCCTCTTCATTCTGCACTTCTTTTTCATCAACTTTTTCTTCTTCTACTTCTCTACAATCAAGTTTAGCTAACACATAACCATCAAATGCAATTGAATTTTGCAAGTTTTCATCAACCCTGACATTTGCACTTTCAAAAACCTTTCTTAGCCTTTTGTTGTAACATCTGTAAGCTTTTCTTTTAGTAGAATATCCAAGTAAAATACCTTAGTCAAAACTTGCATACAACTTTCCTAAGTTATCTTCATCTCTTTTGATATAACATTTGCTTCCAAATACTCTAAATTACTTCATAGTAGGAATCCTTCCATACCATAACCCATAGGAAGTATTTGTGTTGTTAGCTTTGTCTTGTAATCTATTAAGTATGTAAACAATAGTATGAATTGCTTCTCTCCAATTGACTTCTAGTATATTTTCCTATTTCATCATAGTCCTAGCAGATTCTTGAATCGTCCAGTTTTTCTTCTCAACCACTCCATTTTGCTGAGGAGTTCTAGGTGTAGACAAGTTCCTATTTATTCCATGAACTTCACAAAACATGTTAAACTCATTGGAGGTGAATTCACAACCCTTTTTAGATCCATTTCATTCTCAACCATAGCTTTAAATGCCTTGAATTAATCTAATGCATCGTATCTCTCTTTAAGAAATGTAGCCCATGTCATTCTAGAGTAATTTTTTGGATATTGTGGATATGGTTGCTGATATGTGGTTGTCATTGATGTCAACACTATTAGCATTTGGTGTATCAGATGCTATATATGTCAAGGATATTGAGAAAATTGTAAAAGGAAGTGTTCTAGGTTCCCAGTGGAACTGTGAAGGTCATGAAGGTGCTTTGTTATGTACATTGATGATTAGCTAATGTGGATTAAAGGGTTTATTGTTCAATGTTTCTATATCATCTACTGGAAGTTTTAGAGGTCCGCATGAAGTTTTGAGTGTGTTGCAGTCTGACAATGTTTATGTGGTCTCTATCATTATTCCTGAATGAAGATTGTGTGATTCTGGTAATCTTAGTTGTTGTGGATGCTTCTCTATTGTTTCTTGGTTCTCTCAGATGTCTCTAGATAATTCTCTATCGTTGTGGTACATCCACATTACTCGGAGAGCTCATGGTTGAAGATATTTTCTTGTGCATGATCATTTTTCATGCTCCTAGCCAACATGTTGTGGATCTTCGTGGTGAAATTAATTAAAGTATTTTTCTGTTGGAGATATTAATTTGGGTCTCCACTATGTTGTGGTTGACCTTGGTGGTTTTGCATTGGAAATTTAATTGTAAATTTGGGTCGACATTAAAAATATGTTTTATTTTTCTGGCCAACTAAGATGTGATGAAATCCCATGAAGCGGATATATAAGGGCGACTAGTTGAGCGAAGTTAGTGTGTGCATAAGTGTGAATGTATGCTAGAGAAAGTGTAAATGTGTGAATAGTCTCTCTATCATTCAATTGCAGAGTAGAGAGTGAAGAAGTTTGAGGAAAGTGTGAAGAAGGTTTTCTGAGCTTAATTGGAACTATAATCAGGCTTGTGTAGAAGCTATTCTTTTAGTTCATACTATGTGGAACTAATCCATATTTCTTTATTGTTGGATAGTGAGTCCTCTTTTGTATTTGAGTAGTGAGCTCTAGGTAGTGTTCCTGAATGCATGTGCATTCCCCTTATTATTTCTCTTTATACATTTAACAAAGTATAATCTTGTGGATTAACATCCATCATGGTTTTTCCCCTAACAGGGTTTCCACGTAAAAAAATTGGTGTTATTTGTCTCTCTAATGTGTTAATTGGTTGTGGTTATTTGCTTAATCATCAAATTTGAGATTAAAGTTAAGATAAGTTAGAAAAGTTGAATTTTTTGTCACAACTAATTCACCCCCCCCTCTTAGTTGTGTGTCCTTGTTTTTCCAACAATTGGTATCAGAGCAGGTTCCTCTAAGGAAGTCTAAAAGCTTGAGGTGATCCGAGATGGAAACAACATTCAAGAAGGACAGTCCTAGATTTGATGGCACTAACTATTCAATGTGGAAAGTCAGGATGCAATGTAACTTAAAGTGTATTGGTGAAGCTTTCTAGAAGATTACAAGAGATCCATATACTATTCCTTAGAATGGTCCCTCAACTCCAGATGAAATCAAAGATCTTGAAAATAATGTTACGGCTATTGAAGCTTTGGTGAGTGCTCTGACAGATTTAGATATGGCTACTATGTTGGGTCTGGAGACAACTCATGAGATTTGGACAAAATTAGAAACTTTGTATGAAGGAGATGCACAAGTGAAAATGGCTAGGCTATAGAGCTTGAAAGGAAAGTATGAGAATTTGAAGATGGGTGAAGATGAAAATATCACTTCTTTTATGCAAAGAGTAAATGAGATAGTAATGGGCATTAAAGGTGTCAGTGGTTCTGTGGATGAGGATGAAATTGTGGCTAAAGTACTCAAATCCTTGCCTCCCTCCTACAAGATGAAGGTTCATGCTATTGAAGAGTTCAGATCAGTAAACAAGATAACAAGAGACGCATTGATTGAGAAGCTTGCTACTTTTGAAATAAGTGAATTTGTTGAATCTACACCAAAGAATGAGTTTGCATTCAAGGCCACTGTATTTGGAAGTAACAAGAAAATATATAATCTAGGAGAGAGTTCTAGAAAGATATCCAAGTATGATGAAGAACTGAAACAACTTGAAGATAAAGAAAGAGAGGTAGAAGAACTGGAAGCACTGATTGCTAAGAAAGAAGGCAGGGGAAAAGGTAAGTATGAAGATGTATTGCCTATTAAATGTTTTTCATGCAGTAAAATAGGTCATTTTGCATCAAGATGTCCTAAAAGAGTTCCTAGATCTAAGCCTAAGAAGTCTAGATTTCAAAAGAGATGCTACTTTGCTGAAGAAGCAGTGACTGATGATGAGTCTAATAAAGATAATGGAAAAGAAGATGAATGGGCTTTCATTGCTACCATTGAAGATAATCCTATAACTATCGAATCTACTAAAGATGAAAAAGCTCTTGCAGCCCAAGTTGAAGAAAAGGATGAGTGGGTGATTGATATTGGATTCTCACATCATATGACTAGTGATAAAAGAAAATTTGTGAGTCTAGAGAAGTATGATGGTGGGGTTGTAAGATTTGGAGATAACAATGATGGTGTAATTCATGACAGAGGATCTATTTGTCTTGGTGGTAAGGATAACACTAATGATGTTCTCTATGTTGAAGGCTTGAAGCACAACTTGTTGAGTGTTGGATAGATGGTTCACAAGGGATATGATATTCAGTTCAAAGATGGAAGATGCAAGATACGTGGAAGTTCTGGGGATATGATTGCAACAGGAAAACAAACAGAAGGTAATATTTTTCATCTGAATATTGCTAATGGAAGTTGTTTAATTGCTCAAGTAGATGAGAGTTGGTTGTGGCATAGGAGGTTGTGTCATGTAAACTTTGACAATATTATCAAGATAAGTTCTACTCAAGCAGTAAGAGATCTGCCTAAGTTGGTGAATCCTACTAATATAATCTACAAGGAATGTCAGATGGGTAAACAAACTAGAGTCTCTTTCTGGAGCAAACAATTTCATTCAAATAATTTGTTGGAGCTGCTACATACTGACCTTTGTGGTCCCTCTAGAGTTAGAAGTATTCATGGAGAAAGGTATTTTATGTTGGTTATTGATGATTACTCTAGAATGATTTGGGTTTCCTTTTTAAGAGAAAAATGTGAAGCATTGGAGAAGTTCAAAAGTTTCAAGGCTATGGAATAAAATGAGAAATGAGATCTGAAAGAGGTGGTGAATTTATTTTCAAGGAGTTCAACTATTATTGTGAAGAGAATGGTATTAAAAGATAGTTATCTACTCCCAAAACCCCTCAATAGAATGGAGTTGCAGAGAGAAATATTACAAAAATTTTGGATGCTTCCAAAACAATGATGATGGCAGGAAATGTATCTCAGATGTACTAGAGTGAAGTCGTTATATCAGGAGAGATGATGATATGTATATGTAAATGTTAATGATAATTCTGGTAAGACTCCTTGTGAGTTATGGTTTGGTCACAAGCCTACTATTAAGTATTTTAGGATCTTTGGAAGCAAGTGTTATATCAGGAGAGATGATGACATAGGAAAATTTAATGCAAGAAGTGATGAAGGAATCTTCCTAGGTTACTCCACTAAAAGAAAGGCCTGTCAGTGCTATAACAAAAGACAGAAAGATGGTTGAAAGTGAAAATGTTAGAGTTGATGAGAACTCTATCAAACCATCTAGACATTATAGTTATGATTTAGATGAAGAAATTACAAGCCAAGGGGAGAATAATCAGACACATAATCTACTTTATATCATTCCATATGTTCTGGTGAAGGAACCTCAATTTGTTTTGGTAAATCAAGTCAATCAAGAAGCAGAGATAAGTGCAAGTGTAGAAGATACATCAGAAGAATCAGAAGGTCAAGAATGTCTCAAAACTCCAGGGTATGTAATGCTAAATCATTTTTAAAATCAAATCATAGGAGATAAGAGTAAAGGAGTGCAAACTAGAAGGAAAATTACAGAAGAATATTATTTGATTTCCAAGATTGAACCTAAAAATGTCACTGAAGCCTGTCGAGATGAACACTGGTTGGAAGCTATGAAGCAAGTGCTGACACAGATTGAAAAGAATGAAACATGGATACTAGTTCTAAGGCCTAAAGAAAAAAATGTTATTGGTACCAAATGGGTGTTTAGAAACAAGCTAAATGAAGAAGGTGAAGTCCGAAATAAAGTAAGACTGGTATGTAAAGGGTATTCTCAAATGGAAGGTATTGATTTTGAAGAAACCTTTGCCCCTATCTCTAGGATTGAAGCTGTTAGACTATTTCTCGCTTATACTGCACACAAGAACTATGAAGTCTATCAAATGGATGTAAATTCTGCATTTCTGAATGGAGAGCTAGAAGAGGAAGTGTACATAGAACAACCAGATGGATTTCAGCTAACAGATAGAGACAATATGGTTTGCAAATTGAAGAAATCTTTGTATGGACTTAAGCAAGCCCCTAGAGCTTGGTATGCTAGATTGGAAAAATATTGATTGAAGCTTAGATTCACTAAATGTACTGCTGACAACAACTTATATTTAAAATTAGATAATGATAAGGAGTTAATTATAGAAGTTTTTGTTGATGATATCATTTTTGGAGGAGATGATAATCTATGCATGAAGTTTGCTGATGAGATGAAGAATGAATTTGAGATGAGTGTGATTGGAGAGATGAAGTTCTTTTTGGGATTGGAAGTTACACAGTTGGACAAGGGGATTTTCATATCTCAGTCTAAATATGTGAAAGAACTACTAAAGAAGTTTGGAATGGATGACTCCAAACCTATTGGTACCCCCATGGTGACTAGATGTAAGTTGACATAGAATGATGACTCTCCTAAGGCAAATAAAACTAGAAATAGGTCAATGATCGATGGATTGCTTTACTTGACTCAGACTAGACTAGACATTATGAATGTTGTATGTATGGTTGCTAGATTTTAGGTTGATCCAAAAGAATCACATGTAACTGTTGTGAAGAGAATTTTTAGGTATTTGAAAGGAACAGTTGACTTTGGAATTTGGTATCCAAAGGATGATGATCTCACTTTGTGTGCATATACTAATGCAGATTGGGCTAGTGATGTAGATGACATAAAAAGTACTAGTGGTGGTGATTTCTTCTTAGGGAAGAAATTGGTGTCCTCGTTGAGCAAAAAGGAAAACTCAATTTCTCTATCTACTGTTTCCAATAATTTTACTCAAGTGATATGGATGAAATAGATGTTGAGAGATATCAAGGTAGTATATGAAGAACCTATTGCCATATACTATGACAAATCAAGTGCAATAAATATCTCAAGGAATCCAGTGCTCCATTCTAAGACTAAACATATATCAATCAAGCTTCATTTCTTGAGGGAGAAAGTGAATGAGAAAGAAGTCAGACTAGAGTATGTGCCTACCAAAGAACAGATTGTAGATATCTTTACTAAACCATTGTCAAAGGATAATTTTGAGTATCTCAGAGAAATGCTAGGGGTAATCACCCCTCCTGATAAGAACTAAAAGATGCATTTGCTTGCATCAATCCGTGAACTTCATTGCTATATTCTGATCCAGATTGATGTTTCGGCAGTTGATAATCAGGGGGAGTAGTTAGATGTGCAGATATGTGTTTTAGAGTGTATATATGGAAATGCCATCATTACCTTTGCCGTTGATTTCAAAGGGGGAGAAGTGAAATGTGAAAAATCCTCTCAAAAGGAGAAGTGCAGAAGAAGTCATTGTGTTGGGTTGATGGTATTTTTCACATCATGTGTTGCCATCAATGCCAAAGGGGGAGATTGTTGGATATTGTGGATATGGTTGCTGATATGTGGTTGTCATTGATGTCAACACTATTCACATTTGGTGTATCAGATGCTGCATATGTCAAGGATATTGAGAAAATTGTAAAAGGAAGTGTTCTAGCTTCCTAGTGGAACTGTGTAGGTCATGAAGGTGCTTTTTTTTTGTACGTTGATGATTAGATAATGTGGATTAAAGGGTTTATTGTTGAATGTTTCTAGATCATCTACCAAAAATTTCAAAGGTCCACATGAAGTTTTGAGTGTGTTGTGGTCTGACAGTGTTTTTGTGGTCTCTATCATTGTTCTTGAATGAAGATTGTGTGATTATGGTAATCTCAATTGTTGTGGATGCTTCTCTATTGTTTCTTGGTGCTCTCAGATGTCTCTAGATAATTCTCTATATTTGTGGTATGTCCACATTACTCAGAGAGCTCGTGGTTGAAGATATTTTCTTCTGCATGGTCATTTTTCATGTTCCTGGCTGACATGTTGGTGGTAACATGTTGTGGATCTTCATGGCAAAATTAATTAAAGTATTTTTGTGTTGGAGATATTAATTTGGGTCTCCACTATGTTTTGGATGACCTTGGTGGTTTTGCATTGGAAATTTAATTGTAAATTTGGGTCGAAATTAAAAATATGTTTTATTTTTCTGGTTGACTAAGATGTGATGAAATCCCATGAAGCCGATGTATAAGGGTGACTGGTTGAGCGAAGTTAGTGTGTGCATAAGTGTGAATGTATGCTAGAGAAAGTGTAAATGTGTGAATAGTCTCTCTATCATTCGATTGCAAAGCAAAGAGTGAAGAAGTTTGAGGAAAGTGTGAAGAAGGTTTTCTAAGCTTAATTGGAACTATAATTAGCTTGTGTAGAAGCTATTCTTTTAGTTCATACACTGTGGATCTAATCCATATTTTTGTATTGTTGGACATTGATTCCTATTTTGTATTTGAGCAGTGAGCTCTAGGTAGTGTGCTTGAATGCATGTGCATTTCCCTTATTATTTCTCTTTATACTTATAGTAAAGTATAATCTTGTGGACTAACATCCACCGTGGTTTGTCCCCTAACAAGGTTTCCATGTAAAAATATTGATGTTATTTGTCTCTCTAATGTGTTGATTTCTTGTGGTTATTTGCTTATTCATCAGATCCGAGATTAAAGTTAAGATAAGTTAGATAAGTTGAAGTTTCTATCACAACTGATTCACCCCCCCTCCCAGTTGTGTGTCCTTGTTTTTCCAACATAATCATCAATAAAAAGTATAAAATTCCTGCCACCTTGTAGAATTCTCACCCTTGTAGGACCACAAAGATCTGTATGAATTAATTACAATAGTCTGATAGAAGATTATTCCTTTCCTTTGAAACTACTCCTTACTTGCTTTCCGAACTAACAATCCCTGCAAACAACATTGATAGGCTTTGTGATTTTTGGTAGGTGTCTTACTACATGAACAAAACTGATTCTCACCAAATTATCAAAATTAATATGACATATCCTCTATTTCCATAACCAACATTCACTAATCTGTAACATAAAGCAATGACCATCAACAATCTTAAGCTAATAGATGTTTCCATCTGTCCTTTTACCAGCATCTATCACAGTTTCAAGCCCTTTTCTGTGTTGCAAGTATGAGAAAGTTTGGTGGTGTTGTCATTAATGTTGTTATTGATGTCAGCACAGTTTAGTATGTTGCATATTTTGCATGTATAGTTGAGATGTTGTGAGTACATGGAGCTATCTTTATGATGTTGTAGATGTGTTGAAATGATGGGTTTCCAAGTGCTTTTGAGAAAATTAATAAAGAGAGAAGTCAGAGTTGTGTAAGGGTTCAAAATGTGCTCCAGTATGTGCTCTGCATTTCTCTTGTGTTGATCGTATGCTTGTGTGGATCTGAAGGATTTTTGTTGATGATCTGATGGTGATATCTATTGATTTTTAGCTTCTGGTTTGATGGAGTGTGAAAGTTGTGTTCACTGGTGTGTGAACTATTATGCCAAAGTTGGCTTTCTATGGACTGGGAGAAATGTTTTTGCTCCACAATCCTCCACTCTTTTTTTTCAGGTGTTGCGGATCTAGAATATTTCATGTAATGTTGTTCTCTGGGTTCTAGAAAAGACATTTGTGGTCTGGTGATTCAAAAGTTGAGCTTCAAAGTTGTATGTGTTTGCACAGTCTGGATGGACTGATGGAAGGAGTTATATGTTTGAAGATTGTTACACTTTTTGTAGATGTATCTAAAGGAACTTGATAAATGTTCTCATGCATGATGAAGTGGGTTACGTCATCTGCATGTTATCTTCTTGTTAGGAAGCATGTACATCAATGCTCATTTGTGTTTTCATTAGGTTTGGCTGACCTAGTGTTTACACTTCATATGAAGAATTAAAATTTAATTAAGGAGGCATGTGGTTGATCTGAGACATTATTTTTGGTCTTGGTTAAGTATTTAATTGGTCCACTCTCATTCGTTTCCACTGCATGAATGTTGAGTTGCCGACCTAATTTGAATTTATGAAATGAAGCTTATGTGGCTGACCTTGGAGAAAGTTTCTAAGGTTGAAGATGGTATAATGCAAGTTGAGATGCAAATATTTTAGGGGATGCAAAGTAACAAAGTAAGCCACAAGTGAAGAGCAGAATTGTGCAAAATTGAGTTGAGGCAACAATACTTTATTGTGTTAGATTCCTGAAGGAAGTGAACTGAAGGTTTCTGCAATCTTCTGATCAAGGCTTTAGATGTGTGTAGATTATTGTGGTGGATGTTTTTGTTTTCTTTTTAATCTGTAGGCAGTGAGCCTCCCTGTTGGACAGTGAGTCCTTTTTGTAGATAGTGATCCTTTGTATCTAGACAGCGAGTCCTCTTCTGGGTAGTGAGCCTTTGTATTTGGTTTTTTCTATCTCTTTATATTGTGAGTTAATCCTCACCATGGTTTTTCCCTCATTGGGTTTTCCACGTAAAATCTAGTGTTCATTGTGTTGATTTTTCTTTTTGTTATTTGCATTTCATGTTCATACTTAATAACAAAATAGTGTGGTTATGGAATTGATAAGTGTTGAAGTTTTGAGTTTAAATTTGGTGACAACTGATTCACCCCCCCTTCTCATTTGTCTTGCACCTTTTTAACAATTGGTATCAGAGGTTTGGTTCCTTGGTGCAGAGCTTAACCACTTAAGGAAGATCCGATGGTGCATATGTTGGTGATCCCTATGTTTGATGGATCTAATTATAGTGAATGGAAAGTGCAGATGATAGGATATATTATTTCTCTTGGTTACAAGACCTGGAAGGCTATTGAGATGAAGTATGTTGCTCTGACGGGTGGTCTTACTACTGCATATGAGGTTTCTTCTTATGAGGAGAATGAGAAGGCGAGGTATGATATTTTTAGTGTTTTGTCTAAAATTGAGCAAACTAAGGTTCTTTCTTTGGGCACTACTTATGAAGTTTGGAAGAAGTTGGAAGATCTTTATGAAGGAAATGATAGAGTGAAATTGACAAAGAAGCTGGCGGCAAAGTGCAGATATGAGAATTTGAAAATGGAAGAAGGTGAATATTTTGCAAGCTATTTCTAGAGGGTTGAACTTGCAGCAAATGATGTTAAGAATCAAGGGGGGAAACTGGTTGATGAAGATATAATTGATGCATTCAAGAACAAAACACATATCTATTAGATATCATTTCCTGAGAGAGAAGGTGTTTGAGAATGAAGTGAGGCTGGAATATGTGTCAACAAAGGAACAAATTATAGATATATTTACTAAGGATCTTTCAAAGGATAATTTTGAGTATCTTAGGGAGAGGTTGGGGGTCATTGGCCCTCCAAACTAGGTGCACATGGAGGTGCATTATTCCAGTGAATTCATAGAATCTTCATTTATTGAGACTGATGAATGGGTCTACTCTACAAGGGGAGTAGAAAAGTTTTTCATTGTTGCAGTATGAGTTAAATGTGTGTACTCCTAAGGGGGAGTAATTAAAGCTTTTTATCTCTACCATTGATGTCAAAGCGGGAGAGAAATTCATGTGAAAAATAGTAGAAGAAAGAAGGAGAGAGAGTCATAAAGAAGTAGAGAATTTTCTTTGATGGTTTTTCACATCATGTGTTGCCATCAATGACAAAGGGGGAGATTGTTGCAAGTATTTTCAATTTTGGTGTTGTCATTAATGTTGTCATTGAGGTCAACACAGTTCAATATGTTGTATATTGTGCATGTATAGTTGAGATGGTGTTGAGATGTTATGAGTACATAGAGCTATCTTTATGATGTTACAGATGTGCTGAAATGATGGGTTTCCAAGTGCTTTTGAGAAAATTCATAAAGAGAGAAGTCAAAGTTATGTAAGGGTTCAAAATGTGCTTTGGTATGTGCTCCACATTTCTCTTGTGTTGATCCTATGCTTGTATGGATCTAAAGGATTTTTTTTGATGATATGATGGTGATATCTATTGATTTTTAGCTTCTAGTTTGATGGAGTGTGAAAGTTGTGTTCACCGATGTGTGAACTATTCTTGCAGAGTTGGCTTTCTGTGGACTGGGAGAATTTTTTCTACTCCATAGTCCTTTGTTGTTTTGTTTCAGGTCTTGCGGATCTAGAATATTTCATGTAATGGTGTTTTACAAGTTATGGCAAAGATGTTTGTGGTTTGGTGATTCAGAAGTGAGTTTCAGAGTTGTATGTGTTTGCACAGTCCAGATGGATTGATGGAACGAGTTATATGTTTGAAGATTGTTACACTTGTTGTGGATGTATCTGAAGGAACCTGAGAAGTGTTCTCATGCATGATGAAGTGGGTTACGTCATCCATGTGTTATCTTCTTTTATTGGGAAGCATGTACTTCAATGATCATTTATGTTTTCATTAGGTTTGGCTGACCTAGTGTTTACACTTCATATGAAGAATTAAAATTTAATTAAGGAAGCATGTGGTTGATCTACAACATTATTTTTGGTCTTGGTTAAGTATTTAATTTTTCCACTCTCATTCCTTTCCACCATGGGAATGTTGAGTTGCCGACCTAATTTGAATTTATGAAATGAAGCTTATGTGGCTGACCTTGGAGAAAGTTTCTAAGGTTGAAGATGGTATAAATGCAAGTCGAGATGCGAAGATTTTATGGGATGCAAAGTAACAAAGTAAACCACAAGTGAAGAGAAAAATTGTGAAAAAGTGAGTTGAGGAAACATAACTTTATTGTGTTAGATTCTTGAAGGTAGTGAGATGAAGGTTTTTGCAATCTTTTGATCAAGGCTACAGATGTGTGTAAATTGTTGTGGTGGGTTTTTTGTTTTCTTTTGTATGTGTATGTAGTGAGCCTCCTTGATGGTTAGTGAGTCCTCTTTTGGGTAGTGAGCCTATGGCAGTGAGCCTTTGTATTCAGTTTTGCTATCTCTTTATATTGTGAGTTAATCCTCACTGTGGTTTTTCCCTAATTGGATTTTCCAAATAAATATGGTGTTCATTGTGTTGATTTTTCTTTATGTTATTTGCATTTCATGTTCATACTTAATAACATAATAGTGTGGATATGAAATTGATAAGTGTTGAAGTTTTGAGTTTAAATTTGGTGACAACTGATTTAACCTTTCTCTTAGTTGTCTTGTGCCTTTTTAAAATTCTTATATCAAATGTTTCATCCTTAAACACAAAATCATATCCCTTGCTACACATTTTTCTAATGCTTAAAAGGTTATGCCTTAAACCCTTAGCATAGTAAACATTATTAGTGTTACGCTTGCCATCAAAATTGATTGAACCTATTCCACAAATATTAGCTCCTGAATCATCTCCAAATTTAACTCATCCCCCATCATATTTTTCAAGTTTAAAAAACTTACTTTTGTCTCCAATCATGTGATTAGAGAAACCACCATCAACAACCCAGTAATTCTTATCTTCTTTAACATGAAAGGAAGATACCAAAGTACCTTCAACTTTCTCCATCTTCTCTAAAATACTTTGCTTCACACAAACTTTAGAGTTAGAAGAACTAGATTAATCTTTTATAGCCAATAACAAGCATTCATTATCATCAAAGTCTCCATAATCACACTTATGATCGGAAGTATCAACATCTTCTCTAACATAGTAGGCTTTCTTAATCATTTTTACTTTATTCTCCTTACTCTTATTGTTTATAGCTCTTTTTGGACATCTTGAAGCATAATGGCCTATTTCACCGTAGCTAAAACATTTGAAAGGTAATTTAACTTTGTGCTTACTATTTCCCTTCTTCATTCTTCTTACAAAATTAGCTTCCACATCATCAAGAGCTTCCTTATCTAAATCTTCAACCTTGAAAGTAGTCTCTACATTTATACCATTTTTCAAGTCCTTTTTTCTCATTTCAAAAGAAGTTAGTGTACCAATCATTTGATCCCTAGAATAAGTATTAAGATTTGTAATTTCCTCAATAGCAGATACCTTTTTACTATAAAAATTAGTAAGAGATCTGAGAACTTTCTTTAACACTTTAGATTCTTTGACTTGTGTACCAGGACCTCTTATTGCACTCGCCATCTCATCAACTCTCTACATGTAGATTTTGATTGTTTCATCTTCAGGCATATGTAGGGTCTCAAATTGTGCCTTCAAATTCTACGCTTTTCTTGTTTGAATTTTTCATCTCCTTCATAAATTATTTCTAGCTTATCCCAAACCTCTATGGAAGTCTTGAAACTCATAACTTTTACTAATTCAGTATTTGAAATACTATTCACAATAATAAATATTGCCTTAGCATTGATCTCATGCACCTTGATCTTTGCACTTGTACTTGGACCATTTTGAGGTGAAACATATTTATTATTTACTGCCATTTCAATTTCATATCCATGACCTGCCACATATCCTTCCATATTTGACTTCTACAATGCATAATCTATGCCATCAAATTTAGGGCATTCCAAAGAAACCTTGTTCACCATCCTAGATCTACCTCAAAAAGTTAAGCTCTTTTCCAAGGAACCTTGCTCTAATACCAATTCTTGAATGAACAAGACAACTAAGAGGGGGGTTTAATCAATTGTATCTAATCAAAACATCAAAACCCTCAATAGTAATTAGATCTACATGCATTCATTAAACCCTTATTCTATTATAATGTTTAAGCATGCAAAGTAGATAACAAAGAACTAAAATAACAACACCATACATAAGAGAAAACCAGATTTACAAGGAAAACCTAATGAGGGAAAAACCATGGTGAGGATTAGCTCACAATATAAGTAATTTCAAAACCAGTACAAAAGAGATCACTTCCAGAATAGGACACACTATCCAAAAAGGCTCACAGCTAGGGCTCACTGCCACAAAAAGAACAAGAAGATAGAAGAGAAAAGTTATGCAGAGAACACTTTCTCAATGCAATCAACAAGGAATCCACCATAAATTCTCCAACGCTTTTGTAGTCTTGTATGAAATATTTAAAACACCTTCAACTCAATACTTTCAGGACTCCAATACTTGAAATTTGCACTTCTCTACTCAAATTTGCATCAAACACATCACTTAAATCAATCTTGAATCTATCTTGCTTCTCTCTTGATTCTTTATTTTCATCTCACAACAACTCCACTCTTATTTATATTGTCTTCAACATCAAAAATATTCTCCAATGTCAACAACTATCCATTATACTTTACACATTCAAATTAGGTTGGCACCTAAACATTCCCAAGGTGGATAGGAATAAAAGGGGAACAAAACAATAGTACTTAACTGAGACCCAAAAAATAAATCTCACACGCCATTCTATGATTTCATTAATACTTGAACATCTTTGAATGTAGCATAGACACCAAGTCGGTCGTTACCTATGAAAACACATTAAACATTAAGTACACGATTTCAAAGATTCTACAACACCTAATAAAAAATTCTCTTGGAACAAGCAAGAGAACAACACCATTAACTCTCCTTCAAATCCACAAGTACTAAAAATTAGTTATGGAGAAATATGGAGCAAATACATTTCTACTTGACACCTCTATACAACATTGCAAAACTAGTTCACATATAGGTGAAAATATCTCACTTTGTACCATGATCTAGAAAACCAAATTCTAAATATAGAAACCAGTGATAACCTTGAATAACCTTTCCTATCCACATAGGCATAGCTTCAACATAGAAGAAACACGAAGCACAATACCAAAGCACATTCTGAATACTTGCACAACACTATTTACTCTGTTTATCAAATTTTCTCAAAAGAACTTGGAAACCAAGTACCAAAGACATAATCTAAGATCATTACTTCATTCCAACTCTTCTTCAGACACTACAAAAAAATGATAACTCTATGTACTCACAAAACTTCCTCAAAGTCTCAACTACACATGCACAACCTGCAACAACATGTTCTCTTTTCACAATTTTCTCAATATCCTCGACATGCATCAAACTGCTTAACACATAGTTGACATCAATGAAAACACCAGCATGTAGACTTCCTATTGAAATTAATGGAAACACCTTCATACTTGTGAAAAATACAACCTTTGGTAGGTTCAAATTGTTATTTATAAGGCTCCACTCTTATTTTGAACCTGCTGACATATTTGTTTTAGAATTCAATATCGCACAAAGGTGACATATTTTAACTTTGTACACTTTCTCGCTAGCTTGAAAACATCTTCTCTCAATGATTTGTGTAGGAGAGCTATGTGGCTGCCCCACTCACCACCCTTTAAACCATAAGCCTATGTTTTTGAAGGTGCCACATGTTAGGTAGGTACAAGTCTAAAGATATTTTGATTTTGGAGATACTTAAAGATGTTCCATTGGCTCAAAGATTAGCTACGGGAGTTTACAGTGACCCCATTTGTTGGGTCAGGGAATGCAAGCAACATCGACCAATTTCCATTGAGTCCATCATGTGGTTAGAATGAGAAGAGTGGGATTTCCATGCAACAATATCACCGTGAAGCGAGGAAGCTATGATTTCCCACTCACATAGTTGCAATGACTATGTGATGGTGGCCCTTGTGGGAGGCATGAAACAAGAATATTTTTTATTTCATCCATCTCCCTCGGGGAAATTTTCTCTCCATATATGGGACTCTTCTCTTTGTTTTGGGGGTTCCTATTTTTCTAATTATTGAAGGACTTAATACAGGACTCAGTAAAAACTTATTGTACCACAACATACCTTAAATTTATGACATGTTATTGAAGAATGAAAATTGAATATATAGTAGTATGCCTTATTTTCCTTTGCTATGTGTTTATCTCTATCCATTCTCTTTTTGATTTCATGTTCTATGTCTATTTAATGTCTTGAAATTTATGTTTTTTCTAGATTCTAGCTTTTAGAATTTTAGTTACCTTAATACATGTAGAGTTTGAATCATGTTTTAATGCTCTTTAATGTTAGAGGAATAAGTTATTTCACTTAATTAATCTAATCATATTTGTTAATTAATTAAGTCACTTATCACTTTAGTTACTTAAGCTAAACTTAGGCACATTAATAATTAATTATTAAGCGTGCACACTAGGGTTTCCTTTTAGGGTTATGCATACATTTCTTTTATAAAGAAATTCATCTTTTGTAATTTATCAATTCCCGAATACAATTCATTTGCACATCTTCATGCAAATTGCTCTTGCTTTTCTATTTTTCTCTTGTGGAAGGTATTTTCTGGTTTGCATGTTTGATCTTGGATTCTAACATGGTATCAGAGCCTTGATTTGTAGCCCCTTCTTAGTATTTTGGAGAAATTCATTGCAGAGCACATTTGGGGTTCCTCGAGGGTTTCATGCCTTGCACTTATTACTAGAGCATTTTCATCTCAAATCAACCTCACCATCAATTTCAGAGAGTTCGAGAGATGAAAATTGACATATAACACACCCTATTTTGGTGTTGGCTATTCCTGAAGCAAAATTTGTTTACCCAGCAAGCCGTACGACCTGCTAGGTACAAGGTACGATACTTATTTTGCAAGAAAAAATGTTTCTCCTTATATTATCAAGCTTTATTAAATTGTTTTAATGGGGTTGCATATTTTTTTATTGGCATATATACTATATTTCCTGGCGGATTAAATTTTTATTGGGTGGTTGGTTTTTTTTGTAGAGTTGTTACTACTTACAGGGGTAGTACCCTACCCTGTCGACCCATCCGAACGCTCATCCCATTAGCCTCCCCACCAGAATATATAGCTTGCTGGCCCCCCTTATCTCTCCGAGACCCATCGATTGGCCACATCCTCCTACTGGTTACTTTCCCACCGGCCCTTGCAGTCTTCACAACCTTTCTCCCACCGCCGGGCCTTGACACCTCCATAGCCACCAGCACCCAGCCGCACCGCCACTCTCCTAGTGGTTGGCTATTTTTTTCACCCAACAATTCCCAAGGTCACATGATGGACCATGGGGCAGGCTGAAAGGTGCTGAACTTTTGCACCCAATTAGCCTTCATAGTCCTTGATGTGCCTCTTTATAGCCCTTTTTTTCATTTTCTCATAACTTTTGACCTCAGAGGTGAATGTTTTGAAACAAGATATCACTAGAAAGCTGGTGAGCCCAATTTTCTCATGGAGTAGTTAGTTTTCAGAAATTTTGCTATTTGGTTGGATTTTTTGCTCGTTGAAGTCAGATGAAGCAGTTTTCGCTTCTGAAGGCATATCTTTTGCCTTGGTTATCTATTTTTCGTCATTCTTGCGGCATTGGAAAGATGATTCAGTCCTCTACATAGATTTGAGGTCATTTTTAATCATGGAGGTAGATGTAAACATTGGTTTATGCATGCATTCTTTGTTTTTTTCATGCACTAGGTTTGCATTTTCTCTCTAATTTATGCATGTTTTTCATATTCTCTCTTTTTTTCAATCATGGGTTATTATAATAAATGAGCTTATATAAATTTCCATCAGGGGGGTTTCTTGCATGATAATTTGATTAGAGTGTAGTTACATTGCATGCACTTTGATCACATCTTCATATTGATGACAACTCACATGAGTTGTATCTAGATTTTGTAGTTTCTTTTGGCCACATCTTGCTCATAGCTTGAAACATTTTGGTTCGCATCAGTTCAGATCTTAGATTGAGAGCCTATGGTTAATGATCCTAAATCACATCAGATTCAGATCGGGTCACATCTCAGTTTGAGGTCCATTCATTTTATGGCTAATGTTCCAAAATCTTCATGTTACTTGCTCCTATGGATCAATTTTAGTCATAGTTTGGCATCAGCATCAAGATACACATAGCTTCCAGATTCTTTCATCATATCATTCCCTCTTATGAGGGGAATAATTTATTCATCTACTATTGTTTCATAGATTCCAGGTTTGTTCTAGTTTGTGAGTTTTCTAGTGTTCCTTGGCATCGGGTCTGTTGTTGCATTATCATGATTCCACCTGAGTCCTTAAGTGACTCTCATATGGTTTCTTGTAAACAAAAGTATCTTTCCTTGCTTGCTAGATTTAAGATTCTAGTGTTACTCCACCAGTGTTCTTCCAGTGCTTCTTTGCAGCAGGTCATCTCATTGAGGGGGGTTTTGTCACACTGGGTTTTCTCCTCTTTGTCATTCATGGCATTTGTACATGGGTACCTGATCAAGCCTTGTTTCCGAGACCCATCTTTGCTTTCATGCATCTTTTCTTTAGTGTTTTAGCTACTTCCTAAGTTCATCTTAAGGGGGGGTGTTAGAGTAATAAGTTATTTCACTTAATTAATCTAATCATATTGGTTAATTAATTAAGTCACTTATCACTTTAGTTACTTAAGCTAAACTTAGGCACATTAATTTTATAAAGCAATTCATCTCTTGTAATTTCTCAATTCTTGAATAAAATTTATTTGCACATCTTCATGCAAATTGCTCTTGCTTTTCTGTTTTTCTCTTGTGGAAGGTATTTGCTGGTTTGCATGTCTGATCTTGGATTCTAACATTTAATTTTTTTACAAAATCTAGTTTAATTGATGTTTTATGATGCTATATATTAGGTTTGAAATGTTGTAAAATCTTGGAAAATCACCTTAAAATAATTTGATTCATGATTTTGTTTTTCATTCCTTCTCCCTTTTCCTCCCCCTCTTAACACAATGAAAATCCAGCTTCTAAAATCTTGGAGGTTGTTCTACTAAACAAAATTTAGTACCCTATTAGCAAAACTTCCCATATATTATATCTCTTAAGAGTCAGCCTTAGAGATCAATATTTTTTTTGGCATGATTGGTGGGACCAAAACACTTTCAACAAAGGAAGAAGAATGTTTATCAGTTGGAGGCTTGTCACTAGATCACTAATATTGTGTAATCCCATATTACTCTTACCTCTACTGGTGATTTTCAAAGGACAAATAATTTTAGGAAGTGCAGAGCAACACAAACACCAGTGCAAGCTCAAGCACAACAAATGGTTGTTCAAGGACCACACAAAAACTTTGTAGGATGGAATAGTGGTAGCCCGCTCATTCCTTTAACCCCTCTAGTAGTGTGGTGTCCAATTCCTACTAACGGTCTAAATGAACTCCCTAATTTCAATGGAGAGGATGACAAGACACCATTGGAACATCTACAAGATGTCACAAACATGTGCATAGTTCATCATATGACAAATAAAAATGTTTCCTTAAGGCTGCTCACTACTTCCTTTAAAGGGAAAGCACTAGATTGGTATAGATCCCTAGCCCCCAATTTAATTGCTAAATGGGATCAACTTGGAGATATATTTTTTTAAATATTCTCAGAGAAGGTTGAATGATCTTCGTTACTCCAACGACTGATAACCATGATAAGGGCTCCTCAAGAAGCTATCATAGATTTCAACACTAGGTTTCACAAAACTTGACAAAGGATCCCCTTAACAGCTATACCTCCAACATGTATCACTATTGTTTTCTACCTAAAGGATTTTAACTATGACATAGCCATAATGATTCAATAATTACGAGAATATACCCTTTTAAATGTATATGAATCAATTTTTATACCTGAGAACAATCTTATTGATGCTGGAAAGCTCCCTCCTTGACTACATATGCTAGTTTTCCCTAAGATACCACCTCCACCACCTAAAGATTCTCCCAGTACATCTACCATGCCTCCTTCAATGTATGTGTATCCCAAAGCACAAACCCATGTAGTTGCTCTTTCATCCTTGGCTACAGAGGTGAGTGACATGAAATTTTTTTTTGAACCTTTTTAAATGAGATACTTAACCTCAAAAGGTAGCAAGTTGCACCACCTAAGAACCCTTAACAAAATTTTCAAGGCAATAAACCTCCCTTCCAACATAATCAATACCATGGAGGGGCATGAGACAATTATCATTCCTAGCCTTCAAATTAGATAGTTCTAGTCCCCACTGCACTTCAAACCCTAATGCCAATTCATAAAAGAGAAATCATAGCTGGTTAGAATAATCTAGTAGATGACTCGAATTCATGGTTTTTTCCATGCAATGATGTACATATACCCTAGAATTTCCCTAGGGGTAATCTCTAGAAAAGGATCTTAGAACAACAAAATCAAGGAATTATTGTTGATACAAGTGTAGGTTCCTATCAGACCCTAGGAGTGGAAAATGCTATCCTAGTGGTGCAAATGCAGGGCATGTCCCTTGAAAAAGAAGAAGAAATTACTTCAGACCAGTACAATCTATTTTCCTAGATGGAGGGAGAGGATGTTGTGTTTTCCAATGACACATGAACATCCAAAAACCCTTAGGTTTAGTAAATTATTTCACCTGATATAAAAGGAGGTTGGATGAAGAGAATGTACCTATTACATCACAACCTAAGCTAGTCCTTGAAAGAGAGCTTGGAACCATTGACAATAGTCCCAGTGTTCCAAAAGAAAAGTGAGGTGACAATGAGCAAAGTGAAGGAGTCAAAAGCCCAAATAGTTGAACCACTTATTTTGGTGGAAGAATTGAAGAAAGCCTCATACCATGTCTCTTTGTGGGATATTTTGGCTATCCTAGAGAAAAAAATTATTGTGAGAAGCTTTGGAGGAAGGTAAGCTACCACCACCATAGGCTAATGCATCCCCAGAACCCAATCAAGAGAAAAGAAAAAGGCCAGTTCAAGAGTCTCAGGCTTTGGGAGTTGTGGCATTTATAAACAAAAAGGAAAAGGTGGTGAAGGAGGATGTAAATAAGCCAAAACCTGCCCTATTTTTCTTGACCCTCATTGTGGGGGATAAGTTGCTACATAATTCTATGATTGACTATGTTGCGAGCACCACAATTATGCCTAAGTTAATTGTGAATACTAAAACTAGAAAATGAGACCCTTGATAGAGGAATCATGCAATTAGATGGAAAAAGGGTTCATGTCATAGGGCTAATCAAAAGCCTTCCCCCGACCTTATATTCATGTCCTAGTATTAGAATCACCTAAGAAGTGGTAATAGTTGTTATCCCTCTAATTTTTGGGCTATGTATTTGTAGATATTTTATTGCTAAAAGTGGAGGATATTTATCTTTGGATTGGCCTCATCTAATCCTAGGAACAAAACATGGTGCCAAGATGAAAGTGTTATTAGAACCCCTAAGTTCAAAGCACATAATAGATGATGTTGTGATGAAATTTGAGGCTACACATTAATCCTTTTCAAAAAAATGAAATGTATTGTGTAGAGATGCTAGAGAATGAGGAGACTATTGGAGATAGAGGCCTTGAAGTAGAAGTCATGATAAATGAATTTATGGGGAGTGACCTATTCAAAAATTATGATGCTATTGTCCTTGGCACATACATGATTTATGGCAAAGATCAAGTCATCCCTCAAGTGACTAAGATGTAAGAAACCTAGCATGAAATATCAAGTGATGAATCAAACCTGTGGACTTTGTACTTTAATGGTGAAAGATGTAAGGTTGGTTTGGTAGTTGATATCTTCCTAGTATCCCCTTTTGGAGATGAGACTCTTAGAGCCTTCCAGTTCCAATTTTCCTACACAAATAATGAAGCCAACTATGAAGGCCCAATCCATGGTTTGAGTCTTATGGAGTGCATGGGAATAAAAAGGCTAAAGGTCTTTGGAGATGCAAATTTAGTGATCAAATAGATTAGAGAGACATCAATAGAAAAAAATGTGTGGATACAATCCTACCACCATAGAGTATGGGACATAATCGAAGGATTTGAGGCCTTTAATATTCAAGGACTTCAATATCCAAGTGATTCCAAGTGGATAGGATGGCCATGGTCAGGTCTCAATTTGACCCACTCATAGACCTATTATTAAACCAACATGCAACATGGGTGATTATAAGACTTGCTATATTCTTGATAATGATAAAAAAATGGCAAGTCTTTAAGAGTGACACTTAGATTGCAATGTTTATTTAGCGTTCATATGAGTTTGTTGAACAATTACAACCTAAAATTAAAGAGGCTTTTAGAGACTAGATTATTCAACTTAGAACCAACAAGCTTCTGAAGGGTTTAATTACCCTAGAGAATCATTTTGATTTTGATTATGTACCAAAAATGAAAAATAAACTTCATCATGAACAAAGGTGATTAATCTGATCAAGATGTTAGAGGTTGAAAGAAACTAAAAGTTAGAAAAAAAAATTCCTCAAAGGGAAAAAGAAAGGTTGATATCCTTCTGCAATGAGTATGATAAGGTGATGGCATGGACATATGATGACCTAAGGGGTGATGATCCTAGTGTGATCCTACATTATAGATTATAGATTTTATTAAAGGAACTAAATCAATCTACCTAAAACATAGGCCAAATAATCCAAAGATAGAGCCCCTCATGGCCCAAGAATTGAAAAACCTAATAGAGTCTAGGACCATATACCCAATTAAGCACTCTACCTAGGTATCCAATTCGGTCCCTATCTAGAAGAAGAATAGAGACATTCAAATTTGTGTGGATTTTAGATATTTAAATAGAGCATCTCTAGAATATTACTATCATCTTCTTTCTATTGAAAAAATTCTTTATAATATGGTAGGATCAAAGATGTTTTCCTTACTAGATGGTTTCTTTGGATATAATCAAGTGGGGGTCAAAGAAGAGGATCAACATAAAACTGTGTTTACCACCCAGTGGGGAATGTTGCATATGCCAAGATGCCTATTATCCTGTCAAATGCAAGGACTTCCTTTCAACTAGAAATGGATGTTTCTTTCAAGGATTTGATCAATTTTATCATCCTTATATATCTGGATGACTTGAAAATGTTATCCAAGTCTAAGGAGAATCATTTCAATCATCTGAGAAAGGTTTTCCAAAAGTTTCAAGAGTTTGGGGTGTCTTTGAACCCCAAGAAATATGTTTTTAAAGTATTGTAGGGTAATTTGCTTGGGTAAATAGTCTCTAAAGAAGGAATTCCCATAGACCCTTAGATGGTGAAATACATCAAGGATTTACCCCTACTAGTAAATAAGAAAGGGGTACAATATTTGTTGGGAAAAATCAAGCTTTTTAGTATATTTATCTTTAACTTTGTTGGGTTGGTAAGGCCTACTCCCCTCGTGCTAAAGGACCTAGTTTTCAAATGGACCATAGAGGGTAGAGCCACATTCGAAAAAATAAAAGAAGCAATTTCTTACACCCCAGTTTTGAATAACCCCAACTTTGTAAAATATTTCATCTTGTATGTCTATGGTGGTGAACATGACATCATAGTGATGCTTACATAGAAAGATGAGAAAGAAAAGGGAGAGCACTTGATTTTATTCTATTCAAGAACCTTATGAGAGTACGAAACCAAATATAAATTTGTTGAAAATCAAGCGTTCACGATTTTGAAAGGTATCAAAAAGTTCAAACACCTGGTGTCAAGAAGCAAAATAATGATTTACATGGCTCATTACAATGTAAGAGAATACATCATGAAAGGGGAGATCACTGATAAGAGAGAAAATTGGATCACAAAAATCCTATAGTATGATATTGAGTCCTAACCAATGAAAGTAATTATAGGAAAAGGACTTTGTGATTATTTGGCTAATGAAATCAATGCCCGGTTTGAAGAAGAACTTTCAAAAGAAGTTTTGATCAATCAATTTGAGTTGAAAGAGTCTTGGGTTACAGATGGAGTCTATTTTATGGAGACTGCTAGATATCTAGAAAGCCTCCCATCACACAAAGGGAGATTCTACAACTTACAAAATGTTTGATATGAATTAATTGGAGGATTCCTTTTCAAAAGGAACTTTGATGGGGTACTCCTTTGATGTGTAGATGGACACCAAGATAGTAGAATTTTGCACAAATTTCAAAATAGTCTGGCTGGTGATCATTTATTTGCAAAAAAGAACCACCATGAAGATAATGCATGTAGGATATTATTAGTCTAACTTATTTTTAGATTATCATAGCCTGGTTAGGAAATGTCAGTAGGACCAATTCTTTGTGGGCAAGTGAAAAAATTCAGCTATGCCTCTCAATCCGATAGTGATTAATGAGCATTTTGCTCAGTGGAGATTAGACTTCATTGGAATGATCAATCCAATGTCAAGCATTGTGAACAAGTGGATTCTAAGTTGGGTGATAGACTACTTCACCATATGGTCAGAATCAATTCCCCTAAAAGGTGCCATAAAGAATGAGATCATCAATTTTTTTGGAAGAGTTGGTGGAACGTTTTGGCTATCCAAAAACCATTATTTTAGATAATGCAAGAGATTTCCTTGGCTCAAATGTTTCTAAATTTGCATTAAGGAACTAGATCTTTCTTAAGACCTCATCCAATTATTATCCACAAGGTAATGGTTTGGTAGAATCCATGAATAAAAAGTTAATAAGACTAATCAAATTGATAGGTGCAGATCATCAGAAGGAATGACATAAACATATGAGAACAATGCTCTAGGCTGACCAGATTACTCCTAAGAAAGTATTAAAGAAATCTCCATATGAGTTGGTTTATGGGAAGGAGGTTGTGTTGCTAATTTATTTAGAGATCCCTACATTACAACTACTTAAATTTTTGGATATTAAAGAAGGTGGAGCCATGGAAGTGATATTGATAGAGCTATTTGGTGTCCAAGAATATTGAGAGAAATATCATGATGTCATGACCAATTGTTAGCAGGTGCTTAAAAAATGGTTTGATAAGAAAGCATTTGACCCTGGTTTCATATAGGGAAATTTGGTCCTAAAGTATGGCGAATGAGTTGCTAAGGTGGGTTAGCATGCTAAGTTTGACTCACAGTGGAAAGGTCCTTTACAAATTATTAGATGCAAGGAGAGCAACACATTCAAAATGGAAGATATGGAGGGAAATACTCTTGGGATTATAGTGAATGGAATCCATTTTAATCATTTTAATTAATGCTTTGTCTCTTGCGATACCCCTTGTAAATAGTTGTTTTTCTTTGGGGTGTGTTTTTCCTTTTCAATAAGAACAATACATGCGATCTATTCGATTTTCTTTCTAGGTGTCTTGCCACCCTGGAACTCCTTTCAAGGAAATCATGAAAATTCCCCCCCCTTAAAAATCACTTTCTAGTCAATTTTAATATCAATATGCCACTTGTACTCTCGTGCTACCTTTTCAACATCGAAGTTCCCAAAAATATGGTGTCATCAATCACATACTCTTAATCCACTATGAGTTGTGTTTCTCAAGAAAGGGATGGAATTAAATTTGCACAAGTGGCCTCGGTAGTGATAGTTAAATGTTTTTTACTCTTTACTCAATTATATTATTTCAAGAGTGCATAGAGAGCTAAAGAAAAAATTGTGAAGCATTTCTGATCTATAATGTGGAGAACTGTGAATTGTGCCAAAAATAATTGAACAAGAGAAGGGATTGAGAATTCAAGATAAAATTTATGGAGCCAGTAGCATCAACTTTTGGTGTCGAAGCAAAAACCTAGGGAATCCTTGAATTTTTGTGGAGAAAATAATTCGTCTCTACTTCGGTCCTACCTAAAACAAAAGTGCAATACACCAGGAAATTGGATAAAGGAATTAACAAGAACCCTAGTGCATTCCTTGACTATAATGATAAAATACATGATCCCAAGCTACACAGGAACAAAAAACATCTCTATTAAGGGGCTTTAGAAAGAATGATGAACATAACATCGAAGGGTGAATATGATTATCTAGGTGTCTAGCTATGGAATTATGGTTTTTCATAGTTCATGCTACCGATAGTTCACCCTTATCCAAAGCTTGTTGATTCCTACACAAATTCATATGACCTTGTTCATGCTATCCACAGTTCACCCTTTATTCCACAACCTCAGAACAACAACGTAATAAACACACCAACAAAAAGAACTTCACTTCACCACTAACAACCTATAGCACTTCTTATTACAATTTTCTCAATATCCTCGACATATACAACTTCTAATGCAACATTTCTAATAGTGTTGACATCAATGACAACCACATATCAGCAACACAACCACAACATCCAATAGGTGGTTGGTCTTGGTTTTCTTTGAATGTGGGTTCCATTTGAGGAGTTTTTGTTGGAAGAATGAAGAACATCTCATTTTTTAGCTTTTGTGTTGTCATTGATGTCACCATGTTATATGAGTTGCACCTGCAAGTTTAAGTTCTAACTTGATTTGGTATTATAAATTGGCATGATAGTTATTATCCTCCAGTATTTTGGTCTACAATCCTCTGTTGATGAATATCATAACTTGTGGTTTTCGGAAAGGGTTCTTGGATGGTAGAAGCTTTTAAGTTCATAATTTCATGTGCTCAGGTGCTTGTATAGCGAGTTGGCATCATTTTGTTGTTGCATTTTGTTAATAGGTCTATCCCTGGCCGACCTAATCAATAGTTGATGTTGTAATAAATTAATTATATATTGCGGATGTATTTGTGACCTATCTTAGGTCCATGCCGACATATTGTACTGTGCTACACGCTTGAATTGTTTTTGGAAATTTTTTGTACAAGCTAGAAGCCGACAGTCAATCTTTTTGGTGAATAAGGGTTGCATCTAATTAGGCTGATGTAATTGATGCTTTCGGATCAATCAAATATATATATTGGAAAATTTTGAGATTGATGGTGTGAATGTGAAGAGAAAAGTATACAAGTATGTGAAGATGATGAAGTGTGTAAAGTCTATTTACTGAGAATCAAAGGAATTGAATCAACACTTGTTAGGTGTAACTTTATTAGTTCATTTTCTGGATGTAAGGCATTTCTATATTGTATCTTTGTAGGCAGTGAGCCTCCCATTTTGGACAATGAGTCTTGGTAGTGAGCCACCCTTTGTAATATCTTATAACTGGTTATACTATATTGTGAGCTAATCCTCACTGTTGTTTTTCCCATTTTGGGTTTTCCACGTAAAAAAATTTGGTGTTCATGTGTTGTGTGCTTTTATGTTCTGCTAATGCTCTTGCTCATTTTTATTGATATATGCATTTGATTAATTGGATGGTGTTTTTTCAATATGTTTAAGAAGATATTGATTCACTCCCCCCTCTCAGTATCCTGGGTATTCAACATTTGTAAGGTCACTTGGTTCTTACCCCCATGCATAAGTTTCCTCATTGGTAGTGTTCATTTTTGGTGTGCTAGAGCTACTCTTGTTGGCTTCCATTTTTTTATGTGTTGAGATCACGTGGTTGTCATAAACAAGTGCCAAGACTTTGTGAATTTTTGGTGATTTCTAACTTATGGAATGAACTAATGCTTTATTTTTGGGATTTTTTGTTTTAAAGAAATGGTGTTGTGTTTTTGGGATTTTTTGTTTTTAAAAGGATGCTATGTTTTTGGGTGAGCCAAGATTTTCTATTGCCATGCAAGAGGTGGTAATACAAGCCTTTTGGCCGAAATGTCATCTCTTCATTCTTCTTTGTCTAGGATATTAGTTGTGGTTCTCCATTGAGTGGTTGTTTCCTTTTTCTCAAATATGAAACTCCTCAAACTACATATAAGGTCTGATTTTTCACCTTCAATTCGCATGAAATTTGGTTATATGATAGGTGTTGTAAGATTTGGCTGTCGAACTAGAGTAGTAGGATGACAAATGGTCATAAAGTGAGTGATGTTGATGAATGTTTTCTAAATGAAGCTAACTTTGGGATTCAAAATGTTGAAATATTGGATCGATATTCCACTTCATTTTTTTAGAGGATATATTTTGGGGATCTACATGAACTAGCCTTGAGGTGCAAGTAAATGTTGATATCTTTGAAATCAAGAGTGAAGGAATAATCCAAGTTGTTGTTTGGATTTTGAATCCTAAAACTAGTTTGGAGTGTTTGATTTTTTTGCAAATGGATGATGGACTGATGTGGTTTGGAGGTCTAACTATTTCATTCTTACAAGGTGAAATATGTAACTATTTTTGGATTAGTCTCTATTTTACACAAAAAAATAAGGAAAAAGTGGGAATCTTAGAATAGTAGTGGCAATTTCTTTTAAAAGCTACCAAATTTATGTAAATAACAGTCAAGTATGAAGGAAAACTGCAGTAATCTCTATCAAAAGTAGCCTCTGTTTGCAAGTTTTATGAATAGTGAATGGTGAATGCAAAAGTAGCCTTCTTGATAAAAAAAATGGCTAGGTTTAAGTCAATTGTGGCTAATAAAATAGGTCAAGTGCAACACTGTTAGGATCAACTATGACAAATTTTAAGTCAACTACATTATTTTTTCAAAAGTGGAAATTTTTTTATAGTGATTGTCATAATCTAGAGAGAAATAGCGGTAGGTTTTTGGTCAACTACAACTAGTTTTAGGTGAAAAGTGGTAGAAACATGAGCAAGAGTGCTTTTTGTTCACTTTTTTTTCTAGTTTCTATTTTTGGCAGCAGTTTGCATAAGTTTGCAAATTTGATGTCTTGTTTTGATCTGATTTGTTTTGAGAAGTTTGGAAATTGATACAATACAACATAACAATAAAAAAAATTGACTCTAAATGTCTATAGTTTGAGCAAGTTTCTTTCCAAAAAAGCTCAAAGTTTATGAAAATCAAGATACTAAAACCATAGTTCCCAATGTTGACTTTGGTCTAAGATGTGATTTGAAATATAAGCCTAAATATTCAAAAACCTTTAGAGATATTTGTTTAAGATATCTTTTAAGGAGTGGAAACATAGGGCTCTTTTCAAAGTTATTCACACTAAGTCCAAAGGGTTTGAAATTTGATAACCAAGTCCAATGTTTGTTTTTATGTGTTCTTTTTGAACCAAGAAAAAGTGTTTGATGTCCAAAGTAACAAAGAATTTTGGAAATTTTGTGAAGACAATCATTACACCCTAGAGATAGACACATTCTTTTAGGTGGGCTTACCTCATGCCCCAAAGGGATTATTTTACATGCAACTTACGGAGAGTGTTTTAATCTCAACCATAAATCAGACATGGTAAGTAACTTCTTGGAAGTAAATTTTGATGCACCACTTTCAAAGAATGTTTTGGATAAAAAGGGTGGCCTCTACTACATTGGTTCTTAGTCACTGCTCCGGGGATCTGGTGCAGGGGTAGACAAGATCCTTAAGCATCACTTGAAGGTTCAGGAGGATGCAGAGGTCATGAAGATCTATAACACATCTCAGAGCATCAATTATGACATTTTGAAGCCTATAATGGCTTTTGGAATGGATAAACACATTAGAGGTCCAATCAAAAGTCTTGAGGGTCCTGATAAGGACCCTATCAGGACCCTAGGACCAAAATGCATTGTAATTGGGCCAATAGTGTCCTAGGGGTCTAAATAGGTTTTACTCATGTTAATTAAGGTTGAATGATAGAATGCAATAAATTTTAGTGGGCTTTAGCTAATAGAAGTTAATAAATAAGAAGTTGGAAATTCAAATTTTGAAATCCAACGGCTAGTTGTGTTTTGGGCGGGTAAGTAGGTTTTTGATGTTTTAAAAATAAAAATGTAATGAAACCGATCCAAATCAGTTGGAACAGTTTTGGAATGGGTCTACAAACTTGGAGAAAGCATTTGTACAAAAGGTTGGTTGATGTTGCAAGCATTGTACAGACTGCTACATGAAATCAACAAAACTTCAGTCTTTTTTGCATTTTCTTGTGTTCTTTTGATGAACTACTAATTTCCATTGATGATATAATCAATTGGATGGTTTAGGGATTTGTAAATACATGTTTTAAACCCTTTTGCATGTCCTAAAAGTAATTACAAGTAGTTCTTTGTACGTTACTACTGACTGTCTCAAGGAAAGTTCTGATTTTTCATTGACTTTGAGATTCTTCATGAATGAATGATCCATTTCATGGGAGATTGTGACTATAACTTGTGAAATGGATCATATTTAACATGTATTATATAGGATTAACAAACTAATGTGTAGGAAGGAAGAATACTAAGGTGTACACCGAGTTTTCACAAGGAAAAGTGCTTGAAAATGGTGCCTAAGGTATAGCAGTAGGAGATCTACCTGAATAAGGGGTATTTTTTTGAGTTGGGATTGATTAAATATGTTGGTCTAATCATGAAAAGTCAAGGAACTGGTTCTGGGAGTGTTTGGAAGGCTAGTTTTCAAAAAGCCCTAGTTTTAGGGGATTAAATGGAGGGTTTTGTGATCAAGGGTCTTAAAGGTGTCATAGGAGTCTAAGACCTTGAAAATACTTAGTTTGGGAATATTTCAAGATACTGTTGAAAATATCATAGTTAGGGGTTAAGATTTGAATAAGGTTGCTTTGAAAAAGAGGGCTAATTAGGCCTTGATTTTGTGGAAACAACATATTTTGCAAAGAGTGTTCTAAAACAAGTGCCATTAGGGTTTGGATATGTTGTGTAGCCTCATAAAAAAAACTTGAATCAATCATTAAGTTGGGGAGTGCTTTTGGAAAGTTGAGAGAAAAGTCCAAAAAATAGTCGCTAGAGGCCTAGTTGGGCTAAAAGCCTAGTCAAGGTGAAAAAATGGGTTTTTGTCTAAGTCAGAGGATTGGGACTTTGAAATCATTCAAGAAAGGTGTAATTGTGTTCCTTAAGAGTATTCCTAGGTTTTGGGTCCATAAGGGAAGGATCTAAGTCATAAGTGAACCACTGAGGCCTTATCTCCATAAGGGTGCCTAGAAGATGTTTTGAGAGTGTATCATTATAAGTCTTGAAACTTTGAGTTTTTCCTAAAGTCCCATTCCCTCTGCATCAGAGTGGTATTAGATCAGTGAGTAGGTCCTTTAGGGTTTGAAAAAATCAGCAATGGCACCTAAAAATAAACTAGCAATAGAGTTGGAGGAGTTGAGGGAAACCTTGGAAAGGGAAATAAGGGAAAGAAGAGAACAAGAAGCAGCAAGAGAGCAGGCTAAAGCAAGGGAAGAGAGGAAATGAAGAAGGGAGAGAGAAGCTATGCAAGATAGGATAAACAACCTTGATAGAAATAGGAGGAGAGAAGAACAAGAAGACCAAGAAGACAATGATGAAGAAGAAGAGGATGTGCGGATAACCCAAGAACAACCAGCAGATGAGATAGAAGACCCTGAGGAAAGGAGGTTAGTAAGGTTGTTGAAAGCAGTACAAGTTCATGGAGGAAAGAGTCACATAGATTTTCCTATCTATCAAAGGAAGATGGATAGTGAAAAGGTGTTAGGATGGCTTGATGCCTTAGACAACTATTTTGAGTTTGAAGAGATGGAAGAAGAGAGGAAGGTTAAGTTTTCCAAAACCAAGTTGAGAGGTACAACATTGACATGGTGGACTAGGTTTTAGAATGATAGGATGGCTAGGGGATTGGAAAAAATTTCTACATGGGAAAGGATGAAGAGTTTGGTCAAGGAGCAATTCCTACCATCTGATTATACCATTCATGTGAAGAGGATGAGGTAGAATTTAAAGCAAAAGGACTCGGATGTGATGTCCTATACTGAGCAATTTCACAAGCTTAGTATCAGAGGAGGATATGAGGAAGAAGATGAGAAAGTAGCCAAGTATATCAATGGTTTGAGGTATAACTTACAAGATGAGATTCATTTGCAGATGCCAAGGACATTAGGAGAATGTTTTCAATTGGCCATTAGAGCTGAAGAGAAGGTGAAAAGGAAGCAAGAGATTTCAAGCAATGGTGGAAGAGGAGGTAGTTCAAACAGAGGCAGAGGTAATAGAGAACAAGGGCAAGGCAGCAATGATAAAAGCAGCAATGACAAAGGAAAAGAGGTGTTTTTAGATCAAAGAGGAGGATACACTCATAGAGGAGGAGGCAGATTTGGACAAGGTAGAGGCACATTCACAGGCAAGTGTTTCAATTGCAATGAACCAGGGCATCCTTCTTTCAAATGTCCTAAATGGGAACAATCAGATAGGGGCAGAGATAGGAGAGCTAATTTGGTACAAGAAGAAGAGGACAAAAAGGAGGAATCAAAGTCATTGATGGTAGACCCTGTGATTGATGGTGAGTTCCTTATGGTAAAGCAAGGAGAAATACTACATCAAGAACCAAAGGTAACTATATTCAAGACAAATTGTCTCAGTCATGGTAAAATATGTAGATTGCTCATAGATTCAGGATCACATAGCAATTTGGTTTCATCTGATATGGTAGCCAAGTTAGGAATTGAAACATTTGATCATGCTACTCCATACAAGGCCACTTGGGTAACTTAGTTGCAGCATGTAGAGATTAGTAAGAGGGCTTATGTGGATTTTTCAATTGGTGCATATCAGGATAGGGTGCTTTGTGATGTCATTCCAATGACTTGTGGTCATATCATTTTAGGGAGACCATGGTAGTTTGCTAGGAGGACAGTGCATGATGGATACCATAAAACATATTTGGTACACAAAGGAGATATTAGGTGTAAGTTGAAGCCTTTACCTTTGGAGTAGTTTAATGAAATTTTTCTGATCTATTTTGAGAAGAATTTGCAGGTGAATATGTCGGGTAAGACAGGGGAAGATACTGGTTGGTTGAAAAATAGCAAGTTGTAGCAGGGTTATGTGGCGCACGGTCCTAAAAATTAGAACCTATGGGACTTGGAAAGTATCAAGGTTGGGGGTATTGAATGCCCTATTGTTGAGGTTAATAGGGATGGTGTTCCTTCACAAATAAATCAGTGGAGTAAAGGCAGGAACAGGGCACAAGGAAAAACTGAGTTCAAACAGCAAAGAGGACAAACAAAACACTATTTTGACACTAACATAATGTGTGACATGAGTGCAGGTTTGCAAAAAAGGAAGAAGGTGACTTTAGGAGATTTCATGTTGTGTAATCAGAAGGTGCAAACATACAGGAACAAGGAGTATTATGGTGACAACAAGTTGGATACTTCTTGGGGCAAGAAACTTTTCTTTCTTGGGGAGAACGGTGTAGGGGCACCCAAGCTCCTTAAGGATCACCTAAAGAGTCAGGAGGATGCAGGAGTCATGGAGATCTATAACACATCTTAGAGTATCAATTATGACATTTTGAAGCCTATAATGGCTTTTGGAATGGATAAACACATTAGAGGAATCAAAAGTCTTGAGGGTCCTAATAAGGACCCTAGGACCAAAATTTATTGTAATTGGACCAATAGTGTCCTAGGGGTCTAAATAGGTTTTACTCATGTTAATTAAGGCTGAATGATAGAATGCAATAAGATTTAGAGGGATTTAGCTAATAGAAGTTAATAAATAAGAAGTCAAAAATTCAAATTTTGAAATCCAACGGCTAGTTGTGTTTTGGGCGGGTAAGTAGGTTTTTGATGTTTTAACAATAAAAATGTAATGAAACTGATCCAAATCAGTTGGAACAGTTGTGGAATGGGTCTATAAACCTGGAGAAAGCATTTGTATGGAAGGTTGGTTGATGTTGCAAGCATTGTATGGACTGCTACAGGAAATCAACAAAACTTCAGTCTTTTTTGCATTTCTTGTGTTCTTTTGATGAACTACTGATTGCCATTGATGATATAATCAATTGGATGGTTTAGGGATTTGTAAATACATGTTTTAAACCCTTTTACATGTCCCAAAAGCAATTACAAGCAGTTCTTTGTACGTTACTACTGACTGTCTCAAGGAAAGTTTTGATTTTTCATTGATTTTGAGAGTCTTCATGAATGAATGATCCATTTCATGGGAGATTGTGATTGTAACTTGTGAAATGGATCATATTTAACATTCATTATACAAGATTAACAAACTAATGTGCAGGAAGGAAGAATACTAAGGTGTACACCGAGTTTTCACAAGGCAAAGTGCTTGAAAATGGTGCCTAAGGTATAGCAGTAGGAGATCTACTTGAATAAAGGGTATTTTTTTGAGTTGGGATTGATTAAATATGTTGATCTCATGGTGAAAATTCAAGGAACCAGTTCTGGAAGTGTTTGCAAGGCTAGTTTTCAAAAAGCCCTAGTTTTAGGGGATTAAATGGAGGGTTTTGTGATCAGGGGTCTTAAAGGTGTCATAGGAGTCCAAGACCTTGAAAATCCTTAGTTTGGGAAAATTTAAAGATACTTTTGGAAGTCTCATAGTTAGGGGTTAAGATTTGAATAAGGTTGCTTTGAAAAAGAGGGCTAATTAGGCCTTGATTTTGTGGAAACAACAGATTTTGCAAAGAGTGGTCTGAAACAAGTACCATTAGGGTTTGGATATGTTGTGAATCATCATAAAACACACTTGACTCAATCATTAAGTTGGGGAGTCCTTTGGGAAAGTTGAGAGAAAAGTCCAAAAAATAGTCGCTAGAGGCCTAGTTGGGCTAGAAGCCTAGTCAAGGTGAAAAAGTGGGTTTTTGTCTAAGTCAGAGGCTTGGGACTTTGAAATCATTCAAGACAAGTGTAATTGTGTTCCTTAAGAGCATTCCTATGGTTTGGTTCCATAAGGGAAGGATCTAAATAATAAGTGAACCACTGAGGCCTTATCTCCATAAGGGTGCCTAGAAGAAGGTTTGAGAGTGTATCATTATAAGCCTTGAAACTTTGAGTTTTGCCTAAAGTCCCATTCCCTCTGCATCAGGATCCAATGTTTTTCTAGAACCCAACAATCCACTTAAGGCTTTAACCGACTTACTCAAGGCTCTATATACCAAATGGTGCCTCCCCTTTCTTGAATGGCACTAACGACAAAGTAATCACTGGTTAAGTCATTTGGCATTTAGCCTTGACCATTTATATAGTGTCCTGAGGGGAAAATCACTTTGATTCACCTTTGAGTTCTCCAATGTGGGATGTGTCTCAAAGGTAGGCCCTCTAAAGGTGATGCTTGAAATTAAACAAGTACAAAACTCAAAGTGCTTTTCATCATCTAAGATCACCAGAAAGATGTGAGGGGAGAGGATAGAAACTTAGTTTTCTAAACATTGAAGACATAGCATACAATTCATCTTAATCTTTGTTTTGATTCATTCCTTTTATTTTATGTATGCTTTGTTCCCCCCTGACAACATTTGGCACACCTAGTGGGACCTAGATCCTTGACATTAACATTTTTGTGATTTTTACTTGAGTAGTTGGAGGTTCCAGAACACAGTTGCCTTTTTTTGTAATGCAATTGAAATTTTTTATGCAAAAGCTATAAGATTTTTATGTGGTAATTTCTTTGATTCTACCACAGTTGCACTTTTCCCAGCCGCTACTACACAAAACAAGGTCGCTTTTGACTTTTTAAACTGCTATGTCTTGTAGGTTTCTAACATAGTTGAATTCTGACAGGGTCACTTTTGACATTTGTACCACTTTTAGTAGAAACAGGTCTGCAATTGCACATTTCTGGACCTCTTTTGACTAAGATGACCACTATTGCTTAAAGTGAAAAGTCCATTACTATCTAAAATATGAATGCTATTGCTCTATTTCTTTTTTATTTAAAATTTGTAGGTAGTTTTCTTGATTTATAATGCTAACAGGTGATTGTTTTGGGTGTTTTGAAAGTTGCTAACATTTTTTGTGCAACACCTATAGAGATATGGTATATTTTATATCAAGAACGACTAATGGTTTTATTGTGGAGATGGCGAATGGTTGAAGGCTATTTTAGTGTTCTAATAATATTTTTTAGTTTAAAGAATTTTTTGATTTGGTGTTGTAAAATTGAACCCACAACTTGCACACTTCAATTTGGTATTACTAAAACTTAACTTACAAAAGCTTTCTTAGTGTAGAAAATCTTTCAATTAGTGTTTTAAAAATGAACCAAACAACTTGCACACTTCAAAGTGGCATTTTTAAAAATTGAACCTACAAGCTTTTTTTAGTTAGAGTAGATTTCAATTGGTGTTGATAAAACTAAACCTTCAAAAGCTTTCTTAGTTAAACAAAATTTCATTTAGGGCTTGTAAAATTGAATGTTCTTTGTTTTTTATCAACGCTTTTCATTTTTTTTTATGAACGAACACTTTTAATTTTTTGACCACATTAAGATGAATGAAACCATTAGAAACACTCAAGATTGGTGCTTAAAATTGAACAAATCCATTTTGATTTGCACCTTTGCTATATTTGACTAAATTATCAAATGCTTTCGATTTGGTGCACATAAAACATGAATTGATATCTTCACACTTCAAATTTTGGGATTAAAAATTAAATTTCTATAGATGTTATGTTGTGTTTTCTATGCTTGGAAAACCAAGCACATGTATCCTCTCCCCTCATGTCTTTTGATGATCTTGGGTGACGAAAAGCACTTTAGGTTTCACATTTGTTTTATTTCAATCATCACCCTTAGTAGAGAACCTGCTAGGAGACACATCCCACAATGGAGAACTCCTAGTGATTCCTACAAGAACATTTACCAGTGGGCTTTAAATAAAGGTTGCAAAATTATAATGAAAGTATCTTCAATCTGGGGCAACAACATACTGCACCTAATCCATCTCTAAAAGTGGAAGGGAATGGTTTAATTCCTTAAGTGGTAGGTAGATGGTAGTTTCCATATGGTGTTCATGGTTGTCACCAAATTCCTTATTTTAGAAGCCATCCTTGTTTTAAATTTTTTTTTTTGAAATTGGTGCATTAAAAAATTTCTACTGAGAAGTTACGTACGAAGTTTGATTTATGGTTTACTCCATAAGTTGCATGTAAAATCATCCCTTTGGGGCATGAGGTAAGCCTACCTAAAAGAGTGTACCTACTTAGGGTGACTTGACTGATGTATGCCAAAATTTATTTTATTGACATGAACACTTTGCTTGATTTAAAAAGAACACAACAAAACAAACATTGAACTTGGTTATCAAAATCTCAAACCTTTTGGACTTAGTGTGAATACCTCTGAAAAGAGCCCTATATTTTCACTCCTTAAAGTTATCTTAAACAAATATCTCTAAAGGTTTCTGAATATTTAAGCTTACATTTCAAGTCACATTTAAACCAAAGTCAACATTGGAAACTATGGCTTTAGTTTCTTGACTTTTACAAACTTTGAGCTTTGTGGAAATAAACTTGCTTAAACTATATACATTTAGAGTCAATTTTTTTGACTATTGTGTTGTATTGTATCACTTTCCAAATTCTCAAAACAAATCAAATCAAACAATACATCAAAATTGTAAACTTGACCAAAGCTACTGTTAAAATGAAAACTGGGAACAAATTGAAAAGAAGCCGCTATTGCAGATATTTTGTTTCTTTTGACCTAAATATTACCATAGTTGATCTAAAACCTACCGCTATTGCTCTCTGGTTTATGATAGTCACAGTCAAAAATTTTCCGCTTTTGCAAACTAAAACTGCAGTTGACTCAACATTACCACTATTGATCTTAATATTACTGTAGTTGACCTATTTTCTTAACCACACTTAACATAAATATTTCCACATTTGATAAATCTTCTGCTATTACTTTCACTATTCACCTATTTGAAAAATTGCAAGAGAGACCACTTTTGATGAAACTACTATAGTTGTCCTGAAAACTCAACCACTATTGACCTAAATAGGGTCAATTTTGTCAGAATTACTGCTATTTCTTTTTTTGTTACCAGTCACAACTTGAAATAGAGACCGATATTGCTCTAATTTTGACTGCAGTTGTCCTAAATTTTAAATGCTACTGCTCTAGATATTTCTTCTATTGCCCTATTTTGTGCTGTAAATTAGAGATTGATTCAAAACTGGTTAATCTTTTATATTTTGAAAAAAAAAAGGTTAAACCTCTAAAAAAAATTATATCTACATCATTCCATTTCCATTTTTAAATAACTCAAACACATCAAACTAGTTTTAGGATTCAAAATCAAAACACCAACTTGGATAATTCCTTTACTCTTGATTTATAAGATATCAACATTTTCTTGTACCTCAAGGCTAGTCCAAGTAGATCTTCAAACATATCCTCTAGAAAAGTAGAGTAACATATTGGTCCAAGTTTTCTACACTTTGAATCCAAAAATTAGCATCATCTCCAAAACACCCACCAAACATCACTCACTTTATGACCATTTTTTTCCTACTTCTCTTGTTCAACAAGCAGATCTTACTGCACCTATCATACAACCCAATTTCATGCAAGTTGAAGGTGAACAATTAGATTTAGTAGTTTGAGAAGTTTCATGTTTGAGAAAAAGGAAACACCAACTCAGTAGAGAAACACAACTAATATCCTAGACAAAGAAGAATGAAAAGATGATCTTTTGATAAGAAGGCTAGTATTACCACCTACTTCTTGGAAATAGATAATCCTAGCTTACAAGACACCATTCTTTATAACAGAAAAATCCCAAAAATAAAGACATCATTTTCATTCCATACTTAGTGATCACCAAATTCAAATAGGTCTTGGAATTGTTTATGACAACCATGAGACCTCAACACAGAAAAAAAGATGGAAGGCAACAAAATTAGCTCAAGTGCACCAAAAAAAAACATCAGTAATGAGGAAACCAACCCATGGGAATACAAACCAAGTGACCTTACAACTCCTCAAAAAGAACCCTCATTCATGGCAACACAAAACCAACCACCAAGTGATGAGGAAGTATGCATTAGACACCAAAACATGATTGTTAGTCAAAATCAGCTTCAAAATCTCAATGACGTAATCATAGAAGAATATGATAGTGATGGGGAGGTCACTGAGGAGAAGCTATTAGAATACTCCCAAGAACCTAAGATGCAAAAGCTTATGGACAAGATGCTTGAAAGATGATGCATGAGCAGGGTTGTGGCAATCTTGCATCACCCAAAAATATTTAAGTTGTTCTTGTTACTTCCTTTTTGGCTTTGCAATTTCATGTTTTTAGGCTTGTGGATCATTTCTATTGTTTTTCGGATCTCTTTGGCACATAATTCTATGTTCTTCAAGGGGTGAGTGATCTCTCTTTGGGTTTGCACCTCATTCTATGCATTCTCCAAAAATAAATCTTTGGTGTAAGCTAACCTATGTTCTACACATTACATGTTCTTCCTCAGTGATTGTGGATCATTGTGGATCATTTCCTATGATTGTGGATCTTAGCGTAGTATTTTCTGATGTTCGTGGGCTTGTATCAGATCTTTTTGTCAAGTCCACACCATGTAATTGTATTTATAATTGTAAATCTCCAATGATGTGGCCGACATGGTTATTTTCTTCATGTTACATTTTACTTGTCATGATTTTCTTTACTTGTGGCCGATGCAGATCATTCCTGAGTCCTAGTTGTTATATAAATTGATGTTATAAGATTTTTTGGGATAGAGAAATATCCAGGTAGGTCCTAGAAGCTGCGATAAGGAGTTTATGAGCAGATAGAGGTCCAAAGTAGTGATTATATTGTTGTGTAATCAGGCCAGTGTGCCGAATTTGTAAAAATGGCATGTTCCTAGTGAATATGTAAATGAATTTTTTGAGTTAATAGAGATTGATTATGCATTTCTTTGATTATTTGGTGTTATTTCTACTATGTTGTATTTGCTGCATGGTTGGATTGTTTTCTTTGAAGACCCTTTGACCTTGGCTGCATTAAAAGAAATGTAAACTCATATTCCCTCACACTAACATAGAGTGGTACAAAACCACTCATTGATTTCAATGTGGACATGATAAAAGATCCAAAATATTATTCCACTTGGAGATCCAACAATAGTTAGAAAAATTCCAAAACCAACCATGAATGCCAACATACTGCCATTGTTTTCACAAAACAATGATCAAACTTGACTTATGGACAACCCATTGTTTAGACAACCATCCCAAATTGAACAAGAATTTGGAACACAATAGTATCAATGAAATACAACCCAAAACATGCTACAACATAACATTATGAAAAAAATGGGAAATGTTCCAATGGACTAGCAAGATGGTAACCCATCATAAGGGAAATACATGCCACAAAACACTTCATACATTCACCCTTCCAACAACTTACAATATCATCAAGGTAAATTATCGCAAAATCCTCAACAAGGTGTACCATCAATGCAATACTAGGGTATCCTTCAAAATCAGCCACAACAAGGTGTACCATCAATGCAATACTAAGGTAACCTTCAATAGAATCAACCACAACAAGGTGTACCCTTGACACAATATCAAGGCACCTTTCAAAATAGTTCACAAAAATAAGGTATATCATCAACACAACATGAAGGTAGCATTCAAAATTTTCACAACAAGGTGTATCATCAACGAATTACAAAGGAAACTTTCAAAAAAACTCACAACAACAAGGAAGACTTCAACAATATTCACAATAGCAAGGTGCGCCATCAACAAACTACCAAGGAAACCCTCAACACAATTCACAACAACAAGGTGTTGCATCAACGAACTACCAAGGAAATCTTCAACAAAACCCACAACAACAATGTATACCGCCAACGCAACATCAAGGTAGCCTTCAACAACATTCACAACAACAAGGTGCACCATCAATGAACTACCAAGGAAACCTTCAACACAATCCACAACAACATAGTGTACCACAAATGAACTATCAAAGTACACCCCAAACTCAACAAAACTTTGTTCAACAAACCCAAAATCAAAACCCTCAACATCAATAGCAAGGTGGACCACAAAATCAATACTAAGGAAGACCTAAAGGTCAATATCAGGGTACATAGCAAGGACCCAACCTACCCTATAAGCAACAAGGACCTAACATGTACAACATGGTCCTCAAAATCGTGTGATTACAGAATATCTTGTTTATAAACAAACAAACATTAGGGGAAAAAGATCTACAACACCTAGTGTCGTCAAACAAGCACACCAAACGATGACATAAATGTGTAACTTCAAACACTCAATAAAAGGATATTAGATATAAAAATTGGAAAGTCGAAGAAGAGTTATGCTCTCCAATACATTTTTCCATATCTGTTTGATCAAAATATATCCATGGTACCTTTCTCCAAAAGTTTCAAAATATAAAAATTTGACAAGTATAAGGGGGAAAGGAGATCCAATTGAGTATGTATGTGAGTTTTTGATGTCTTGCATGGAACTACAATGAAATGACACCTACTTGATCAAAAAATTTCCACGAAGTCTCAATGGGCCCACTATAGACTGGTTCTCATGTTTACCCCCAAGTATCAAAACATTTGATTAATTGTCAGATAAGTATATCAATCACTTCTCATATAACATAGAGTAGGACATTACGATCATTGATATTTATAAAATCAAACAAATTCAAGGTGAATCATTTTCCTCCTACCCACAAAGATGGAGACACAAAGCTAGAAAAATTAAGTGGCTCATTCAAGAAAAATAACTTGTTGATGTCTTTATCTCCAATGTATATGCAGATATAAATTACAACCTCACAATACTATGGCCAAGAAATTTTGAGGAAACTATTGAAAAGGTATACTTATCAAAAAAGGCCTTGTTGCAAGAGGAACAATCAAAATTTACAACCTAAAAGATCAACCTTCTACTTCAAATGACAAACCCCAGATATGGTTGAAGAACAAGAATGTAACCAATGATGTAGTATTTGATGCTAAGGTTGTACGTAATGTGCAAACTCCCAATATGCCACAAAATCAAGTTCAAATAGCATAGAAAGGTTATCAATAGAATAACCAACCCAATTATCAACAAAATAGCCAAGTTAGTTATCCTCAAAATAATCAACCCAACAACCAACAAAAAAATCAAGGATAGGATAATGAAAGGAGACCACCAAGACAATATGACCAATCATGAAGAAAATTTAATCCATTGTGAGAAACCCTTGAGGTCATTATGCACAAACTATTCCAAAAGAATCTCATCATGATAAATGACGAAAAAATTATGAATAACCCAACTTCAAACTCCCTTGGTATAATGAGAATGACAAATTTGAATTTCACAAAATCAAGGGGCATACTACCAAAAATTGCATGAGACTCAAGAAGATCATGTGAGATTTAATCAAAAAAGGAGAAGTGGAAATTGAACCTCATCCCAGAAATAAAGACCTAAAGATCTACAAAGATCTAATCCTTGGCCATTCTAGGGGAAACAACAAAGGAAAAGAAAAAGACTATCCTAAGGCCACCTTCTCTTATGGAGAGGATACCATTCTAGGACATATCTCTTGTGATCATACCATCCATACATTAACCATATGGGGAATAGATCCTAAATGTAATGTGCCCACCCGAAGGGGAAGAGTAACTGTTATCTCCTGAAATTGCACCCTTGTTGAACCTGATGTTCAACACCTTAGTGTAACATGGGAAGACCTCTAAAGCTATGGGTTTCTTATAGGAAGAGGTCAACCTCCAGAGAAGGCCGGCTTCCTTTGTTGGTAGTATCACCTAAAAATACTGATTTTGAAAGGAAAAGGGAAGAAGGAGTGTATAAAAATAAAGACTAAATCCTATGGTGATACACCAAACTGACATGAATCATAAAATAAAAAGATGAACATACACTGGAAAAAGATGATAGTTATTTCATCTACCCAACATAAATCTCATGGAAACTTATGCAAAAATTATAAAAAGGTTTAATCTACATATCTATTTCAAGAAGGAAAGATGAATTTCACAAATTCAAAATTAGATGTAAACTTAGGAAAACACAGTTCAAAACTTGCATAATTTGAAAGAAGAAAGAAGGTAGTATGAAAAAACTAACACTGATCTTCAAGGTAGTCTCTATATTCAAAATTCCAAAATTTGAATGAGTTACAAAGCATACATCAACTGAGAAAGGATTTGAGAAAAACACTAACTCTCCAGAATGCATAATCCGAACTCCTTTACAAAGAGGAAAAAAAGCCATATATACAAAAGAGTGTCGGCCCCTGCGCTAGGGCTTACAAAAACATCTGCCTCCAGAAAGATCTACCCTTAGATATTTTGAATCAAGTTACATCTGCATTCAATGTGTATCCCTATTGTCCACTCTCGAACCTCATTCAGGGTTGCTTTGAATGCTTCTGAGTGCTATCATAAATGTCTCTCCACTCCTACCAGTCGACGTCCTAGCTGTCCTTGTAGTCTCATCCTTTATGTTCTTCTCCTGTTCTAGACCCTTCCACAAGTTGACCTCTTCTGGAAATAGCATCAGATTTTCCCATCATATCTCCACACCATTGCTTCCCCGAGCTACTCCATCGCTTTTGATCTCAAAGCATATCCATGTTGCTTACTTTCTATTGATCTTCTTTTTAGGGGTAGTCACAATAGTCAAACTGACCATGGTCTGTTTTTACCTCCTTCTGATTGGTTGAACTCATGCCCCGTAGATTTCCAGATGGTCAAAGGTTGCTTCATCAGAATCACATGTTAGTGAGACGCTAGTCATGTCTCCCCGATGCAATTATGCCCTTCAACAGTTATTGGCATAGCTCACAACCATCGGCAAGAGTGCATAGAGAGCCCAAAAGTAATATCAACATCCCTAAAACCATCAACAAGACTATCACCTTTGACAAGAGCTCTCACCGAAGTCTGCAACAGACCCATCGCTATCGGCAAGACACCCCCAGGTCGGCGGGAATTCATAGCAAAATCTTCCATTCTCCCTGAGCTCACCTCATTTTGGCAAGACCCTATCTCATCGGCAAGACTTCACACCAAAGCCTTCATCTCTCGGCAAGCTTAGACCTTCTTTCAGGGAGACCACCATCCTTTGGCGAGACATCTTGGCGAGCCCAAAACCTTTCGGTGAGAGCTCCATCTTTTGGCAAGACTGCGGTTGATCGGCAAGACCTCACGTCGAACATAGATGTCTTGGCGACCTGAGGAAAAAGTTAATCCATTTGGCCTTCATGAATACTTGAAAAGTAGACCCCTACCTAATTGAGACCGAAGGTGAAATCTGGGCAACATTTCTGGCGACCTTTTCCAGATGTTTTCCTGCTAAACTTGGAAACCAGTAGCCAAAACTTGTCCATTGGGCTCGGAGTCACTTAGTAAGAAAACAAAAAAACAAACCAAGAGCAGTTCTCACATGGTTGCAACTCACTTTGAGACTCATGAAGCAGATCAAGACACTGGAAACCTAGAAATTTATTGAAAATAGGAAACTACAAAAGTGAAACTATTTACTGTGCTAGGACAACACTTAGGGGATTAAAAAAAATGCAACTAAAACTACCCTACACTAACCAGTAAGAAACTTTTCAAACAAAACCATTCACAAGATGACTGGAATAATTGCCCTTTCTTCTCAATATGCAATAATTATCATGCATGATGGCAGTTACAAGAGGATGATGCTTTGGGAAATATTTAATAAATTGTTATAGCAATTTATGAAAAAAATATCGAGACTCACTACCCTCCTTAAACAGATCATATGTAAGGTTATTCAAGGGAAGATAAGTTAATTGAGCATACTCTTTTTTTATTTCCAGTGCATTTTGGATACCATCTTCTATTGTGTCTTCATGTATAGGTGCATGATTGGTCCTTGGTGTTGTACTGGACTTCATTTGAGCTAGGTATCTGATTGGAAAACCTTTGGTAAGGGTAAAGCTTGAACCCTCCTTACTGATCTCTTGCTGGTGGGTGGCCTCTTCATCACTTTGTTGGCTGGAAAAGCCTAATCCTTGTGGCTGACTTGGTGAAGAGATATAAACCTTCTCAGTATGCCCATCTTCTGCACAATAGAATGGAAGTTCATCTAACTAGATATAATCTTGTAAGATAGGTTCATGAGGCTCCTCCTATAGTTTCAAAACCTCTACAAGTTGCTGCTTGAGATCATCATAACCCTCAACCTTTTCTGATTCTTGGCCATCCAATGTTGAACAAAACTGTTCAATAATACATGTGCACAACTCTTCAAAAAGCTCAACATTGGCTTCCTCACCCAGAACATGCTCAAAAACATTAAAACTCTCACCCTGGAGGATAGAATCAGGTTCAATTTTAGGCTTTTCCTCCTGAATTAAGCCTCCATTATCTTGCTAGTTGCCACCAATTAGTGACTCACCAATGTTTCCTTGTTGTTCAATCATTTGCTGCTATTGATTTATATATTCCTCCATAGTGAATGAGCTTGAGTTAGTTTGATCAAGGGTCTACTCCTCTTTAGCTGCAACACTCTTCTCTTTGAAACTCCCCTCAAGTTGCCTCTTTTGAAACTCCTCCATCTGCTATCTTGATCGAACATGTTTGTTCACCTCCTGCTACAAGTCTATTTTGCAAATGGTATCAGGACATGCATGCATAAGTTGGCCCTCTTGAATAAGAACAAGTGACTGTTCATGAAGACTCATAGCTTGATTTTCTACATGTACTTAACTTTGCAATAGAAGAGGATCTCTGAAACTTGGAATGGGAGCCTCTTGAACTAGATTTGGCATTTTGAAGTCAGGATGCCTAGTCCAAGAAGGCCGCCAAGGTTGTTCATTAATTTGATTCCTTGGTTCAGGCTCTTGATTTGACTGAAAATGAGAGTTCATGGGCTCCTGTAGGGACTGAGCTATTGAAATAGAGGGAACTTGAGGAATCTCTTGAATTTCTTGAAAGAAAATAGGCACCTCATATGGCTATAAAAATTTAGGTTGTACTAGCATAGGCTCTTGTATTGGTAAAACATCTCTAAAACTTGGAACCTTAATTTCAAAAGGGGTAAGAGACTCACTTTGCTTGAAACTTGTAAATTTAAAGTTACGAACCTCCTCCTGAACAGGCTGATGTGGAATATAAAGAGCTACTTGGACCTCATGCCTCTATGTTTGAGCAAGAAAAAGCTTCATTTGATCCTCTTTTGCTGCTAACTCCCTTTTGAGCTTTTCCCCAAACTGTTTCCTCTGCATCAATAATTCTTGCTCATGAAGGTAGGCCTGATAGGCCATCTCTTCTTGTTGTTGATTGTACTCATGCTACCTCCTAAACTCTTCTATCTGATTTGTGATGTCTGACAGTATGTCCTTCATGTTATTCATGTTATTATTTAAATAATCAACCTCTTGGAGCTGATTTTGGATATCCGAATGTGGATCCGAAGACTGAGCAGGTATGGGTGGGAGGTAAGCATGTTGATAAGCTGTTGTTGCATGGCTGTTTGGGATTAAACCAATAGCATGATTGGCCTGATATGGTTGATAGGGTGATTGGTTGATAGGATTTTCATGAAACTGAAGTGGGTATACATGCTGACTATGAAAATCTGTCATCTCTACTCATATAAATGCTAGAAATCAGAATATTAAGCTTGTAATTGAAACATAATAGCACTAAACTTATTGAAACCAATAGATTTGCTCATAGTCGCCAGGTATAAATTTGGACCTCTGAAAGATGAAAATATGTTGTTGTATATACCAGGACAACAACTTATATCTCTTAAATTGTCACTCTGAACTGTGATTTAGAGTCCCACCGGGTGTGCCAAAACTGTTATCTCCTAAAATTGCACCCTTGTTGAACCTGATGTTCAACACCTCAGTGTAACATGGGAAGACCTTTAATGTTGTTGGTTTCTTATAGGAAGAGGTCAACTTCCAGAGAAGGTCGGCTTCCTTTGCTGGCAATATCACCTAAAACTACTGATTTTGAAAGGAAAAGGGAAGACATAGTGTATAAAAATGAAGACTAAATCCTATGGTGATACACCGAACTGACAGGAATCATGAAATAAAAAGATGAACATACACTGGAAAAAGATGATAGTTATTTCATCTACCCAACATAAATCTCATGGAAACTTATGCGAAAATTATAAAAGGGTTTAATCTACATATCTATTTCAAGAAGGAAAGATGAATTTCACAACTTTAAAATTAGATGCAGACTTAGGAAAACATAGTTCAAAACTTGCATAATCTGAAAGAAGAAAGAAGGTAGTATGAAAAAACTAACAATGATCTTCAAGGTAGTCTCTATATTCCAAATTCCAAATTTTGAATGAGTTACAAAGCATACATCAACTGAGAAAGGATTTGAGAAAAAAACTAACTCTCCAGAATGCATAATCTGAACTCCTTTACAAAGAGGCAAAAAAGCCATATATACAAAAGAGTGTCGGCCCCTACCCTAAGGCTTACAAAAATATCTGCCTCCAGAAAGATCTACCCTTAGATCTTTTGAATCAAGTTACATCTACATTCAATGTGTATCCTTGTTGTCCACTCTCAAACCTCCTTCAGGGCTGCTTTGAATGCTTCTAAGTGCTATCATAAATGTCGCTCCACTCCTGCCAGTCGACATCCTAGCTGTCCTTGCAGTCTCATCCTTTATGTTCTTCTCCTATTCTAGAACCTTCCACAAGTTGACCTCTTTTGGAAATAGCATCATATTTTCCCATCAGATCTCCACACCATTGCTTCCCCAAGCTGCTCCATCACTTTTGAACTCAGAGCAGATCCATGTTGCTTACATTCTGTTGATCTTCTTTTCAGGGGTAGTCACAATAGTCAAACTGCCCATGGTCCGTCTTTAGCTCCTTCTGATTGGTTGAATTCGTGCCCCGTAGATTTCCAGATGGTCAAATGTCACTTCATCAGAATCGCATGTCGGTGAGACACTAGCCATGTCTCCCCGATGCGATTATTCCCTTCAACAGTTATTGGCATAGCTCACAATCGTCGACAAGAGTTCATAGCGAGCCCAAAAGTCATATTGACATCCCTAAAACCATCGGCAAGACTATCGCCTTTGGCAAGAGCTCTTGCTAAAGTCTGTAATAGACCCATCGCTATTGGCAAGACACCCCCAGGTCAGCGGGACTTCATAGAAAAATCCTCCATTCTCCCCGAGCTCACCTCATTTTGGCAAGACCCTATTGGGTTGGCAAGACTTCACGCTGAAGCCTTCATCTCCCGGCAAGCTCAGACCTTCTTTCGGGGAGACCACCACCCTTCGACAAGACATCTCGGCGATCCCAAAACCTTTCAATGAGAGCTCCATCTTTCAACGAGACTGTGGTTGATCAGCAAGACCTCATGCCGAAGACAGATGTCTTGGCGACTTGAGGAAAAAGTTAATCCATTTGGCCTTCATGAATACTTGAAAAGTAGACCCCTGCCTGATTGAGCCCGTAGGTGAAAATCGGGCAACAGTAACCATCCAAGAAGAACTAACCCAAGTAAAGGCCACAAGTAGACCATGTAGTGACTATAGCATTGTGGACTTATAGACACATAAAAATGACCTAGGCCTGCAAGCTCTATTTTTACCACTTTCATCCTACCATAATTATGACATTTAATTATGTCCTTCCACTTTCCAATGTTAACTAAATAATTGATTATTATTTAATTAATTCATATCTCTTTTATGCTTCATGATTATTAAATAAATAAATTATATTTATTTATTCAATATGTCACTAAGGGTCTATTGTCCTCTTACAATTAAATAAATTTCATAATTTATTTAATTACCTGTATTCATTTATTCTTCTTGATTATTAAATAAATGAATTTTATTTATTTGTTTAATATGTCACTAATTCTCATAATTAAATAAATTTATTAATTTATTTAATTATCACTCATAATCCTCTAAATTAAATAATTATCTTTAATTATTTAATTGCTAAATTTAACATTTCCCTCATTTTCAATAAATGAAATTATTTAAATGATATCACATTCTTAACTATTAGTTCATTTTGGTAAATAATCTGAAAAAAAACTATTTATTGTCACACAAAATCCTTATTTTGAAATTAATTTAATTCAAAAAGGTAATCTTCTTCCAAAAATCAAGTAATTGAGAAAATTCTTGATTTTCCAAATCTGCTTTTCAATCCAACTCTTATTTTATTGATTTTTCAAATCTTACAAATCAAGCAGTCTTTATCTTCTTGATTTTCAATTTTTTATCTTTTTGGCTAATTATCACATTTATTCTCGACCGCCGATTTGATTTTCTCAAATGACATCTTGACCTCTCATTTAATGATTTTTCCCTAACCCTAATTAGGGATTGTCACATGAAATCTCGTCCACATATTTTAGGCTTTTTCAGCTTTCAATCTCATCCGCCCATCCAAAATTGTATTTTCTATAAAGTGACAATTTTGCTCACATTTTCAACTACTCACGCTCATACGTACATGTAGCAGAATTTATGATATTTTTGTACTTAATTTCATTAAATCTTAGGCATTTCTTGGCATAGTCATTGGTCATAGTCATAGGTATAGTAATCAAATCCTTCAAAGCTTGTTTAGGACATTGGCATAGTCAAAGATTGCTCACACACTCGATCTAAGGGAAACATTTGCAGCAAGTTAGAAGGTGCTATCAAGGTGAATCATGGAAGCTTCATGAATTAGTTGGTATAATTGTTTCATTTGAGTTTAGCTTTCATTGTACTCGATAGATCTTTTGGTTTTTTTTTGTGATCTAATCCGCTAACCTTTACCTAAAATTTAACCCATTGATACAGGACCAACTTAAGAAAACTCCCACCCTAATCTCCATTCTTAAGCTCCTAAAACTATCGCCAACAAATAAGGAAATATTAGAGAAAGCTCTTGTCAAAACATCAGTCCCAAACGCCTTGATGCTAATCAATTTCAAGCCATGGTTGGAAATATCAAATCCACCCACAATTTAGTCTTTTTTGAGAAATACCTTCCACAATCAAGCCCTTTATTTAGAGCTAGGTGTCCACAAACAAAAAATCAAGAGGGTACTCATAGATAATGGTGTAGGTCTAAACATTTGTACCTTAAAATTTGTGAAACAACTAGGATACTTTGATGATGTCATAGATTAAAACAAGATCATCACCATCAAATATTATGATGACATGGAGCACAATTTAGAAGGGATAATCAGGTTACTTGTTTAGATAGGACCAACAATAATAGAAACTACATGTCAAGTACTAGATCTCAAGCTTCCAAACAACCTTCTCTTGGTGACCATGGATCCATACTTTGAAAGTCATACCATCTGCAATCCATTAATGCCTACAGTTTCCTTATGACAATAAGGAAATTAACATATATTCTGACCCCAAACCTTGCCATTACTATGCTAAATTGGAGAAAAATATAAAAAAGATTCAACAAATACCCAACAATGATATATCATTTCACTCCTTTTCATATGTTGACCCAACATCACTAGCTTCTTCCTCCACCACACCATCATCAATAAAGTTTCCTAAATCTAATACCAAGATCCAAGTACTTGACAAGGGTTGTGGGGAATACCACTTCAACTAATCCTTTTGTATTGTAATGCTTCCCTCGACACCTAAAACTTATGGAGGACTGAAAGAGATTAGACATGTTCAAATAGTCACAATTGTAGTAAAACCCACTATTTTTACCAAGTGGGGAGACATGCAAGATGAGGAAGTATGTGAAGAAGATTTATCTTCATGGATTAACAAAGAAGAAGGATAGGAACAACCACTACCTCCCATTCCTATTGATGAGAACAAAAAAGGATATCAACTAGTGAAAAACATGAGATTCACTAGACAAGGTGGCCTTGGTTTACATGGACAAGGTAGAAGAGAACCAATCATTATAGAAAAGTTCCCAAAGAATCTTAGAATGGGTTATGGTTCATCAAACATGATTACCCCAAATACTAAAATCACCTCTTATGAGGAAGGAGCTACTTCTACCACTGATGATACATCAGATACCTGCTAACATCTAGATGACTACATGTATATCAAATACATGTTTGAAAACCTCAACGTCAATACCCTCACTACCAACTCTACATCTGATGACGACCATATAGAGAAAAATTCTAATGAATATGAGTGGGATTCCTATGAATCTAATGAATAAAACTTAGATACTATATGGAGCCTTAAAAATACCAATGTACCCAACCTAGTTATGACTTCCATAAGCTTTTCAGATACCCATGACAAAATATCCTTACATTATCCACAATTGATAGATTGGGACCAACAACATCATACTCTGGTTTTTGATTCATTCTAGAATGATGATTATTGTAGAGTTCATGGGACTTCACATGAATATACCCCAAGGAGATCACAAAGTAGGGTTTTTAATGGAACTAGATCAAGGAGCATATTTTTGTGGGGAGATTGCATCTTCTAGTCACAAAAATAAACTATAAAATTTAAAAATAAAAAAGAGGTCCCCTAAAGAAAACCATGATGTGGCTTTATCGGATCCAGAAAAGAGAAAAACAATGGACACATATGAAGGTGAAAACCTCTCTGAGGCACTCGAAGATGGAAAAGTCAATTTCGCCACCATAGAATATCAAGAGAAACCAAAGCTCCTAGTTGAAGACGACAGTCCTATCAATGTTGGCACAAGAAAAACACCCAAGATCACATATCATGTGGCATCACTTGATCCTGAAGAAAAAGTGAACTTATCAACATTTATCAATGAAAGAAAAATCAAATTTTCATGGACATATGCTGGCACGCTAGGGATATATTTGGTAATGTTCTTACATCACCTAGCATTATTTCCTAGAGTTAAACCCATCAAGTAGAAGCTACAGAAGATACATTCACAGATAGCACTTTCAGTAAAAGTAGAATAGTAGAAACTATTAGATGTGGGATTCATCAGACCCATTGACTATCTTGAATGGGTGTCTAATCTAGTACTAGTATCAAAGCTCACTAGGGCCATAAGAATCCACATATATTTCCAAGATCTAAACAAGGCTTTCCTAAAGGATGACTTACCTCTTTGCAACATCGATATTATTGTATACCTAACTATAAGGCATGAAATTCTATCATTAATGTATGAATTTTCTGGATACAATCATATCAAAATATTCCCCAAGGACCAATATAAAATCGCTTTCACTTGTGCCTGGGAACGTTTTGTTGGAATGTCATACCATTTGTTCTAAAGAATGCAAGGGTAACTTATCAATGAGAAATGACTACTATCTTTCATGATATGCTACATACAACTATGAAGGATTATGTGGATGAAATACTAACAAATTCCATTAAAAGAGAAGACCATTTGACCAACCTAGAAAAAATGTTTGGTAGGCTAGAACAATACAACTTGAGGCTCAATCCAAAGAAGTGTGTATTCAGAGTAACATTTAGAAAAATACTAGGTTACATATTATCAAGAAGAGGCATAGAGGTAGATCTCACCAACATAAAAGCTATATTAGAAATTCCACCTCCAAAGACATTAAAATAACTGAGAAGTCTACAAGGGGTACTATAGTCCATCAGGATATTCATTGCATAGTTGGAAGACAAGTGTCATCCTTTCACCCATTTGCTACATAAGGACATCACATTCAAGTGGATTGGTAGATGTGATAAGGTTTTCCAACAAGTCAAGGAGTATCTACTCACTCCTCCACTATTAATGCCACCAATTCTAAACAAAGCAATGATTCTTTATATATCTACAACACAAGCAAAATTAGGAGCTCTCTTAGCACAACTAGATGACAATAACAAGGACTTAGCAGTATATTATATTATCTAAACACTAGTGGCTATGAATTAAACTATTCACCCATAGAAAGAGTATGTCTATCTATCACCTTTGTGACACAGAAGTTGAGACACTGAATCTTAAACAAACAAGTAAAGTTGATATCAAAGATAGATCCCCTAAAGTACCTATTGGTGAAAGCAACTCTAATAGGTAGGATCACTAAATGGGTAATGATACTATGTGAGTTTGAAATAGAGTACATAGACAAAAAAACTATCAAAGGACAAATCATAACAAATCAACTAGCAAAAGTACCAATGGATGATCACCAATCTTTACTAACATAATTCCTAGATGAAAGCATCCTTTTAATTGACCAATCTAGCTTTTCGACCTTGTACTTTGATGGGTCCCACACTCAACATGGCTTAAGAGAAGAAATCTTATTTCTTGCACCATAGGGAGATAGTATACCTAAGGCTTACATAATTTCTTTTTTGTGTACCAATAACTATGTGAGTGAAAAATTGTATCAATGTAAATTAAATCAAACACATATTAATAAAACATTAAATCAAGAAAGCTGAAAAAGAAACAGAAATATGCAAACCGTTACTGTAGCTTCCCGAAATCGTCTTATCTTCCTCTAACTCTAGCGTTTTATTGTTTCGAATGGCTCTCAGATCAGCAGATCAAGCTCAACAAAAGGACAGCTAAAGAATGAGATTTTAAAATGCACACTATGCTAAATGCAAGGCTATGCTAAGATGAGAGTGTGGCTGTGAGAATGAAAATGATGTGAATGCATAGGCTGATTGCATGAACGTTCGTGCTTTCATTGTGTGTATGCATATGGTAAGCGTAGGTGAGTGCGTGTGTAAGTGAATGCGTGCGTGTAAGTAACCAAAGCTTGGATTTGCACCGACTTTTATAGAGTTTTCGAATAGATTTGATTGGCTGATTCGATCAACGACCCAGATTAAGCTTGTTTGAACGGACGGTGGGAGATTTTCGAAAGTGGAGAAGAGGATGGAAGGTTTCCCTTTTCTTCAATTTTCGTCATTGAGCTCTAAAGGGAAACTTCCATTTCGAAGGATGAGTTGAGAATTTGGAAGGGTGAGTTTAGCATGAGTTAGAAATTAAATAAAATATATTTATTTAATTTAGAAGTGAAGATGAAAATGGAAACTCACATAATTAAATAAATCATATTTAATTATTTTTAGAAATGAAATTAGAGTGAGGAAATATTAAATAAAATATTTAATATTTAATTCGATTATGGGATGGAGAATAGTCCATTATTTGAATATTCAAAATATTCAAACTTTAGAATAGAATGATAATCAAATATAAATAAATTATGAAAATTTATTTAATTTAATTAAGCGAAGGTGGAAATGTCAATAATTAAATAAAATTATTTATTTAATTAAGGTAGAAGAATTAGAAAATAAACGATATAAATAAATAATTAAATTTATTTATATGTAGATGACTTTAGGGGAATTAATTAAATAAATCCTATTTAATTAATTAACAAGCTTAATCATGACCATTTTTAGACTTATACATTTTTCCCCTCTTTGAAGTGATGTGTAAAACACATTGCTTCAAAGAAAATAAGATTTTTCCCCTGATATGCTTTCGACGTTTTGCTGATGATGCCCCCTTGGGAGGTAAATCACAGATGAGAGAGAGAGTGGTTTAGCTTGCGATAAATGATGAAAAAGAAATGTCCCATTTTGAAAAAAAATAAAGTAAAAAAGGCAGCAAACTTACCCTTGTTTGACCTTTAAAAGGTAAAAAGGTTGAAAAAGACAAGTCATTTGCACTTTTTACTTTGGTGAATATTGTAGATCTGAGAGTGACATCGCGACATGGAGATTCCTTATCATCACCACCGATTTGAGAGATCTCGCCGATACCAGAGGCCAGCAGCATACGAACCACTGGTGAGTCGATCTAACCACCTATGCTTTCGAATTTTTCCGTTTGAATAAAAAAAAATCATTTTTCTGCAAATTGTAGATTAAAAAATGACGTTTTAGCGCATTTAGATGAGTTTGCACACTTTCAAAAAAAATTCTGGTGCTTAGAGTAGAAACAAACATGCATATAGGATAGATTTTGAAAATTTAGGAAAAAACAGTTTAGCGCATCCCGTGAAAACTAGCGCGCATATAAGGTAGGATAGGAAATTTTAGGAGTAAAGCGCATATGGGGAAAATAGGCGCGCATATAGGAAAAATTCCATTGGGCAAAAACATTGGCGCTTAGGTTGAGTAAAGTAGCGCATATAAGAAAATGCGCATAGGGGGTCTGTTTGAGCGCATCCAGTGAAAACAACGACGCATATGGGTTTTAGCGCATCCCATGAAAAGAACGACGCATATGGTAAAATAGGCAGAATTGATGTTTTGATAATAGTAATGTGAAAATGATGATGAATATTGCTTCCTTAGTCAATAGATAGGTAAATTGTCATGTCATCATGCTGATATGGATAGAAATGATAGAATAATTGAATGATTGATTGATAACTTTTCTTTGTAGATTAGAAGACAAAGAGTAATTTGAATTGATAACTTTGCTTCCCATGAATGAAAAACAAAGAGTAGATTGATAACTTTGCTTCCTAGAGTAGAAAACAAAGAGTAGATGAACTGATAAATGATTGATATGACTTTTGATAAGTTTTCTTTCTACGATAGAAAACGAATAGTAATTGATTGTAGATTTGATATGATATCTAGCGAGATAGATTGATAGGATTGATTGTGTGATATGGGTCGTTGATTTGATGTATTGATATGAGTCATTGATATGGGTTTGATATAGTTCACTGATATAGATCACTTGATATAGGTCACTGATATAGGTCACTGATAGATATGAGTCTAATTGATGTTGTTTGAATGATTGATATGATTCTGATGAATTATCCTTGTGATGAAAATAGGAGGTTTTCAAAAACCTCCAGATTAGAGAGCGACACTCAGTAGGATGGGATAGGATTCCTGAGTTGACACCTGCTGACATAGCTTTGATAGATACCTGTGGTTTGAGATCCTTGTTGGTGATGCCGCCAATTCGGGTCAATAGAGGATTGTTGATGGCACTGGCAGAGCGATGACACTTGGAGCACAACACCTTTCATATGCTGACTGGTGAGGTGACGGTGACTCCTGAGGACGTGTACAGGATATTAGGTGTCCTCATGGTTGGTTCCCTTGTGTATTATGATCACAAGGAGCTTGGGGGTACAGATGCATTGAGGAGAGTGTACAGAGATGCACAAATCGCTATGTACTGGGTACCGTGGGCTGATTTTTGAGGATATCCATCCTTGCCGGCAGTTTTGGGTGCATTCATTGGAGGTCTCCTTTGTTCGGATCACCGGGCAAAGGGATTATCAGTGGGATGGGGCAGAATTTTGGAGCAGATGCTGCTACAGCCACGGCGATATGCATGGGGGAGTTGCATGCTAGTACATCTCTATCATGATTTACATCAGGTAGTATACATAGGTTCTTCCAGTTTGTCGTGCAGGGTGACAGTGCTGCAGATCTGGGCATGGGAGCATCTAACTGTGATGAGACCAGCGTGCCCCAGAGTTAGGCCACCAGGTAGGCCTTATATATATATATATCTATGCTATGTTCCTTACCCAGCCCAAGTTGGGCAAGGTGGATTACTGGAGGCGACTGCTGGATGACATGGATACAGTTGTATGGCGACCGTATCTTGATTGCGAGCCATATGATACAGATGATATAGAGATGCCGTATGTATGCATTCCTCAGTTCCTGATAGGGAGGACTCCGTTCATTCTTGAGAGGTTTCTAGCATTGCGGGTGCAGAGGCAGTTTGGATTCACGCAGGGGATGCCACAAGGGGTTGCACATTATGCCCAGAGTAGAGATGAGGCTGGATGGGGGCCATGTATTTCTTATCAGATAGTGTATACAGAGTTCCAGACATTAGTGCCTGAGGCATGGGACGATAGGTGAGACATATTGATGTTGGCATGTCTGATGAGTATTTAGCATATTTTCACACGCATCCTTTTCCATGATTTACTAGTCCTCATGAGCTAGCACCGATTCTGGTAGCACCATAGCCAGGGGTAGTGAGACAGTAGGATGTGGCCGGCAGTGAGTAGGGAGTAGTTGGAGGAGAGGAGGTGGAGAGTGGAGATGAGGAGAGTTCCGATGATGAAAATGGAGATGATGGAGGGGAGGAGAGATAGGTGCTGGGGAGGTCGAGGTTGGATATTCTAAGGGGTGTCCAGATCATGCAGCAGCCGAGGACATGGATTGGGTGATGGAAATTGATTTAGATGGCATCCTCCTCTCAGCAGGGGCAGATAGCCACACTTCAGGCCCAGGTGCAGACACTACAGGGACAACATGGATAGTTACAGAGTCAGTTGGGGTAGGCATAGGGATTCATTGTGCAACTACAAGTACAACTAGCATAGGCATAGGCACAGACACCTGCCCCAGACCCACAGTTAGCCCAGGTGATTACAGAGAGGGATGCATTCAGATGGAGGGCAGTAGAGGCTGAGGTCGTGGCTTAGAGACTGATGGGCACCATAGAGAGTGCGTCACTGCGGGATGCCATTGCAGAGGGCATGGAGATGGCTAGGGAGGCCAAGTATTACAGGGTCAGATACGAGGAGTTGTGTCCTCCAAAGCACAGAGAGCCATACCCACGGTCCCATAGCAGGACCAGGAGCAGATCACAGACACACAGAGAGAGTAGGGGAGTGACTCAGCCTCGACAGGATCTAGATGCAGGTACCAGTGGTAGGCCACCTCCTTCCAGACCAGTGCCATCAGGGGCATCGACTAGTTAGCTGATGTAGTGCACATATGTGTACCATTTTTGGAGCATGTATATCGATTTTTTATTATATCTGATGTGTTTTGCTTTGGACATTTTAGTTTCATTGGACATTTGGACATTTGTATCATTTTTGATGAGTGATGATATGCAGTGGTGATGATTATTTTTGATGATGTTTTGTGCATTTTTGATATGATGATGTGATATGCATTTATTTCTATGTGTTTATAGATTTTGGTATGCATTTGAATGAGTTGATGACTAACATGATATGCAGGATGATTTGATTATGATGTTATTATTATGATGATGATGATTTGATAATGTGTACTAATGATGTCATGCAGGTGAATGACTTATGATGTGTATATGGAAATGTATGTATGGAATGTTTCTGTTTTTGGATTTTTCAATGCAGGTAAAGGATGATAATATGATGTGAAAATGAATGTTGTGTTCATGCTATGCATTATGAATTTTTGTATGATAAAATGATGTGATATGATGTAAAATGATATGAGTAAATAATGAGGAGATGTATGATAAAATGATATGTGATGAAAATATAATGATTTGTAATTAGAAAAAACAGATAAATGAAATGATAAATGAGATTATAATGATAATGAAATGATATGAAATGATAATGAAATGTTAAATGAGAATGATAATGAAAGAAATAAAATGAATGATGATGCAATGAATGATAATAAAAATGAAATGAAAATGAAATGATGAAATGATAATGGTAAAGAAAAACGATAAAATGATAATGGTAAAGAAAAATGATAATGATAATGAAATGTTAACTGATAATGATAATGAAATGTTAAATGATAAATGATATGATAATGTTAAATGATAAATGATAATGAAATTTTCATGGAATGAGGATGAAACGATAATGGATAAATGAAAATGAAATGCAAATGAAATGAGGATGAAACGATAATGGATAAATGAAAATGAAATGCAAATGGAATGATGATAAAATGATAATGAATGATGATGATAATGGATGATAACTGTAATGAATGATAATGATAATGGATGATGATGATAATGGATGATAAATGTAATGAATGATAATGATAATGGAATGATAAGATGATAATGCAAATGCAATGATAAGATGATAATAAAAATGCATTGATAAGATGATAATGAAAATGCAATGATAAGATGATACTGAAAATGCAATGATAAGATGATACTGCAAATGCAATGGTAAGATGATAATGCAAATGTAATGATAAGATGATACTGCTAATAAGATGATAAGATGATAATGAAAATTCAATGATAAGATGATAATGAAAATGCAATGATAAGATGATACTGCAAATGCAATGATAAGATGATAATGATAACAAATGTTTGCATTGTCCTCCACAAATAGTCCAAAGAAATATGACAACCATTAGTCTTTCAAAACTCTGATGCAAATCCAATATGCAATTATGTACAATGACCTAAAATGAAATGCAACTAAATGAAACTGACCATTTTGTTGAGCCTTTTATTTATCCTACTTAAATCATCATAGAGTGTTTGAAAATGTTGGAAGTGTGTATAAGCATCAAAGGGGAAATTAGCACCAATGATGACCTGAGTACAACTTTCATGATTTTTGATATAGCAAGTGAACACAAGCATCTAGGTATAATTGAATCGAGATGACCTAAGCATTTCTTGTGTGAACAAAAAAAGACTAACCACCATCTGATGCAAATTTAGAACTGTCGTCAATGATAAACTTTGGAAAATCATGTCTCATGACATACTTGCAACAAATAAATGATTAACCTCAAAACAACAGACAAAGAGAAATCATCCTCTTTCCTTGCCACTCTAGTTCAGTACATCATTGAGTGTGCTCCAGAGAAATGATATCGAAAATTAAACAACCATTATTCAAAAATGAAATACTATAATTCCAAACATTATTTAGATTAGAGATCATCCAGATATGAGTCATGATAAGGTACGCAACTGAAAGCTATTGTGATAGGGATCAATGATTTGATGTTTTGGTTTTGATTTGGTTGTTTTGTTTTGCGTGATTGGCTTCGATGTCATTGTCTCACTGTTGAAAGTTGATTGCCCCCAGTATGCCCATGTTTGCCCTTGGTATTGACACAACTTGCTGAAATGAATATGTACAATAACCAAGCCATGGTAAGACATTATCGCTCGAGGCAAATGATGATAGCATGGTGCTGGTGTGGCCCTAAGATGATGGAAAAGATGCATGAAAATGAAGGCTGAAAAGTTAAGTGTAGAACATGAACTAATAGATGGAGAGCTACAAATAGCATCTGTTTGCCAGATTTTCACTATTTGTTTTTATTGCATTTTTCTTGTCAATAGACCGCCTATTTGCCAAGTTTTCACCCTATGACCTTTTTTTTTTTTTCTGATTTTTTTTATTTCTTTGAGACTTTTCTTTCTAATTTTTTTGTATTTCTTGAGGACTTTTTCTGATGATGATAACCGCTTTAGACATAATACTTTTTCAGGTGCATGCTGTTGATAGGTTCGTCAAACAGGTCCCCTTCTGGCATTGATAGCTTGTAGGCTCCTGAACCATAGATGGCGATAACAACATAAGGACCTAGCCAATTTGGTTCAAACTTTCCTTTCTTCTCTCTGTCTTGCTGATTGTGTGGGTTCTCTTTCAGAACAAGATCACCCATCTGAAAGGTATGTGGCTTTACCTCATGATTATAACTACGAGACATCATCTGTTGATATGCTTTTAAATGATCAGCTGCTCTTTGTCTCTTTTCATCTAGGAGTTCCAGTTCTTGGAGTTGGGAGACTCTGTATTCATCATCCGTTGTAAAACCTTTCAATGATACCCTGAGTGAGGGAATCTCAACTTCTAAAGGTAATATGGATTCTACTCCATAGACAAGGGCGAATGGTGTTGCTCCTGTTGGTGTGCAGACACTGGTTCGGTAGGCCCATAGAGCAGGATTGAGTTGAACGTGCCAATCCTTCCTGGAATCATTCACAATCTTTTTCAAGATTTTCAATATTGTTTTATTTGAGGCCTCTGCTTGGCCATTCCCTTGTGGATAGTAAGGTGTTGAATATCTATGCTGAATGTAAAATCTCTCACAAAGTTCATCAACATCCTGATTTTTTAACGGACGTCCATTATTTGTAATAATGGAGTTGGGAATGCCATACCGACAAATAATATAGTTGAGTATGAATGATGATATTTGTTTGCCGGTAACTTTAGTAAGGGGGACTGCCTCAATCCACTTGGTAAAATACTATGTAGCTGTGATGATGAACTTATGCTCGTTCGATGAAGAATGATGAATCTTGCCTACTAGATCTAACCCCCATTGAGAAAATGGCCAGGTTGGCGTGAATGGTTGAAGTTCTTGTGCAGGAGCATGAATGAGATTCCCATGAATCTGACATTTTGAACATGTTTTCACAAAAGTGAATGATTCCCTCTCCATTGTAGGCCAGTAGTAACCCATTCTAATCAATTTCTTGGACAAGGTCAGTCCACTCGAATGAGTACCACAGATGCCACCATGAACTTCTTGTAAAGCTTTGTCAGATTCCTCACATTCAAGACATCGGAGTAAAGTGCCATCAAGACCACGGTGATAAAGGGTGTCAGTGATAAGAGTGTAGTGAGCGGATTGGCAGATAAAATTGTGTTTTTGGTTATGGGATAAATCAGGTGGCAAGATATCATCTTTGAGGTAGGCATAAATTTTTTCGTACCAAGGTGAATTGGATCCTACCAAGTGGCAAATGATTTGGCTTTCAGGTGTATCATACGCAGGTGTAAATGATTGTTCCACCAGAAATTCATAACAATTTTGAGTTTCTGGGAGTTGTAACAATGATGCGATCGTAGCCATGGCGTCAACTGCTTTATTATCAATCCTTGGAATTTGTGTGAATTTGATGTCCACAAAGTATTTCTTGAAGTCATAAACCATATTTTTATATGGTATTAGTTTGTCATCCTTGGTTTGATAATCATTATTGATCTGATAAATGACCAGCTGTGAGTCACCATACACCTGTAATTCTGTAATTCTCCATTCTAGTGCTATTTTGAGCCTAGTGATCAATGCTTCATATTCGGCTATGTTGTTGGTGCATGTAAACATTAGCCTATATGATTGAGGAATGGTATGTCCTTGAGGGGTGATGAAAAGTATGCCTACCCCTGATCCATGTTGAGTGAAATAACCATCAAAATATAAGGACCATGGTTGTTTAGATTCTGCAGTGAAGACATCAGCATCTAGAAATTCAATGTGCAGGGGATGATCTGCTTGTAGTGGTGCTTTAGCTAATTGATCAGCGATAACTTGTCCTTTGATTTCCTTGTGATCAACATAATGGATGTCAAACTCACTCAAAATCATTACCCACTTTGCTAACCTTCCTATCAATGATGCTTTGCTTAACAAATACTTGAGTGGATCAATCTTTGAGACTAGATTGATTGTATGGGTTAACATGAAATGCCAAAACTTCTATGAAGCAATGACTTGTCAGTGTTCTACTGATGTAGTAGATTGCACATTTTTTTCCTGTAGAGTCTTCTTGCGCTAGCAGTGCCCCCATAGATGTCTCTGTTGCGGCAATGTATAAGATTAGGGGTTTGTCTGGATTTGGTGGTATGAGAACTGGTGGAGTCATCAAATACTGCTTGATTTGTTGAAAGGAAAATTCACATTTGTCATCCCACTTGAAAATAACATTCTTATGTAGTAGATGTGTGAAAGGTAGACTCTTGTCGGCCAATTGTGCAATGAACCTTCATATAGACTGCAGTCATCCCTATAGTGATCTCAACTGACTGATGTTCTTCAGTGGAGGCATTTCCATAATTGCCTGTACTTTTGTAGGATCTACTTCAATTCCTTTTTCTGAAACAATGTACCCCAAGATTTTTCCAGATTTGACCCCAAAAACACATTTCTTGGGGTTGAGGCGAACTTTGAATTTCTCTAATCTTGCAAATATTTTGGATAATATTTCAAGATGTCCTTCTCTGGTGTATGATTTTTCCAATATGTCATCTACATAATCTTCCATGAAGATATGCATCATGTCATGAAAGATTGTAGTCATGGCTCTTTGGTAGGTAGCCCCAGCATTCTTTAGACCAAAAGGCATGACGTTCCAACAATAAGTTCCCCATGGACATGTGAAAGTTGTTTTCTCCTAGTCTTCAGGTGCAATCTTGATTTGGTTGTAGCCAGAAAAACCATCCATTAATGAATACATGGCATGGACAGTTGTCAAATCAACAATGGTGTCGATGTTTGGCAATGGGAAGTCATCCTTAGTACATGGTTTATTAAGATCTTTGAAATCTATGCATATTCTCACAGTTTTATCTGGCTTGGATATAGGAACAATGTTGGAGATCCATTCTGCATAGCCGATTGGTCTTATGAAGCCCACATCAAGGAGTTTTCTCAGTTCTTCCTTAACCAATAATGCAACATGAGGGTGCATCTTTCTGAGTTTTTGTTTCACCAGCTTGGCCCCTGGTTTGGTAGACAAGTGATGCATGATAAGATCAGGATCAAGACCAGGCATGTCAGCGTAAGACCATGCAAAATTGACTTGATTTGATTTCAGGAATTTCATGAACTCAGGTATTTCTTTCTCTGTCATTGATGCAGCTAACTGTAAAATCCTTAGTTTGTCGGAAGTCTCAAGATTGACAACATTTGTAGGCTCAATCAAAATAGGCGATCGCTCATGGTAGTGCTCCGAGAGAGTGTCAAGATTCCCATCGTCTGGTACCTCAAAGAGGTTTTCACCATCTGATATGCTCTTTATTATATCTTTTGTTTGATCTAATACTGCCAGATTCTGGTTTTCACCATTAGATCTTTCTTTTTTATTTTTACTTTTGCAACTAGGAGACTTGACACTCTCCTGATCAAAAACTCTATGTCGAAAATCGCTGGTGGAACAATCATTTGTATCATTTGCGGAAAGGAAGCTTATAATAGCTTCATCACTTGGAAACATGGGTATATCGATAGGTTTGGTTGAATCCCAATCAATGAGATCAGGATAAATCAAAGATAGTGGGTCATCAGGTTGTGTGAAGTCGTCTATGGTTAAGGTCATGACGGAGTGGTCGGTAGGATCTGAGGTATGAGGTGGGTCAATGATGATAGTGTCCTCATGATAGTCTTGTTCGTTTAAATCCAACTCAGTATCACTAGAATCATAGTCAATTTGTGGTTCAGATTCTTGCGGTTGGGACCCTGAACCTTGACCTTCAATTAGAGTTGGGGCGTACTAGTGTATTACATCAACCTCTTTGTCCCTCCATAACTCATTGTTGTAAATGGTGTCCCATTCATATTCAGCAAACTCTGTGTTAGAATTGTTATCCAAGAAGTTCTGAACTATTGCCAAAAATGCTTCTCGTGAATCTAAGCCTTCTTGCAATGCAAAGACAGTGCCATGTAGTTGTTTGGATGTGCTTTCTTTGGAGTGAGTGTCATAACCTAATCCAGTTCTCTCTTTTGTAGCCAATCCGCGGAGGTGAATAGGTTCAACTACTCCTTCCTTTCTTTTTCCAATAGGACCTTTGTCATAACCCATCTTCTACATGATTGAATACCCTTTTCCATATTTTTCTGTGGGTAATTTAACATTACAGACTGCTTCATCTTCATCTTTGTAGAGCCAATTTAGAATTTCTACATCTGTAGGATTTTCCATGGGGAATTTTTCTTTGATGAATTGTCCATTAAATTTTTTGATTGGCTCTATTGATGGTTGTTTTGATGTTGATGCTATTGATATTTGATGTTCCCTGATAGACGGTTGTCCATGTGATCGAGGTGATGTAGGTAAATTAGCAAGACAAAGAGAGTATTCTCCAACTCCATGATCCTTGAATTTCATCTTTTTGTCAAAACTATTGGTCAATTGATTGATTTGTGTGTCAATCTTTAGAGAAGTCCTAGCATGAGATTCTCGATTGTTAGGGACCAAAGTATCTTGACTGGCTTTTATGTTGGCACAAGTTTGGATATTGGAATTATCAGCAGGTATCATGATTTATTGTCCATCATAAGGAAACTTAAGACATTGATGATAGGTTGATGGGACAGCTTGCATTTCGTGGATCCAAGGATGACCCAACAAGATGTTATATGCAAGATCATGGTCCAGTACTTGACAGAAAGTATTCTTTATAACAGGGCCCACTCTGATTGGCAACATGATCAGACCCTTGGATGCTCTTTCTTCATCATCATAAGCTTTTATGGTAATTTTTCTTATGAAATCAATGGAATCCTCAGAAAATCCTAAAGCTTTAACCAACTTCATGGTACAGATGTTTAAACCAACACCTCCATCTATTAGAACTCATCTGATATGAAACTTGTGAATCATGACTTCTAAGTACAATGATGAATTATGGGGATGAGTTATGGAAACATCATCTTTTTCAGAGAATGAAAGGAAAGTGGGTGAGGACAAGTGTCCTACCATGGCTTGAAATTGGTTCACATCCAGGTCAGTGGATACATTAGTTTCAATGAGGGCTTTTTCAAGAATTTCCTTATGGGCTGGGGAAATCTTCAATAGTTCTAGAATAGAAATTTGAGCGGGGGTTTTCCGAAGCTGATTGACCAAATCATATTGATGTTGAGGTGGAGGTTTAGTGGATTTTGAAGAGGCACCTTTTAAGACAACTTTAGCTTGCGCTCTTGTTGTTGCATTGACTTCTCTATATTCCACCTTCTTGTTGACTTTAATGACATTTACCCGCTCGTCGTCTATGTAGAGATGGTTGATTATATGATCATCATTGATATGATTCACATTTTTTTTAGAAGACTCACCCTTTTGATAATTGGGAAAAGGGTTGCGAAATGCTTGGTGGTCTACATTGGTTTGTTGATTTCCTTCTATTGTAATGATGTCATTGTCGATCAAGTCTTGAATGGCATTCTTCAAGGCTTGGCAGTTGTTCATGCGATGAGCTTTACACCGATGATAATCACAATAGTATGCCTCATTCCATGATGGAGGCTTTACACTGGGTTCATAATTTCATTGAGGTGGAAAAGTAATGACATTTTTGGCCATCAACTCTTTGAATGCGGATTCTAAAGATTGTCCCAATGAAGTGAAATTTCTTCTATTCGAGAAGAATGAAAATATTTGTGGATTTGAATTCGAGGTGTTCCCTAAGGAATTGTGATTGTTATTGGTTCCTCGGTAACCTTGGTTGTTGGAAGTCCCTTGATTGGGAGTAGAGTGTTGATTTATATTGTTCCTCAGAGGAGGAGGATTATTTTCGTGATTTGCAACCGACTTGACATTATTGTTGTGACTGTTTGGAGTACTGAGGACAAATGGTTTGATCGAGGCATGATTCACATCCACAACACCATCATTCACCATATTTTTGTTACGAGTCCAGAATTTGGACTTGTCCTAATTATTGTGATGGTTGGATGAGCTAGGATTTTCTTTGTCATGTTTTATTATTCCTCTTTTGACCAAAGCATTTTCAATGGTTATGGAATCTTCAATCATTTTCTCAAAAGAAGGAGGACAATGTAAGTTCAAATGATAGCTCATTTCTGAATTTAAATTGTTAATGAATGTAACCATCTTTTCCTTTTCAGGAATAGGACGTGGATATCTGGCAAACATTCTTCTCCATCTCTGAAGAAACGTAATGAAAGATTCACCAGGTTTTTGTGCAACTTTGCAAAGATCTATCATGGTGATCTGGTGTTGTATGTTGTAGGTATATTGTGATATGAATAGGTTGATCAATTCTTCAAATGTCCTAACGGGAGGTGTAATCTTAGATAGCCATTCCATAGAGTGAACTCCCAGGCTCCTTTAAAACAATCGCATCAAGTAAGTGTCTTCATGAGTGAATTCTAATGTCATGTTTCTGAAGTCTCTAATGTGATCGATTGGATCCGTTTTCCCATTATAGCGATCAAATTTTGGCATTTCACAATGCTTGGGAAAAGGAATCATTTTTAGACTTCGGTTGAAAGGATAAGGACAAATATCCTCAAGAGTGTATTTCTTTGTGGTTGTTCCCCTTCGTAATTCTTTAACTTGTCCTTGAAGTTCCTTGATTTGTTGGGTCAAAGCACTAAGATTAGAAAGGGGTGTCTCTTTAGGTTTGTTTTTCAAATTCTCAATATTGAAGTCATGAGGCAATTTAGCCCCTTGTTCGGCTAGATAGCAAAAATATTTTTCCTTATCTCACTGCAAGATCTTTTCAATAGCTTTATGGAATTTTGGATCTTGCTCAGCCTCTCTAAGATGTTCCTCGTCTTGTTCCTCATCACTATCTATCTGTGTTTTGTTCATGTCTTTGTATTGGTGGAATAGATTTTCTTCTCTATTATCCGTATCTTTGTCAAAAAGTGGATTACGATTCAAGATGTAAAGAGGATTGCTGCTTTCACCCTCTTCTTGAATGCTTTGAGTATGTCTTTCTTGTTGAATTTTGTCCTTCAATTTATTGAATTGGGATCTTGTGAAGATAGGCATATGATTTTGAAAATTCTTCTAAACTTAGATCCTAGTTTTGACAAGTGCGATGATGATGATCTGATAAGATGCAGAATCTTATGATATGATCAAGGATGCTCCTAATTTATTGATTGTGGCTTCCAATTGATGAAGGATTTCATAATCCTGTTGGGGAAGTTGAACAAAAAATTTGAAAGTTGTTTGAGAGATGCACTCTTAAAGTTTTGATCTTTGTTTTCGAAGAAAGGTTCCAAAATCACTGAAGGATTTGATTGGGATGTGAAGGATATTCTATAGAAGGTTGTGGTATGTTGTCAAATTCAAGAGGTTGGTTATGATTATGCCATTGTGATAGAGCTAATCTTTGATAATAAGCTCGAGAATCTAAGGGATCTACAGCATACTCATCAGTGAATCCTCTAACAAAGTCTTGGTATCTGTGAAGAAATCATCGGTAATGAAGCAAGACTTGTCGACTTTTGTACAAGAATTTTCTCTTTTGCAACGTTTTCTTGTATCCTAACGGTTTCTTGGGTTTTCTGATTCTCTTGGAAACTGATTTCTTGGGAAATTTTGTTGATTTCCAATCTCTAAGCATGGGAAAAGTATTGGGAATGTTATTGGACCAATGGTATGAATTTTTTTTGAGTGATTTCAGTTGTTGTTCTTCATGTTCATTTTGGATGATCTCTTTATCTGAATTAATGTGATGGAAGACACAACAAACATTTTTGAAAACAGTTGTTCTTAAAGCCCTATACTAACATGAAGTGTTTTATCAAGAAAATGTTTTCAACAAATGTTTTCACAGGTTTTGCACATGAAAGAAAATTCAGACAGACTCACTCTTAAATGCTCAAGTAGGTCATTCTAGTAATCAACAGCCCACATCTTAGAACTGCGTCGACTCACACAACCATGTCACCCTCGAAGGGGCACTTGTGTTTTTGTCTTTTCCAGGCGCGTACTCAGAGTTACGAAAGTGGACACTGGATCCCCTGAGCAAACGATCCTTGGCAGTTATATGGTGAGTGTCTTGGGGGCAGATTATTCCCTCCCCTTGCACCGTGATTATTAGAATGTTCAGAAACTAACTTCAGCAGGCCACTACACTAGGTTCATAGTAAGCATTTCCATTCGGTGCGGCAATAATAAACTCCCTCAGGAGACCTCCCAACCTTTAGAACAAAGGTTTTGGGGATGGTTATCTTGCACACTATCGGCAAAAGAGGGTTTCCCCAGATTTTCTTTAAATTTTATAGTGGGGCGGAATAGCCTGGCTTTTGCTTGAACCCACTTGAGTCGTTCCCGTAGGGTGAGTACTTTTTCCCACTATGGCAGACTCTCTAAAGGATGTAATTGAAATAGTAAAATTTGCATGAAAACTAAAAAGGCAAGTCTGGTATTCTAATCACCTAGTTAAGGGGAGAGCATAGACCTATTGCCACATTCAAAGCAAGCAGCTGTTCTTTTTAAATTCCAAATCACAATGATCTAATCTAAGTGAAGATATTGCTTCACCAAAAAAAAATTGTTCAATTTTAACTGCAAGATCATTGTTTGGTGACTATCCTAGATTGCTTTATTTTATCCAGATGTGGCTACCCTAGGATTGCTTCATTTTAAAATCCGAAAAAAAAGAAAAAGAATTCTGTCTGCGGAAGGTGTCAGACTCAGAATTTTGTGTTTTTGTTACAATCCATATGCACCCGAACAAAAGCTATATGCATCAGAATAGATGTTATATGCACCAGAACATATGCTATATGCGCTAGAACAGATGGTATATGTGCCAAAATAGAAACTATATGCGCCAGAATAGAAACTAAATGCGCTTGAACAAAAACTATATGCGCCACAAGAAAAATTGATATGCTCTTAAACAGTTATTATGTGTGCCAAAGGAAAGTTACTATATGTGCCTAAACAGTTACTAGATGCGCCTAAACAGTCATGATATGTGCCTAAACAATCACTATATGCACCTAAACAGCCACTATATGCACCTAAACAGTCACTATATGCACTCCAGAATCCTACAAAACAGAAGAGTTAAAACCCGTATGTGCCATAGAAAATTTTGAATATGCCTAAACGCCAATTTTTTTTCAAAAATCGACTCCAGAACACGGAAACTGTCAAAACAAACTTGTAGATAATGTTAAATTTGTGGGTTCGGGCCCCACGGTGGGCGCCATTTTATGTGTGAGTGAAAAATTGTATCAATGTAAATGAAATCAAACACATATTAATAAAACATTAAATCAAGAAAGCTGAAAAAGAAACAGAAATATGCAAACCGTTACTGCAGCTTCCCGAAATCGTCTTATCTTCCTCTAACTCTAGCATTTTGTTGTTTCGAATGGCTCTCAGATCAGCAGATCAAGCTCAACAAAAGGATAGCTAAAGAACAAGATTTTAAAATGCACACTATGCTAAATGCAAGGCTATGCTAAGATGAGAGTATGGTTGTGAGAATGAAAATGATGTGAATGCATAAGCTGATTGCATGAACGTTTGTTCTTTCGTTGTGTGTATGCGTATGGTAAGTGTAGGTGAGTGCGTGTGTAAGTGAATGCGTGCGTGTAAGTAACCAAAGCTTGGATTTTCACCGACTTTTATAGAGTTTTCAAACAGATTCGATTGGTTGATTCAATCAACGGCCCAGATTAAGCTTGTTCGAATGGATGGTGGGAGATTTTCGAAAGTGGAGAAGAGGATGGAAGGTTTCGGTTTTCTTCAATTTTTGTCATTGAGCTCCGAAGGGAAACTTCCATTTCGAAGGATGAGTTGAGAATTTGGGAGGGTGAGTTTAGCATGAGTTAGAAATTAAATAAAATATATTTATTTAATTTAGAAGTGAAGATGAAAATGGAAACTCACATAATTAAATAAATCATATTTAATTATTTAGAAATGAAATTAGAGTGAGGAAATATTAAATAAAATATTTAATATTTAATTTGATTATGGGATGGAGAATATTCCATTATTTGAATATTCAAAATATTCAAACTTTAGAATAGAATGATAATCAAATATAAATAAATTATGAAAATTTATTTAATTTAATTAAGCAGAAGGTGGAAATGTCAATAATTAAATAAAATTATTTATTTAATTAAGGTAGAAGAATTAGAAAATGAACGATATAAATAAATAATTAAATTTATTTATATGTAGATGACTTTAGGGGAATTAATTAAATAAATCCTATTTAATTAATTAACAAGCTTAATCATGACCATTTTTAGACGTATACAATAACATCTCTAAATATGAAGCACTAATCACGGGACTAAAAATGGCCATAGAATGGAGGATAAAGGAACTACATGTTTATGGAGACTCTCAATTGGTAATACGACAAGTAAATGATGAGTAAAAAAGGATGGAAAGCTAATGTCATATAAAATAATGGTGGATGGTCTCAAATAATACTTTGCCATCATCACCTTTTAACATGTTCCTCAGATCAACAACAGAGTATTTGATGATATGGTGACAATAGGTTCACTGCTCAACATTCCATAAAACATTACAAAATACAAATTCCTTGTGGAGAAACTCCTTATATCAGAATTTGATATCTTAGAATCAGAACTAGTTTGTGATGTTGTTGGTACTCACCATGCTACCAAGATACATTTGACTATATACAACATCGTATCGTACCTCTTGACTTAACAACAAGGCAAAAGAAAACCTTTGTCCATAGAACCTCTTGATTCACTGTCTTAGGAGATACCCTATATAGACAAAGTATAGGCGAAGCATTAATTCAATGTCTCAAAGTGGAAGAAGTGCAAACCACTTTATAGGAAGTGCATGAAGGTATTTCTAGGTATCACAAAAGTGGACCTAATCTAGTACAAAAATTGTTTAGAATAGGGTACTATTGGCCCCCAATGGAACAAGAATGCATTTAGTACTCAAGAAAATTTCATCAATGTTAACAACATAGTGACCTTGTTCACGCACCAGCATAGGAACTAATACCTATAACAACACCATGGTCTTTCTCACAATGGGGATTATACTTTATAGGTAATATCTCACCTACTTCATCCAATGGGAATAAGTACATTATCACCACAACTAAATAATTCACAAATTGGATAGAAGCAATTCCCTTAACCTATATCATAGGGAAACAAATATCCAAGTTCATCTTGAATTATCTATTTCGTCGATTTGGAATTCCCTAATCCATCATAACAAAGAATGGAACCCCATTCAAAAACCAAGATGTCAAAGATATTTTTTCAAATTTTTCTATCCAACATAGATTCTCCATGCCCTACTATCCCCAAGGAAATGGTTAGGCTGAAGCGTTCAATAAAACCATTTTGAAAATACTAGAAATGACTATTAATGACATTGTTAGTGATTGGAATTTACAGCTAAATCCATCCTTATGTGGCTTACCAGACTAGCATTCAGACACCTACAGGCACTACATCTTTTTCCTTGGTCTATAGATATGAAGCAGTCTTCCCAATTGAAGTTGAAATCCCCTCACTATGAGTATCCCTAAAAGACATGGTTAGCAATGAGGAATATTAGGTGTCTAGATTGAATGAGTTGGAAATCTTAGATGAAAGGAATTTGAGCACATTAAACCATCTTCAGGTTTATCAAAATTGGCTCAAATGAAGCTACAACAAAAAAGATAAAAAATAGAAGCTTTCAAGTTGGTGACCTAGTACTAAAAGAGAATCAAAATATACAACTAAATCAGGAAGGGAAAGGGAAGTTTGAACCAAACTGGTTAGGTCCTTTTATCATCATAGCAATCTATGGCTCTAGATCTTATTAGTTGGATACTCCTAAAGGAAAACCCTTAGTCAACCTCTGAATAGTAGCCATCTCAAAAAAAAATGTACATAAGCACATAAGGTATCTCAGCAAAAAAAATCAAAAAGAAAGAAAACTAGTAGAGAGAAAGAAAGTGTTCTTTAAGTGAAAATTGTTGAACACACAAAATATTGAGAGGGGGGGTGAATTAGTATTCTACTAAAATAATTGATTGCTAACCATCTAATTATTAAAATGTATCTAGCTACAACTGTAAGTACAAACATGCAAAATGAACATAACATCACACAACTCATAGACACCAAGATTTTATGTGGAAAACACAAAGTGGAAAAAACCACAGTGAGGATTATCTCACAATATATTATAACTGGTTATAAAATATTACATGGCACACTGCTAGGAAACACTATCCTTTGTAAGGAAAGCTCAGTGCAGAAATACCTTCCAAATGCAAAATTCTTAGGAAAGAAGTGCAAAAAATTCTTTAATTCGAGTTATAAATTATTAGGATACACATCAACAGAGCAAGAGAATAGACAATTTAAAAAACACACAAAATTGAACACCAATTTTATGTGGGAAAACACTTACGGGAGAAAAACCCACACACAATGTGAAGCCACTTTGTATTACAGTAAATAGATTACATACTAAGTTATAGAACTTCACTTCCAAGTGTTAATTCACAACAACATACATTTCCCTGATCAACCTTGTACAAGAAAAATCTGATTACAATTATTCTCTCACATTGTTACAATGCTCATATAGAATACAATGTAGAACATCATCGAATTGATCAAACCCCACCTCATTGTAGAGTGTCACTATGTATACCATTCACCCATCATCACTTTATTTCCAAAGAACCAACCGATATAGTTCCCAACTATCATTTCAACTTCTATAGGTAACTGACATTAACCGTGTTGGGCCATCGAAGAGACTCCCTTCATGTTCTCTTCGATAACATCAAGTTTCTCTTATGTCTGATTCATCTGCCAAGTAATCGACATTCAACCATCAACAGTCAACAACCAACAATCGCTCTCCATCCTGGCACTGGTCAGATCCCACCACAATGTTCTTCATGAACTACCGAGTCAACCTCATTGCCATATTAGGGAGACACCAATTCATCTCCCTTTGACATAGGAAAGTCCCTTGGATAAAGCTTATCAACTTGTCCCATGTGGTCCCCACCTCCATTGTCTTGTCTTTGTGGTCAGTAAGTCGAAGGCTTCCTAAACTTCATAACTCCCAACTTGTGGTTCTAAAGTTCCAATCCCCCATGATCTCACGATATTTCAGCAGCTATCGGACCATCGAGGAGACTCAAGGAAGAGTCCCTTTGATAAGGATAAGTCTCTTTGATTGGCTTCCTCTACATGCTCCATCGGGCCATCAAAGAGATTTGAGATAGAGTCCCTTCGATAAAGCTAAGTCCCACCGAAAAAGACCAGGAAAAAGCTTCGGGTTGTCGAGGAGACAAATTAGAAGGTCCCATCGAAGTGACCAGCTCCTGCCAATGGAACATAATTCCAAAACCTTGAAGGTTTATCGGGCCATCAAAGATATTGAGAATAAGGTACCTTTGATAATGTACTGTCATCTTGATAAAGAGGAAAACACAATTGCTGCAAGAAGATAGTCATGCTAGTAAATTTGAGGCACATTTCCAACATGCTTCCACTTGACGAAGGACTTACTGGCTTCTTCCAAAGTCAAAGATTACTAAACATCATAGTCCCCAAGGCCTATCGAACTAGCACAACACTTGCACTTGTCTGTTCTCATAGGATTTTCCAACGCATCAATAAAATTCTCCAAAGTATCAAAATTTTCAAGATTAACCTTTCCATCCTCCACCATATCATGATTGAAATGATACTGAACATTGATATGCTTCGTCCTGGCATGGATAGTGGGATTTTTTGCAAAAAAAATAGAACTCTGACTGTCACAAAAAATAGTAATTTTCCCTACATTAAACCCAACATCAGAACACAAACGTCTAAGCCAAATGGATTCCGTACAGGAGTGTGTTGCTGCCATATACTCTACCTCAGTAGTGGATAAAGTGATTGTAGCCTGTCACTTGCTTATCCAACTAACTGCACCACTGAATAACATGAAGATGTATCCACTGGTGGACCTTCTACTGTCAACATCCCCTTCCCAATCAAAATCCACATACCAATGAATGCTAAGAGATCTTTGTGATCCAACTGAGTTTTCATGATAACACAAAGCATACTCCAAATTACCCTTTAAATACCTGAAAACTCTTTTCACAACATCCCAATGTGGCCTTCCTGGATTAGCCATAAATCAAATAAGTACTCCCACTACTTTGGAAATTTTTGGCCTGGTACAAACCATTACGTACATTAAACTGCCAACTACACTTGCATAAGGCACCCTGGTCATGTCCTCCATCTCAGTAGGAGACTTTGGACAATCTTCCACATATAGCTTCGCTCCCTGCAACACTAGAATAACTAACTACTTGCAATCTTTCATACTAAATCTCTCAAGGAAAAAAATAATATACTTGCTTTGGCTAAGCCAAATTTTTCTACTTCCCCTATCCCTTTTAATTTCCATGCCCAAAATATACCTTGTTGCACCTAAATCTTTCATTTCAAATTGTGTTGACAATTAAGATTTTAAATCAGAAATCATACCCTTACTATTCCCAACGAATAACATATTATCCACATACATGGAAATAATAAGTAAACAATCATTTTCAATGTTTTAGTACACAAAATGATCTAATTTTGACCTCACAAATCCCAATGACAACACAAAAGTGTCAAACTTTTGGTGCCACATTCTAGGTGATTGCTTTAAACCATACAAAGATTTCTTTAACTTGCAAACCAGAATTTCTTTACCTTTTTCAATGAAGTGCTTAGGTTGGGACATATAAATTTATTCTTCTAGATCTCCATGAAGAAACACTATCTTCACATCCATCTGCTCAATCTCTACATCATATGCAGCTACTAGTGACAATAGAAATTTGATAGATGTCAGCTTAGCTACAAGAGAAAATATTTCTCCATAATCAATTCCCTCCACCTAGGAATAACCTTTTTGCGACCAACCTAGCTTTGTACTTCTCAAAACTACCATCTAGACCAATCTTCTTCTTGAATACCCATTTATAGCCAACAATCTTTCTACCTTCAGGTAGAGGTACCAAATCCCAGGTTTCATTCTTTTTCAATGATGCCATTTCCTCATTCATGGCTTCCATCCATGAATATGAATCAAACATATTAATAGGCTCCTTTACAATCCTTGGCTCATCAGTGATACTAATCAAAGCATAGGAACAACTTGAATCCAAAATGGAAAATCCATACCTATCAGGTTGCCTCTTCTCATGTGTCGACCTCCTTATAGGTTGATGTTGAGGTTGTGGTTCTTCTTCCTATTCAGAACTCTCAAAGGTACTAGAGCTCTCCTCAGTCTCAGGTACAATTTGCATTCGTAGTTCCTATTTATCTAGTGTTAGAGGAATTTCAACTACTTCATCCTTCTTTTCTTTTTCTTCTATCTCTGACTGCAGATCAACTGTAGAAGGTTTCAGCTCATGAAATATTACACTTATATATAAAAACTTCCCAGTTACAAGATTCAAAAGCTTGTATCCTTTCACGCCAATGCCATAGACAATGAAGATACATTTTACAACCTTGTTATCTAACTTAGATCTTTTTGTTATACTCAAGCAACATTGAGAGGGGGGGTGAATCAGTGTTGTGCAATTTTTAACTTTATTACACTAATCTCTCAAGTTTATATAACATTCAATCAAAAGGAAGATGAAGTATCCACAACACCATAACACAATAATTTTTACATGGAAACCTGGTTAAGGGAAAAACCACAGTGGAGGTCAATCCACAATTTGAGTACTCAAAATATAAGTGTTTTACAAAATGGGTAATGCACTTGCATTCAAGCACACAACCTAGAGCTCATTACTCAAAATCAGAAAGGATAAATTCCTTACAAAAGATTGGGATTACATCAAAAGGTTGAACTGAGAAAATAGCATCTACAAATTCCTGATTACAGTTTCGGTTAGGCTCATAGATAAGATTTTGGACTGTCTATCTAATTTTTCACTTCACTCTGCTCTGCCTTAATTTTCTTCACAAAATCCTCTTTTGCACAATGAAAATCGCTTGAACTGCTCTTCTAATATTCACAATACACACCCACACATATCAAACACTGCACATACACATCAAAATGAATTAACCAATCTCATATATATATCCACTACCAAGAATTCAATCGCTATATGTTGGCTTCAATAGAATAGAAAATATCTTCCAACTATCAACTCAAATCATGAATAACATTTAATGCACATCCACCAAAGTCAGCCATAGCATAGTTAGGAACCAAAACAAAAATTACAACACAAAAATACTTCAAACAATTCCTCTTTAGAAATTCGTAACAGCCAACATTCACTTAGTCGGCCTTCATACATTGATGAACAAAAAATTGAATGACTGGATCTCCTAACTCGTACACCACTTGATGCAACAACACAAAACTCAAGAATAACACATTTCATATATCCAACGACCTTCCCTGAGATCCACAACCAAAAATATTAAATTGATAATGCAAGTATCTTGACATATTCAACTTCAACCAGATACCTTGTTCTTCACTCTATCTTCTAGTATAGTCAGATACTGCAGTGCAGACTAGGTCAATGACTTTAGTTGCTATCAATGAGAACACTAGAAGCCATATGCCAACAATCTCCCCCTTTGGCATTGATGGCAACACTTAGTGAAAAATGACTAAGTGTCAGAACCTTCAAAACTTCAAAACGCCATAGCCGACAAAACTCAACAAAACACAACAAAACTCCCCCTAAGTTTGATAAGAAATTTTTCACTGCTCTCTCTCCCCCTTTGACATCAATGAAAAAAAGATAATAAAATATTTTCCTTATGAAGTGAAACCAAAAAATTATATAAAAATTGAAGGAATATAGCTACTATTTGAAGATTATTTTGTACTTTTCCTTCATCTCTGAAAGAAACTTCTTCCATGCTTCCACTGCAATCTTGGTGATTATGATCATGTTATTGTTTTCATATGTCGGATTGATAATCTTGATGAGGGATTTCAGAATGGTGAAGGCATCTTCCAATACTTATCCCTTCCTTAGTAACTCAATCAATTGTTTCAGCTTGCATTCAGTTATGTCCTTCACTTTCTAGAAGGTTTCAACAATCTGGTTCCTAGTGTTTTGAACATTTGTATGCTTTGTCTGTAATTCCTAAATCCTTTTCCTAATTGCACCATCTTGATCTTGAGACATGTTAAAATTTTGTCTAATATTGTTCAGCTTCATTTCAATTTGTTCCAGCTTCTCTTTGTACTTGTTGATTGCATAAGGCCATCAAAGACAATAGTTATAAATGTTGTTTGTTGTGCTTATGCATTTCCTTATGTCATTCATGTGCCTTTTTAGCTTGGTAAGTGATAATCTGTACTATTTCTTTAGGTGTAGGATCACTTCTTCCTCCTTATTCTAAGACTCAGAGTCCATCGTTCCCTTGATGCATTCAATCATCTCTTCTGGCAACTTATTCTGCAAACTCTCCAATTTGATATGATTATGCACAAGATGAGCACATAGTATGCTTAAGATCATGTCCTACTCATACAAAGGTCTGATAGACCACATGTTCACAATTTTTTGCATTCCATTTTCCTCATGAATAAGCTACAATAGTTCTTCCTTGGTTATATCACCTTCTTCTTCACTTCCTTCTGTCTTTACCTTTTCTTGTTCTAGTTCAATTGTTTCCAATTCTTTTTCAAGGGTGTCATTAGACTCCTTATCAGATTCCTCATCTAGTATGTTCACAATCACTTGTTCTTTCCCTTTCCCTTCAACTCTTAGAGTCTTGCATGTTGGTGGAGTACTGGTATCAATTTCTTTTTCTCTTCTCTTCTTTCTCTCCATCTTACTAGAGGAGGAACCAACTTCAAGTCCTCTTATTGGAATGAGAATACTAGTTGATCCAAACTTCCTTAGCAAACCCTTAAAGAAACTTTCATATACTTGATCATAGTTTGCCAAATTATTAGAGTATATGTAAATCTACTTGTAAACTGATTCACTCTCTTCCCATATTACATTGTTATTCAGGGGTAAGCAATTCAAAAAATACATCACAAGGCATATAACCAAAGTACCAAATCTAAAATGGTAATTTGTCTCCTTTTTCAATTGCACATTCTCCATCAGCTGATCTTTCAGTAATCCACAAAGATCAAAATCCTGATCTTCCATTATCATCTTGTGTGAAATGTAAACAACACCTGCCGAAGTTGCACCTTCTCTATTTCTAAAAAAGATTTTGTAGGATATTCCATGCGCAATGTACCTTGTCACTAAATATTTGATTGTGGATATTATCAACGCCCTTTGATCTCTAGTTACTCTAGTTAGGGTTTCGACTTCTTTATTTCAGATTGACTTCTTCCTTGACACATCCCCAACTTTGCATAGCCAAGTTACAACTGCAATCACTTCTTTCAAGATATGGTAGGGTTTATCTAGAGTCAAAATATCATCATTCAATCTATCCAGAATAAACTCAATGACTTTTGTGTTTCTGAAATAGGGGAATTCACTCCAAATATCCAAGCTTTTGTGCTTTTCTTCATTCAACCATTTCAATTCATCGTGTGACAACATATTTCTTTCAGCTCTAATCTTCTCACTGCTATATTCATCTAGTTTTACAATTCCTTTGCTTTGTTCCATTTTACCTTCTCTACACATGTCTTGAAAATAAGTTCTTCAACCTCACACCAAATTAAAATTTCTCAATACTACCGAAATACCTAATGGATTAGGGTTTTTCCACCGAATTCTCTTCACATTTTCAAAATTCTGGTGCAGAGTGCTCTCCTACTTCTTTTTCTTTGACACAAAGTGACAAATGAGGGTTTCAACTTTCCTTTTATATTTCGCACACCTAAATTTTGTTGTAATAAATGTTTTTTCCCTAACTTATCTAGATACCCTATTTTCTCATTCATCAAACAAAAACTTCTGCAGACCTTCAACTTAGCATAATATGATTTCCAACTATTCTAGCAACATTTGTAGATTATCAGTGCAACCACTACATTCATCCATATCCAAATGTCGATTACCGACAGGGGGTTTGAAATATTTTCTTGATAGCCCCCCCTAGGCCAAAGGCCCAAAACTAATTCCTGGAGCAATTACCAGAAGTAGGTTCTAGTGTTGGCTCATTTCCTATAACAGAGGGACACTTCTCCACCCATGTCTTCTTCATCTAATCTCTTATTTCATCCACAGTCACTTTCCATTTTCCTTTACCATCTTTGCCATCTTGCACTATGAATGTATTTGTTGCAATTAGAACACACAAAATTTCCTTGTCCAAACCAGTCACTCCATTGATTTCTTCTCGATCTTCATTGGTTAGCAATATGCCCAAATCTTCCACAGGTATAACATCTAACACTCCTATTAACAAAGTTGTTTGACACATTTCCACATTCAATTGACTTGTGACCAAACTTATTGCAATTGAAACACTTACTAGAAAATGATGAATCACTTAATTTCATTTTGCTTCTACATTGAGAAGCCATATGACCAAATTTATTGCAAGAAAAATAGTATCCATTAAAATCTTGAGCATTAGGTTGTCTTAACGTATCCCTTTTTGCTTTGTTCATCAGAATTCCTTGCTTAGAATTCCTTTGTCCAGATCCAAAACTCTCTCCTTTTTCATAACCAATACCTTGCTTATCATTTGCATTCTTTTGCCCTTGAGTCAGCTCATCAAGCTTAATTGACCTAATTTTTAACTTCTCCTTGTATTCATTCACAGTAGTGAGTTCATACCTGAGAATAAGAGTCTATTTTTCAAGCTCTTCTTCATTGCTTCTAGATTGCTACAGTTCAATCTCTAACTGAGTGAATTCTCCATTAATTCTACTACATTCATCAAATCTCTTTTAGGGACTGGACAAGATTTTCCCCATTCTTCTTTCTTTCTTCAATCTCCTTAGTCATCTTCATCGCCATGGACTCTATCTCATGCTTTAGGGTAGCATTGTCTCTAGCTATATTTTCACATTCTTCAGTTATTTCCTTTAGGGTTTGATTGAAGTGAACATCATCCATGCTTTTGCTCTCTTTCTGCTTAATCTAATCACAAAGATCCTTTCTCTTTTCCCTAGACTTAATAATTTGATCCTTCAACTTATGAATGAATTTCTCAACATCCTTAAGGTTTTCCCTCAATTCTCAGACTTCTACGTTAGACTGATCAAGGTCATCATGTGCCACCAAAATCTACTGCTGAAGACTACCAGAGTCCATTAAATTCCAAGATCCACCTCAAGTTGTTAAACTTCTTCTGAGGAACTTAGCTCTGATACTAATTGTTGGAATCAAGCAACATTGAGAGGGGGGTGAATCAGTGTTGTGAGAATTTTAACATTATTAAACTGATCTCTCAAGTGTATATAACTTTCAATCAAAAGAAAGATGCATCAACATAGAACAATAATCCACAACACCATAAAACAAGGATTTTTATGTGGAAACCTAGTTAAGGGAAAAACCATGGTAGAGGTCAATCCACAATTTGAGTACTCAAAATATAAGTGTTTTACAAAATGGGGAATGCACTTGCATTCAGGCACACTGCCTAGAAATCACTACTCAAAATTAGAAAGGCTCACTGCCTTAGAAAAGATTTGGATTACATAAAAAGATTGAACTAAGAAAATAGCATCTACAAATGCCTGATTACAGTTCTGGTTAGGCTCATAGATTAGATTATGGACCTTCTGTCTGATTATGCACTTCTCTCTACTCTACCTTAATTCACTTCACAAAATCCTCTTCTGCACAAATGAAAATCACTTAACTGCTCTTCTGATATTCACAATACACACCCACACATATCAAACACCACACATACACATCAAAATGAATTAATCGATCTCATATATATATCCGCTACCAAGAATTTAGTTGCTATATTTCAAATTCAATAGAATAGAAAAAATCTTCTAACTGTCGTCTCAAATCATGAATAGAATTTAATGCACATCCACCAAATATTTAATGTATTATGCAACACCCAACATTCACTTAGTCGACCTTCATACATTGATGAACAAAAAAGTGAACGACCAAATCTCCTAACCCATACACCACTTGATGTGACAACACAAAACTCAAGAATAACACATTTCATATATGCAACAACCTTCCCTAAGATCCACAACCAAAATTGTTAAACTGATAATGCAATTCTCTTGACATATTCAACTTCAACTAGATGCCCTGTTCTTCAATCTATATTCTGGTATAGTTAGATATTGTAGTGCAGACCAGATCAATGACTTCAGTTGCCATCAACGACAACACTAGAATCCATATGCCAACATTTTTCTTATTTGACACATATGCATATGCCTCACAGTTAAAGACATGAATATGTCTTAGAGAGGGCTTCTTACCAGACCACGCTTCCAAAGGTTTTTTGTCAACAAGAGCTGAACTAGGTGAATGATTAATCAAGTAACATGTTGTAGCCACAACCTCAACCCAAAAATTCTACTCTAGACCAACACTACCCAACATACTTCTCACTCCTTCCATTAGCGTCTTGTTCAACCTCTCAGCAACTCCATTCTACTGTGGAGTATAAGGTATAGTTTTATGCCTTTTAATCCCATGGTCTTTGCAATACCTTTCAAAATATGTAGAACAAAATTCACCACCATTATTCATCCTTAAGCATTTAATTTTTCTTCCATTTTGATTTTATACCAATTTTTTAAACTCTTTAAATCGACTGAACACTTATGATTTACTTTTTAATAAAATACACAAATGCCCTTCTCAAATAATCATCAATAAAAGATACATAATATTTAGACTTCGATAATGAAGGAACATTCACTAGACCAAATATATCCAAGTGAACATAATCCAGTATGCTAGAAGACTTATGAGGACTTGAATAAAATGAGACATAGTGTTGCTTTCCATAAATGCAATGTTCACAAAAATTGAACCCAAGGTTACAATTAACACGCCCTTCTACTAGGTTTTTATTTTTCAAAAAATTTAAGCCCTTTTCTCATATGTGACCTATTCTATGATGTCATAGCATGGTTTTCTTTGCTGGGAGTTTCACCTCCAAAGAATTTTCACCCAAAGGAATTTTTTCCTCCTTCCCTACATGAGAAGATTTGTCTGACTTTATAGAGACACTGTTACATTGAACAACACATGCATCCAACTTGTATAGATTGCCTATGCGTGCACCCTTAGCCAACACCATTGAACCTCCAGTCATTTTGTAGCCTCCACTCGAGAAAGAAACTTGTACACCAACATCATTCAACTTACTAGAAGAAAGAAAATTACTAGCCAGACCTGGTATGTGCATTACACCATCAATTCCTTTGATTCTTTTGTCAGGAAATTAGATTTTGACTCTTCCATGGCCAACAATTTCAAGAGATGAATCACTTTCCAAGTACATCTTTCCACAAGCATACTTTTCATAATTTGTGAACCAATCTATGTGAGATGTCATGTGAAATGATGCTCCTGAGTTAATCAACTAGAAATCATCTGATGCCTAAGTCACCAAGGCTACAATGAAGGCATCTGCATCACTTTGAGAAGAATCATTGTGAGAAGAGTTGTTGTTGTTCTTTTTCTCCTCTTTACAATCCTTTTGGATATGACCATTTCTCCCACAATTATAACATTTCACCTTGGACTTCTTTCCCGGAGACTTTGATCTCCCTTTAGATTTGGATTTACACTTATTTTCTTTCTTGTTGCCTCTCTCCTTTGATCTACCCTGAACAACAAGGGCCTCCTTGGCCATCTCAGAAGAGTTCCTCCACATTTCTTCTTATAGCACCGAAGCAACCACATCTTCTATCTTGAAAGTGGTTGTTGTAGTTCCAATAGTCATCACCAGATGATCCCATGTGTTAGGTAAGGAACATAGCAAAATCATACAACAATCCTCCTCCTCTATCTTCACACCCATGGAGGCCAACTGAGCAACAATCATGTTAAATGAATTTAGATCTAGTCTTACACGAATGCTTCTTCTTCCATATTCAAGGAGTATAACTTCTTCCTCAAGAATAAATTGTTTACTAGAGACTTTACCTAATAGATATCACCAAGTTTCTTCCATAAAGAACATGCAGTCTTCTCCTCATGGACGTTCAGGAGAACATAGTCTACCAGATAGAGCCTTATCAACCCTTTGTATTTTCTATCTACGAGATCCCAATCTTATTGCTTCATACCTGATGGTTTAGTTCTATACAAAAAAATCTAGAGATCTCTATCCACCAAGAGGTCTTCCATTTTGAGTTTCCACAACTCAAAATTTCTGCCATTGAACTTTTCAATTTCTACTCTTCCTGATGTGCTTGCCATCTCAATCTATAACCAAGACAACCAATTTTCTCTACAAGACTCCCACTGAACAAAATTAGCACAAACCAGCCCTACCCACAAGGATAACACAATTGGCTAGGCTCTAATACCACTTATAAGGAAAACTCAATGTGGAAACGCCTTCCAAATGTAAAATTCTCAAGAAAGAAGTGCAAAAAATTTGTCAATTTGAGTTACAAATTATTAAGATGCACAACAACAAAACAAGAAAATAGACAATTTAAACAACACAAAATTGAACACTAGTTTTATGTGGGAAAACCCTTATAGGAGAAAAACCCACACACCAAGTAAATACACTTTTTATTACAACAAATAGATTAAATATAGAGTTACAGAACTTCACTTCCATGTGTTAATTCAAAGTAACATACATTTCCCTGATGAACCTTGTACAAGAAAAATCTGATTACAATTGTTCTCTCACACTGTTACAATGCCCGTATAGCATACAATGTAGAACATCACCGAATTGATCGAACCCCACTTCATTGCAGAGTGTCACTATGTATACCATTCACCCATCATCATTTCAGTTCCAGAGAACCAACCAATACAATTCCCAACTATCGTTTCAACTTCTATAGGTAACTAACATTAACCATGTTAGACCATCAAAGAGACTCCCTTCATGTTCTTTTTGATAACATCAAGTATCTCTGATGTTTGATTTATCTATCAAGTAATCAACATTCAATCATCAACACTCAACAACCAAGCATCGCTCTCCAGCCTGGCACCAGTCAGGTCCCGCCATGAAGCTCTTCAAAATTTATCAAGTCAACCTCATCACCATATCAGGGAGACACCAATTCATGTCCCTTTGATGAATCTTATCATCTTGTCCCATGTGGTCCCCACCTCCATTGACTTGACTTTGTGGTTAGCAAGTTGGAGGTATCCAAAACTTCATAACTCCCAACTTGTGGTTCTAAAGTTCCAATCCTCCATAATCTCACAATATTTCCACATCTATCGGACCATCGAGGAGACTCAAGGAAGAGTCCCTTCGATAAGGATAAGTATCTCTGATTGGATTCATTTACATGCTCCATTGGGTCATCGAAGAGACTTGAGATAGATTCCCTTTGATGAAGTTGATTCTCGTCGATGAAGACCAAGACAAAGCTTCAGGTTGTCGAGCAGACAACTTAGAAGGTCCTGTCGAAGTTTCCAACTCCCACCGATAGAACATAACACCAAAACCTTGAAGGTTTATTGGGCCATCGAAGAGACTGTGAATAAGGTCCCTTTGATAATGTATTGTCAGCCTGATAAAGAGGAAAACAAAACTACTGTAAGAAGATGATCACACTAGTAAATCTAAGGCACATTTCCAACATCCTTGAAAGGCTCACAACTGGAGCACAAAATATATGGCTTATCACTAGAATACAAAATGATATGGCTCATTTCTAGGAATGTGAACTGAATGGAATGCACCTTCTAAGTGCTAAGTACAGTTCCAGTTAAGGCCTGAAAGATAGAAAATCCTACACTGCATTGCAGGTATACAACTATCATCAATTACCAAAGACTTTACACCATATCACTTTTTCTCACACCTCGCATCTTCACTTCTTATCCTATCTCTCTTTTTCTATATGTCTATATGTGCATCTATGTATGTCTATATATATGCTCAACTTGGTTCATACATCAATTAGGTCAGCCTAATTAGATGTAAGCATACTTAACTCAAAATATCTTATCGACTTCAAAACAAAAACTTCTTTGGCACTCAAAACCAAGTATGTAAGGCATGATTTAGGTTGGCCCTGACCAAAAATAAACCTCCATGAACTGTACATTGGATGTACAAGTCATCCAAAAAAGAAGCATACCAAAAACTATAAACCAAAATTCTAACATTTATAACGTCCAATTTATTCAACTAAAATTGTTAATTCTCTGATCATGGCTATGATGAGCCTAGTTTTTGGTCCAATTTTGGGTAGAATCTATAGTTTATTTGCTGGAAATTGTCATGAAATTTGATGTTAAATGTTGATATTTTCATAATGTTTCCCTCAAACCATAGACACTGGGCTTAATCTTATCTCTGCAAGTTTTAATGACATTGGCATATTATGTGGATTATCTATATTGATTTTGCATGTGGTTAATAAATGTTTCTTAAGGTGGTTATAGATGTGTAGTTATTGAGTGTACTGACATTTCCATGTAGATTTAATTTGAGGATCCTAAGTTGAGGAAGAAACTGCCAACTGGGCATGCACCATAATGTCTAGCAAAGGAATTGCTCAAGGTCAAAGGAGGTCAACGGAAAAAGATTCCTCATGCAACCAAATGTAACCACCTTGTAGTGGAATTTAATGATTGAGCAGATGCGAGCATTACTATTGTGCTAAATCTACGTTTGGACCTGCATGTTTGACCAGATTCCATGCACGTGTAACTTTCGCCACTCCACTTTCTATTTTTTCCCTAAATGGCATTCTCCCAGTCGTGGAGTTGACTGCCTTGTTTAGTTGATAGTATAAATAAAGATCTAATGCTCCTTCCTCAAGAGGTTGCACGATTGGATATTGTACTTGCACTCTCAATTTTTCATTAATATAGATACATTATTCTTTTGTACTCATGATTTACAAAGAATAAAATAAAGTTCTGAGTTCAAGCATATGAGTTCTCATTAGTTTTAGAGGGTACTTATCCAAGAGGGCCCACTTGGTGAGTAATCCATCTTCTTAGTTTAGTATTAGTTTAGTATTACTTGGCTTTTAGTAATTAATTAGAAATCTGGCACTGACTGTTCCTGTAGCCACTAAAATTCCATTCTATGACTGTTCCTGTAGAAAGAGTAGTACCCCATTTGTTGCTCAGTTTTTCATTACTGTTCTACATTTTAGTTTGATGAAGTTGTTGATTGATGATTGGCATTTATGGTATTCCCTTCTAAGCAATTTAATTTCAGCATTGTGTTCCTTAGTTGTAGAATGAAATGACTACTTTGAGTTCCTAGTGCACATACTGTGCTAACCCATTTCAAGTTCACGTCCCTGGGTTGACAAGTTAAATGCACTTTCATGATGATTTAAATAGCTATTCGGGTTAGATTTCCAATCTCTGAATCATGGTTGTAAGGGCTTAGTTATTAAATCATTGTAGGAGGCCAACATTTTTGGCATCGTTGTTGGGGATGGTGTCAAACTAGGGAGTCTTTTGGAGTCATTAGTAGTTTTTCTTGTTGTAATGTTTTTGGAAGTTGTTCTTAGTATATCCTCATTTAGGAAGTAATGACCCCCTTTATTCTTTACCAATTCTTTGTGTGAGTTGGCTGATAGTGAGTGATACTACATACATAGAGGAAGGAGAAGGGATGCTTATAGAATATTCCTTCCTAGAAATCCTAATCCATTCTAGCTAGTTGAATATCAGAACCTACCAAGAGAAGAAGAAGAAGAAGATCCACACCCCTTTGCTAACACATTTCCTAATTTGACTAGCTCTAAAGTCTCCTCTAAAGATCAAAATTAGCTTGAGAACCCCTTTGCTTTAGAACTACATCAAATAGGCATGGGTGATGCAAATAGGAACAAACCTAACCAACCAGCTTTTCCTTTCCCCATTTCTCATCAGAATGAAGTTGAAAACATCAAGAACATCCCTGCTTCAACACTCCCCAAGTTTTATGGACTTTTCAGCGAAGATCCTGATACCTTTTTTTTTAGTTTGACATACTCTGTAGGAGTTATGATTATACCACCGATTCCCATAGGCTTAAGCTATTTCCTACCACTCTGAAAGAGGCTTCATTAGGATGGTTCATGAGCCTAGGAAGAGATACTGTGGAAACTTGGGAAGACATGAAGACAAAATTCCTTAAGAAATACAAGGAATATTGTAGGGGCAGTGACATGAGAGGAGGTGACATTTTCAGGATGTGGCAAAAAGAGGATGAGAGCCTAGAAGATTATATTGCAAGGTTTCTATTTTTCCTACAAAATCTTCCACACCGTACACTTAATGAAGACTCACAAAAGTTGTTTTTCCTAAGAGGAATCAATGATAGCTACATTGATGCCTTGGACCTCATGGGAGGAGGAGATATCTCTCAAGTTCCTTGGGAGGATATCAAGAAAATATTCCATAATTACTTTAGGGAAGCTTCAAAAAAGGGAGAGCTTACCAATCTTCCATGGGTAAGTCAACTACCAGTGGAGTTTCAAGAATAGAGATTGCTCATTTGTTGGAAAACTTCAAGAAAGACATTATAAATAATTCAACTACTTAGCTAGATACACTTCAGGCTAAGAAGAAGCAAGAGGAGGCAGAGGCAATGTTGATAAAGTATTGCCCCCACTATAGAAAAAAGAAGAGGGACTATAGATGCAAGATGGTAGCCAATCTTGAAAGAAAATAGATTCCACCTGAGTTCAAGCCAATCCAAAATTAAGAAGACCAAGTCTACTATGTTGTACAAAGGAAGCCTTGGGCTCCAAGACAAGGTATGCCTCTAGATCCACTATCTTATGTTGGGCCATATTTCAATTCCTATTCATCTGGTAACCAATGGAAGCCTCCATATCTAGCCAATTATGGAGGATATCCACCACAACCTTGGAGTAACCCTCCAAATGCTTGGCCCAATCAGAAAATTTCTCCACCCTAGTGGTAGAAAGCTTAGGGGAATTGGCAGTCACCTCTAGGAAATTGGCAACAAACAAATCAATGGAGAGGAGGACAACAATGGCCTACTCTGACAACCAATTACATGCAGGAACCTTCTCAGCCCCAACAGCTTGCTATAATGCCTCCACCTACTAATCCGAGCTCAAATACACCTAATCCTACTCAGCTACTAGCTCAGCCCGTGTACAATACAAATAACAAACCACAACAACAGCCTGCATACTCTGTTGATTCAAATCAATTCCTTGCATATGCTGTGAGCGTAAGTGACATCCACTTTCGATCAAGAACTACTCTACCAACCCCTTCCAAGCTCATTATCACTGAGCTTCTTGTGGAAGAGGAGGAGGAACCTCTAAATGATCCCATTTAGCCAAGTGTACCTAAAAAACCTAAACCAATCCAAGTCAAGCAGACTGAACAAGAACCACCATTTCCTTAGAGATTGGAAGTTTCCAAGAAGAAGGAAGAAAAGGAGGATACAACTTTCAATATCTTGGATCAGCTGAAGCATATATGTGTTCAAATACCTCTATTTTAGGCCATAAAGGATGTTCCAATCTATGAAAAGGAAATCAAGGAGGCATGCCTTAGGAAGCCAGGTAGGAAAAGTAACTATCCCCAAGTATAATGACCCAGGTAGTCCTATGGTAGCAGTTGTTATAAATGAGTTCCAAGTAAAGAATGCTCTGATTGATTTAGGGGCAGCAATAAATGTAATGACCAAAGACATCCTACAACAAATAAATGTTGCAAGCATGAGATCTACTCCTACTATCCCGCAACTTGCTGATAGTTCTACTATTAAGCTTGATGGTGTAGTTGAGGATCTTGTGGTAGTTTTAGACTCTTGAGAGTACCTAGCAAACTTTATGATTATTTCTCCTAAAGCTACACTAGGTGGGTATCCCATTATTCTTGGAAGGCCTTGGTTAGCAACTGTAGATGCATACATTGGATGTCAGTCAGGTGACATGGCCATTTTAGATGGGAAGAGCATGAACAAATTTTTTCTTTATCCTCCTACTCATCCATCTCATGATGAAGATAATTCTGTATGGCCACATGTTGGTGAAGAGGCCCAGGAAGTTAATTTTGTGGTGCAACTTATGATGCTAGGAAGAATCTCTTTCATGTAGTTCCAAGATGAGGATGAAGTATTGGATAACATCATTCATAACCATTGTGAAGTGGAGGAGGAATCATCTTCTCATTTTTCTACTCCAATCAAGACACTTATGCCTTCTCTTCTTGCAACCACTGTTCCTACAGATGTTCTTCCTGCAACCACTCTTCCTGCAGCCATTGTTCCTCCAGATAGACTTCCTGCAGCAATAGGTATGTCCCATACATTGCTTCCATATGAACTAAATGTACCATGTGTTAATGAAACATCCATGATAGAGTTAACTACACAAGTATAGATGTTAGAAGGAAAATATCTGAATGTTAATAGTAAATTAGGTGGGGAACAACTATTATTGGCAAACTTATTAAGGACCCATCAACATGCATTTGTGTGGGATTATCATGATATGAAGGGATTGGACCCTAAAATTTTTACACACATAATTTACATCAGAGATGATTGCACCCCAGTAAGACAGCCACAAAGAAGAATTAACCCTGCACTAAGAGAAATTGTAAAAGGGGAACTGCAAAAATTACTAGATGCAGGATTTATCTACCCCATTTCAAATAGTTAGTGGGTATCTCCATTAGTAATTGATCCCAAGAAGGGAGGGAAATGGTGAGTTTTTGTTGATTATAGGGAACTTAATGCTTCCACCAAGAAGGACCACTTTCCCTTACCCTTCATTGATCAAGTTTTGGACACACTTGCAAGAAAGCAATACTTTTCTTTTCTAGATGGATTCAATGGCTACAACCAAATCCAAATTGCACCAAAGGACTAGGAGAAGACCACATTTACATGTTCATGGGGGACCTATGCCTATTCGGTACTCCCATTTGGCTTATGCAATGCACCTGCAACTTTTTAGAGGGCAACCATTAGCACATTCTCAGACATTTCTCATGAATGGATGGAAATTTATATGGATGACTTTACCACTTATGGTGTTGATTTTAATCAAGCATTGGAAAATATCAGGAGTCCTACAAAGACGTGAAGACCAAAACTTATCCTTAAATAGTGAAAAGTGCTTCATGATGATGTAGGAAGGTGTAGTTCTTAGCCACTACATCTCCCACAAGGGAATTCAAGTAGATCCTGCAAAGATTGAGGTAATCAAAAATCTTCCCACACCTACAAAATAGAAGGATGTTAGGAGTTTCTTGGTTCATGTAGGATATTATAGGCATTTCATCAAGGATTTTAGCAAGGTAGCAGCACCATTGTATACTCTTCTCACTAAAGATGCTGAATTTCAGTGGACTGAAGCTTGTGACAAGGCATTTTCTGACTTAAAGGTAGCTTTGATTCATGCTCCTGTACTTAAAGGGCCTAATTGGGAACTTCCTTTCCACATCCATACTGATGCATCAAATTATTCCATAGGAGCAATCTTTGGAAAGAAAGAAGGAGCTACTGAAAATGCCATTTAATTTGTTAGTAAAAATTTACAAGGAGTTGAATTCAATTATATAGTGACAGAGAAAGAAATGTTGGCAGTAATCTATGCACTAAACAAATTCATACATTACATAACAAGCTACCAAATATTTGTGTACACTGATCATGCAACCATTAAATATCTCATGAATAAACCTTTGATCATAGGTAGGTTGGAAAAATGGTTATTGTTGATGCAGGAGTTTGATATAACTATTGTGGATAAGCCAGGGAAGGATAATGTTGTTACAGATTTTCTTTCAAGGCCAACTACATCAAAAGACAATCAACCCATAAATTATTCTTTTCCTAATGAGCATCTATTCTCCCTCAGTATAAAAACACCCTAGTATGCTGACATAGCCAATTATTTGGTCACAAGTAGAGTTCCTTCTCACTTCTCTCCAAAAGAGAAAATGGCACTCATTGAAAAATATTTTCCTTTCTCTTGGATTGTTGGATGTTTGTTTTATACTAGACTAGACCATGTCATGAGGAGATGTGTGAGAGAATATGAGACATATGCCATTTTTCATGCATGTCACAATGAACCATGTGGAGGAAACTTTGCAGCCAAGAGGACAACAATGAAGGTTTTGATCATAGGATATTACTGGCCAACACTCCACAAGGATGTAGGAAGGTATACCAAAAAATGTGATAGATGTCAAAGAATGGGTAGACCAACTAGATCTGATGAGATACAACTTTTCCCTCAGGGATTAATCACTCCCTTTGACAAGTGGGGATTGGATTTTGTGGGACCCATTGACCCTCCATAAAATGGTAAGTCTTATATATTGGTATGCATTGATTATCTGACAAAGTGGGTAGAAGTTAAGGCCATGAAGCATGCAAGAGATAACAAGGTTGCAGAATTTCTTTGAGGATATTTTCACAAAATATGGAGTCCCAAGAGAAATAGTGACTAATCAAGGGGCTCAATTCACATCAACCCTTGTTGTAGCACTAGTTAATGAGTACAACATAAGGCATGGGAATTCTACTCCTTATCACCCCCAAGCTAATGGCCAAGTTGAGGTGACCAACAGAGAAATTGAAGCCATTCTGACCAAAATGGTAGCTATTCATAGAAAGGATTGGGAAAAACAAATTATCGAAAGCCATTTGGGGCTATAGGAAAACCTAGAAAACAACTACAGACTTCACTCCATTTGATTTGTTGTATGGAAAGACAACTATGATTCCCATTGAATTTGAATATAAGACTCTATGGACTACAGTAGATTTGGAGATGGATATTTCTGAGGCACAAACAAAAAGAATCATGTAGCTAAATGCTTTGGATGAGATAAGAATAGCAGCCCTGCAACATACATAGGTAGTGCAAAATCAAAGAATCAAGTGGCATGACAAATTTATAAAGGACAAGAAATTCCAACCAAGAGATTGGGCCATGCTCTATGACTCAAGATATTAGGACAATGCAGGAAATTTGCAAACAAGGTGGCTAGGACCATATGAAGTTGCTAAGGTCTTTCCTAATGGAGCTGTTCAACTTACTACCATTGACCCCGTCAGATTCAAGTTACTTGTCAATGGTCATCGCCTCAGATTATATCACAATCCAACTTTCAAAGAAGAGTTCCTACAACAATTCACCCTGCATCCAACACCCAAACTTCTTGCAGCTGAAGGAAGTGGACCTAGTGTCCCTCCTTCTGGCTAATTAAGGTATGTACTTGTCATAATAAAGACTTTCAATCTTGTGGAAGTCCATTTCTTCACCCATCCACCCATTCACCCATCCATCACCACCTTTCTCTCTCTTCCGTCACTTCATTCCACCTCAACTCATTCCACTTTATCTTCATTAATTTCTTAATTTATTCCTCTAAAAGGTAAGTGATGCTTTTTCCACAATCTTTGCAACGAATCCTCCACACATTCAGGTATGTGCACATTAATTGCTAACTTTTGATCATCTTTTAAGTGAATTCATTTAATCATTGTACATTAGTATAGACATTCACATAGCATGTCATTACTCCCTGTCAAATCACTATTGCCATCTCGCATGTGCAGACACATGCCAAAATTTAGGTTGGGGGGGGAATAAAAAGATGCAAATATATTGCATGTGTCAATTTATACTAGGCTATGTCAGAAAATATAAAATGAGCCAATTTCAAATCTGAGTGAGAGGACGACTTCCATGTGTGAAGTGACATTAACTGTAGCTGCCATTTCTTCCCATCATAATTCTCCTTTATCATTCCATTTCTTGCCATTATTGACTCTGTCGTAATCTTGAGTTGCAAGCAAAAGGGTGAAACAAAATCTAAAGGAAATTTAGTTGATATTGGCACTGGAAATTTAGCAGGTATTGTAGGAAGGTGAACTTGATTTTTAGATGGAATTGTATGAAAGAAATCATAGAGAATTTGTTTGATTGCAGAAAATGGGAGGTGGGTTAATTTGAAATGAAATCATGGTGTATGATATTTTATTGTAGGATGCATAATGCCTAGCCAAATTTTGAAACTGTGGATGGTTAGATTACTTGCTAAAGCTAGGTGGCTTTGATGAAAGCATTGCCCTTGAATTTTCCTAGACATTTTTTGAAGGAAAAGCCACAGTAAAAAGGATTGGAAGTTGTGGCAATTGAGGAAATAATTGCAGAGGTCACAGGGTTACCTATTGATGGTGAAAATAACCCTACTTCTAGAGATGCCAAATCAACTAGGCTCAAATTTACAGAGCTGAACGACCCCCCATTAAGCATAGATAAATAGGGTGCAAAGAGAATGTCGCTACTCGAGCGATGGATGTAGATAGTCGTTTATGTTATCAAATAAATTAGCTGTGAGGGTCACCGGTTGAATTTGCATTCTGTACACTTCAAGCTTTTGAATCACATGAGGCACGGAAGGAGGATGAATGTGCCTAACATGCTATACAATATTCTCTCAATCATGGTGGTTGAGACCCAAAAAGGTAGGGATAATTTTGTTTCCCACCATTGTCTGATTAAATTGCTAGTTTAGAAGTCTCTACATGATATATTTGGAATGACCTGGGAAGAATTTATAAATGTTGATCAAATTAGACTTGAGCACTTGCAACCTAGGGATTTACTTCAACCCTGTAGGTCTAGTAGAAGATTGAGCACAGTTGAAGCCACTCTTGGTGCTTCAACCTCTAGCATAGGCTCTAGTGTGAACCCTCCTGCAGCAGAAGAAACCATAGACATTAGTTCTTCTGAATCAAAGCACTCAAAAAAAGAAAGATCCTCCTCAAATTTTGATGATGACATTCCACTTGGCACCCTAATGAAAACTAGGGCATAGTAGAGAGAAGTAAAAATGAGAAAAGGGAAGGCTAAAACACAACCTGTAGAAAGAAAGGTGCCAAGTTCTAAGAAGAGGAAGGCTGACACTGTTCATCCTGTAGCCAAAGAAAAATGTGAGAGACCTCCCAGGAAATCAAGACTGGCTGGGCCAGCATTTGGTATGCCTCCACAGGAAAGCCCTAAGCCTAGCAAGACATCACATGAGGACCCTAAAGCTCCAATGGGGTAGGAGAATGTCGAAGAATAAGAAATATTTGAGAGAGCAACAAATATAACGATGGCCAATCTTGCTAACATTGCAGAAGAGTTCGAGGAAAATTAAGATTTCCTACAGCATGAGTAGGAAGTCCAACAACAAGAAGTCCTGCAGTAAGAAGTCTTGCAGTAATAGTCAGAACTAGAGTAGGATTTTTTGTAGCCACAAAAATAACAAGAACAAAAGACCCTACAGCAAGAAGTGGAAGAAGAAAAAATACCCCTGTAGCCAGAGACAACTGAATAGCCTGAGTCCATGTAGATAGTGCTATATGAGGAGCCACCATCGATAAAAAGACTAGTAGGAATTTATAATCCTCCTTATTTTACAATACATATGAAAATTTTGAATTTATGGAAAGAAATACAAAGGAGGGAGGAAGAATGGAAAAAGGAAAAACAAAAATTGAAGAAGGAAATTCAAAAGAGGGATGAGGAGATTGAAGATATGGATGCAGAAATTGCCACCCTGAAGCAGAGGGTGGATAATATGGAAACCTTGGTACCACAGATTTTGGAATGTAGGAACCCTCCAAGGGTCTATGCTCTACACCTAAAAGAGAAATATCTCTCTTTTAAGTTGTTAAGGATCGTCTCAGGTTTGAATCCTTCTATTGACACCCCTATTGAAGTTTTCAATGTTTATAGGATTGCCTCACCTAAAATGAAGAATTTGTTGTGTGAGTTTTATTTGCATAATTATGCTATAATTCATGACCATGATTGGAATCCAATGTTGTATGTTGAGGATTTCCAATTGATGGCATTTATGTCTTGGGTGCAAAATGAGATTAGTTGGGGACAACAACATGGGGCTTATAAGAAATTGGAGTCTAACATCCCTCTGCCCATTAGGGCTGAATCAAGCAACCCAAGGGATATTTACAAATAATGGCATAGAATGCTTCTTAGACCTAGTTATGGCAATAGGATTATGCCTTGGATTGAGGCAGTTTACACTGAGTATGAGGTAAAGACATCAGCAAAGGAGGAAACTATGAGAAGATGTCTATCACAAAGATGGAATAGTCTAACTGATGAGCTAAAGCAGGTTGATCCTCATTCCATCCACAATTATGCTGGAAGACTAAAAAGGATTGATAGGTATATTTAGATTGGGAGAACGAAGGGGTGATTTTGGCTTCACCTGACTTTCCAGCCACCCATTCTCATGTGGCCTGTGTCAAACTTCTGATTCTACCAGTATGACATTATTGCAGGAAAATATAGATGGAACAGATTTCACAGGTTAGGAGGATTCTATTAGGATCCTAATTCATGCACAACAACTAATGATGGAAAACTATCAGTTGCAAATTTAAAATATTTAACCTAGTAGAAGAACAACCCTTCCCTTACTGGAGGACCAACAAAACGTTAGGTTGGGGGGAGTGATGAGCCTAGTTTTTGGTCCAATTTTGGGTAGAATCTATAGTTTATTTGTTGGTAGTTGTCATGAACTTTGATGTTAAATGTTGATATTTTCATAATGTTTCCCTCAAACCATAGACATTGGGCTTAATCCTATCTCTACAAGTTTTAATGACACTGGCATATTATGTGGATTATCTATATTGATTTTGCATGTGGTTAATGAATGTTCCTTAAAGTGGTTATAGATGTGTAGTTATTGTGTGTATTGACATTTCCATACAAATTTAATTTGAGGATGCTAAGTTGAGGAAGACACCGCCATCTGGGCATGCACCATAACGTCCAGTAAAGGAATCGCTCAAGGTCAAAGGAGGTTGATGGAAAATGATTCCTCATGTAATTGAATGTAATCGCCTTGTAGTGGAATTTGATGATTGAGCAGACGTGGGCATTACTGCTATACTAAATTAGTGTTTGGACCTGCATGTCTGACCAGATTCCATGCACGTGTAACTGCTGCCACTCCACTTTCTTATTTTCGCTAAATGGCATCCTCCCAATTGTGGAGTTGACTGCCTTATTTAGCTGATAGTATAAATAAAGATCTGATGCTCCTTCCTCAAGAGGTTGCACGATTGGATATTGTACTTACACTCTCAATTTTTCAATAATATAGATACATTACTCTTTTGTACTCATGATTTACAGTGAATAAAATAAAGTTCTGAATTCGAGCATCTGAGTTCTCATTAGTTTTAGAAGATACTTATCCAAGGGGGGCCACTTGGTGAGTAATATTTTTGCTAAGTTTAGTATTACTTTTTTTTTAGTAATTAGTTAGAAATCTGGCACTGACTATTCTTGTAACCACTAGAATTCCATTATGTGACTATTCCTGCAACCAAAGTAGATAGAGTAGTACCCCATTTGTTGCTTATATTTTCACTACTGTTCTTCATTTTAGTTTGATGTAGTTGTTGATTGATGATTGACATTTATGGTATTCCCTTCTAAGAAATTTACTTTGAGCATTGTGTGTTCCTTAGCTATAGAATGAAATGGCTACTTTGAGTTCCTAGTGCACATACTATGCTAACCCATTTCAAGTTCACGTCCCTGGGTTGACAAGTTAAATGCACCTTCATGATGATTGAAATAGATATTCATGTTAGATGTCCAATCTCTGAATCATGGTTGTAAGGGCTTAGTTATTAAATCATTGTAGGAGGCCAATAAGATGCATCTAAGACCCTTGAAAAACATATCAAAATTATATGATTTGATATAAACTTCAGAGTGATTCGGAACCAAATCACCATATTAATGTAACATAGGCATAGTTTACTGGATGGGTAGATAATCAATTACTAAAAAATGTTGGCATCAATGACAACAAATACAACAAACCAGAGGTATCCTTCTTCATTCTTCCAACAATCTCCCCCTTTGCCATTGATGGCAACATGTGCCAAAAATAAAAATTACTTCAAAACCAAAATTGTGTGACAACAAAAATTTATTCAACTCCCCCTTTCAAATATACAAAAATCCAAAAATAAATCCAAAACATTATTGACATTGAATCTTCTTCACATAAAACTTATAAAACATTTTCCACACAGAACCTTCTCCCCCTTTGACATCAAGGACAAAGCGTAGGAAAACCAAAATAATCAAGAGCTAGGGGAATCTTGTAGTTCTTTGAGAATTTCTTCCCAAGATGGTTTACCATCATCCAAAATCCCTTTAGCCCTAGTAAGAGACTTATGCAGAGATTCCAGTTCCACTAAACATTCTTCTCCTTCTGGAGTGGACAAAATGATGTTCATCTTCTCTAGTTTTTCTGCATCTACCAAGGCACTTGATATGGAGATATGTCTGGACATTACTAGATCTCCTAGCTATCCAAAGCACCTTATTGCATCTTATTTTTTCCTTTGTAGAATGAAAAACTTGTTCTGAAGGTATGCAATCGAAGTCCAACCAATGTAGTCTATATCATCTACAACTTTGTAGACTCAGAGGAATCTTCAAGCTGAGACTCAATTGATTCCGTTAAGTCCTTGATACCTTGAGTGGAATCTGGCCACTACATGTAGTAAACAAATAATAACTAAGATTCCTCATTGTAGTCCTTCACCTCTTTCAAAATTTACAATACTCTGTCATGTGCAATTTCACACTTATCTTGCAGAATCAATAGTCTTTTCTCTAGAAGACTTTTCTCTACCTCTTTCATAGTATGTACCTTAAGATTAGAGGCATATTCCTTAATAGAATCAACTACAAATTTTAGGTTCTCAATCAATGTTAAGGAATCATGAGTGGTGATACTGAGGTTTGTTTCCTGCAAAGCTCTAATAGCTTCATTTATTAATTCATTTCCTTTATGATAAGCTTCAGTAGTTTCCTATGTAACAGAGTTGATAAAAGTGCCACAAATCTTTATTTTCTCACTTGGTGCAATCTTCTAAGTCAAATCTACATAGCCCAAATGTGATGGAAGCTTAACTAGGTAAGGTAGCAGCATAGGCTGTAGCCTTGGTTGTCTTGTTAGTAACCCTTTGAGAGTGCTTTCAAAGGATTCTCTAGTTGGATTTGGTGGCTTAGTAGCTTTGGGATTCTCTTCTTCACTTATTTCAGCCTGAGTGGCTTTCTTGACTTCCTCTTCCTCCTTTTCTTCTTCTTTCTCCTCGTCCTTTTCTTCTTCTTCTTTTTTCTTTTCTTCTTTTGAGGATTTTCCAAAAGATTTATCTCTTTTTTCTTTCTCACTCTTATCCTCATCATCATTATCAGGATTGTTCTTTTTATTCTTGCTCCCTTCATCTTCACCTTTACCCTTCTCACCATTATTTCCAGTAGATTCATGATGTTCTTTAGGTGTATCATTGGTATCATCCTTGTGTCGATCTTTAGACTATTTGTTGGTAGTTTCCTCTGTATTATTTAGAGGGACAGGAGTCTCCAAAAAATCATGTATTTCAACAACACTTTCTAGAATTGGATTATCCATTACCTCTATGATGTTAACATGCTCCTGTGCCTAAGCTGTATGGGATGAATAACTGGTTCTTGTCCCATTTCTGATTGTATCCATAATTTCTTGTCTTAATTTTTTTATACTATCTCTCTCCTTAGTCATGAGCATGTTGACTCTCTATTTGAATCTAAATAGAGTAGAACATTCCTTCAATAGACTAGAGATCTCTTCTTCAGATAAATATGATCCATAAGAAATTAAGGCATCATTTTTCATCATGTCATCAACATTTATGGCTTCTTTCCTTCTTTGTACTAGCACTTCCTAGACATTTTTAGTCACTTTCTTCTGGATAGTTTCAATATCTACATTGAAAATAACTATATATTGAATGAAAGCAATAATAAAAATTTCCTTATCTTCATTATTGACATCATCAAACAACTTAGCAGTCAACATAATATCTTCAGATTCTATCATATTATTTAGTAAGGCTCCTAGATTAGAGATGGTTGATCACTTACCAGAGGAGAGGTAGGCATGTCCTCCTTAGGATCAGATGAGCCTTCTTCATTCTTCTTTTCATGTGCAAGAATTTTGAAAGTATTCTCTTCTTTCTTTGTCTCTTCATCTATTGAGATATTGACTTTGGTTTCTACTTCTTCATTGCTATTAGAAGCACTCCTTCAGTTTCTTTTCAATCATTGCTCTTCTTGCAAGCCAAGCTATATTTCTTCTTGTATATCATCACTTAAATTTCTCTTCTTGATTTCCTTTTTCTTTACTCTTCTTTTTCCAAGAGTAATAGATGGTGTAGAAGGGGGTATTTTCTTCCTCTTACAAGCACGAGTATTGGGTCTGGTGGAGGTAGGTAATCAATCAATGCAGGGGTACCATGTTCTTTATTCTTTCCTTTTTTTGTTGCAACAAGCCTAGAAGTAGGTGCAATTGCAGAAGATATTCTTCTAGATTTCCTAGGTCTAGAGGACAGTTTAGCTAATTTCGACTTCCTCTCAACAAGTGCTTCCTTTAATTGATCAATTTCATGCTTAGTGAATGGCCCTTGGAATAACGCCTCAACATTATTTCTTTTTTTTTTTTTCTTTGTGGGATGTAGAAGTTTCTAAATGCACTTCTTTAGCTTTTTCTTCACATGTTCCATGTCGAGGTAGAGAGGGGTCCCTTGGACTACTTAAAAATATTTCAATAAACCTCTTAGCAAGTTATTCATCAACCTCATATCCAAAATGTTCTATCTAGAGAGTTATGGGTTCAACTACTTCCATGATGCATTCATCAGTGCTTACAAGAAAAGTTATGTCCTTTGTATAATTTTTCACTAGGCTTCTAGGAACCCTTTCTCTTTCATGCATATCATTCTAGAAAACTGCAAAGAATATAGTCAATGGATTATTTTGTGCTGTAAATCTCCAAGTCTATGTAGGTGTTCAAATATTTGATGTGTAACTGGTCTGTTGTGTTCCCATTTAATGTTTCTCCTCCCCAATAACTCCCTCAAAAAGTAGAATAGTAGACAAACTACTAATGTCCCAAACTTAAAAGAATGTTTCTTTGTCTTAATGAGGCTAAAATTCTCCATAAGTTGTCAATGAAAATTCACACAGATCATAATCTCTCCCATTCACTACCATTTATTGTGGAAAACATAGAATTCCCTTGGTTGGTAAAGTATATTTTCTATCCAATCATGATAGTAGCATACTTCATAGTTGGGTTTGCGATGGGCCTAGTAGTCAAAGCTCTCCCATCAAATGTGGCTCCAGTTAGCTTCATAACTGTATCTTTTTTCATAGGTTTTAGCACTGGTAAGGGTCCAATGGCGTAAAGACCACTTACAATTTGGACCACTTCCTTGGTGATTAACCCAGTTACGCTTGTCCACAAAAACTTATCATGTACCCTACTAAGTCCCATCCTAACAAATTTAGAGTCCATCTAATTTGAAAAGTTAGGAAACCAATTCCAAACATCCAACTTCTTCCATACTAGTTTTCATATTCAAGTTTTACGGAGTGATCATCTCTTGTCAATTCTTTCGTCCATAAATCCCTAAGTTCTTGGTGGTTAAATTCTTCTAACTTTCCATGAATGTATGTTCTAGTGTCTTTAGTGGGTAGTACATTAATAAGAATGTGAGAGAATGTACCCATAGGGTCCATTTCATATAATTTTGAGGAATACTTTCTGAATTTGGGTTGGGGTCTCCTAGAAACTTCCACAATAGTAGGAGTAGCCATTTATTTTCCTAAAAATACTTTTATATTCTTGTGTAAAGTTTCTTCAACTAAAACGCACAAATTTTAGATAACAGTAAATACCTCTTCAAGCTTTGCTAAAAACTAGGGTTTGATGCCAACTTCTCTAAATCGCTTTTCAACTTTCTTCAGCTCGCTCTACTTCTTCCCAATTTTGAAAATGTGATTTGATTCAACTTAGTTCCCTACTTTATGTATTACAAATTTTTCCCTAATTTTGCATTAAATGCACACCAACTTCAAAAAGATGATAAACACTTTGTAGAATGCACTATAAACCCTAAAATTCTTTGCAATTCTCTAGTTTTGCATATTTTCTACCAGAAACTTCTTCAACAACTTCAAAATGAAACTTTACACCATATATCCTCATGCCACTACTTGACACTTATTATTATGGGAATTTGTTAGATTTCCTAGTCACTGCTCCCCCTTAAACCATTTTTGGATTTAGTTTTTAGAAGTATTTGCACTAGATGCAAATGTAGATGCATTTGATTCATCCTTATTCTCAAGTTCTTCCTTTTTCTTCCAAATTTTCTCCATTTCCTTTTTAACCTCATTAGGATCAATTTTATTCACAGTTTTATTCTTTGGATCTAGATTGGCTTTCTTCTCATTTTTTCTTATGCAAAATTTTGAAATGTGTCCTAGTTTATTGCAAGTGTAGCACACAACATGTTTCTGACCAAATTGATTTGCATCCAACCTTGATTTGCACTAAATAACTTTATTTCCAAAAGCATAGCATATATAACAATAGCCTTGAAAAAGTTGATCCATTCTACAAATATTGAATATATTCATCATTGTTTGACTTCTACACTCAGTAGATTTATACCCAAACTTATTGCAAGAAAAGCATTTTCCAACAAAGAATCCAATATTTTGATTTATTCTATTATGATTCATTCTACTTCTACATTTTATCACCCTATGACCAAATTTGTTGCATGAAAAATAAATGCCATAAAAAGATGGGTACCTTTGAGCATTAAGTTGTCAAAGAGGAATCCTTCCAGTATTAATTCTATGATTTTTGGTCTTCCTTCCATTGCTTTGAGTCTTCCTCTGATTGTTCAATTAGTTGGGAACCTAATTTTCCTTTGAAATTTGTCCTTCTTCAAGCCCTAGACTACCTTTATCCTTATAGGGTTTCTAAAAAGCAATCAATTCATCAAGATTTTTGGTGCTTGCTTTGAATTTATCCTCATGAGATTTTACCTTTACCAAGTCAGTTATTAGTGTTACCACTTCTTGTTCAAGCTTTGTGCATTCATCAATTTTTCTCTAGATTTCGGCTTTCTGATATTTTGCAATTCTTTACTTTTCTTCCACTTGTAGTTTTAGTTTGGTGATATCTTCATTAGCCTTCTTCAACTAATCACCAACTTCTCTATTCCTTTCTTTGAACTTCCTAATTTGTTATCTTAATTTTCAGATTCATTCATTTTCTTCTTTAAGGTTTTCCTTCAGATATTTTTTCTCATCTTCACTTTTTTCCAAATCTATAAGAGCATCATGGATTTCTTCAGTTGAAGAGATCTCTTTTGAACTTAGAACATGATAATTTTTATTGGCCATGTGTTCAAACTTCAAGATATTAAGCTTCTCAAAAGGAACTGAGCTCTAATACCAAATTTTTAGCACACAAAATACTGAGAAGGGGGGGGTGAATTAGTATTATACTAAACCAATTGATTGCTAACAATGCAATTATTAAAATGTATCTAGCTACAACTGGGAGTAAAAACATGGAAATAAAAATAACATCACACAATTCATAGACACCAAGATTTTACGTGGAAAACCCAAATTGGGAAAAACCACAGTGAGGATTAACTCACAATATATTAGAACTGGTTACAAAATATTGCATGGCACACTACTAGGACACACTGTCCTTAAAAGGCTCATAGCCAGAGTACAAAAGATATGGATTACCACAAAAATATAAAAAGATATGGCTCACTACTAGGAATGTGAACTAAATGGAATGCACCTTCTAAGTTTTGAGTACAGTTTGAATTAAGCTTTAAAAGATAGAAAATCCTACACCAAATTGCAAGTATATAACAGCTATCATGAATTACCAAAGACTTTACACCATATCACTTTTTTGCACACTGAGCACATCTTCACTTCTTATCCTCTCTCTCTTTCTATATGTCTATATGTGCATCTATGTATGTCGATATATATGCTCAACTCAGTTCATACATCAATTAGGTTGGCCTAATTGGATGTAAGCATACTTAACTCAAAATGTCTTATCAACTTCAAAACAAAACCTTCTTTGGAACTAAAAACCAAGTATGTAAGGCATGATTTAGGTTGGCCTGGACCAAAAATAAACCTTCATGAAATGTGTAATGCATGTACAAGTTAGCCAAAAGAGAAACATACCAAAAACTATAAGCCTAACTTCTTAGATTTATAACTTCTAACTTATTCAACTAAAATTGTTGATTCGTTGATCACGATTGCATCTAAGACCCTTGAAAACATATAAAAATTATATGAACCGATATAAACTTTAGAGTGATTTTGGGCCTACTGGTATTGGCATGGTGTGATGGTTTAAAGGTGGAATTTTTGTTCTTTCCACCAAGGTTCAAACCCCATTGGGGTAGTATTATTGAATGGTTGTATTCCGGTTCATAGCTCCAATCAAAAGCATTTACCCCTTGAATTAAAAAAAATTGATTCTAGACCAAATTATCATATCAATGTAGCGCATGCATAGTTTACCAGATGGTCAGATAATCAGTTACCAAAAAATGTTGGTATCAATGACAACAAATACAACAAACCGAAGGTCTCCTTCTTCATTCTTCCAAAAAAAACCACTTTGTGGAGCTTCTAGGATACGTATCATAGTGAAAACCTAGAAAACAGGTGCTATGCTTGAATAAGACCAAAATATTTATCTATTGATAGTATCTCAAGCATCCACCCATTCATCCCATAATAAAATGTGCAAACCAACCATGGCTCAATGACTGCTTAAGTGTTGAACCTTGTTGCACCATCAAAATTTGTCTCCCCTAATAAAGGTAATATTCTCTCAAACTTTGGGAAACTTCTCAAAACTAGTAGTGGATTATATCCTTGTAAATCCCCTCACAATTGAAAACTATCAAAATAAAAAACATCTAAAAAACAAACAAAATCAAAAGCATCAAAATCCCAAAAACATGTTATGCTTTGAGTCAACACTAGTCAAACTATGTGGTCTCTGCATGTATAACATAGGAAAGGCTTATCTATGATCAGCCCCTAAGGCCTTAGGTCAATCCCCTTAGGTTTCCATCTTGATTTCTTTTAACTTAGTCAAAAAAATAAAAAATCCCAAAAATATTCAAAAGATAGAAAAGTCAAAAACATGTTCCTACCAAACAAGTGAACTACGAGCCTCTGCATGGATAGTGTAGGAAAGGCCATCATAACTAATGAGCTCCCGAGGCCCTAGGTTAGTCCCCCAAAAACAAAAAGAAAACATTAAAATATCTTATCAAAAATATAAAACATTCATAAAATATAGAAGATTCCAAAAACAATTTCGATCAACATAGTCAAACTATGATGTCTCTGCGTTTAGCACATAGGCAAGGCTAATCTCTGATTAGCCCCTAAGGCACTTGGTCACTCCCTTTAGGTCCCCCTATTTATTTCTAAATTTAACAAAGACAACATCAGATAAACTTAGAAAACCAAAAAGGTCCTACCTCCATTATCACCTAACTACAATAAACTCATCATCCATAATAAACAATCGTCACACTTACCCTTTGACAACACAATAAAAAAACAAAATAAACATCAAAATAAAAGACCAAAGTGAAGATTGAAATTACTAGATAACTATCAAGTGAAAAAAATGCATAAGTATATACTACCATACCTATTTGAAAGTCATATCAACAATCCTAAACATGAGTCTTAATGGATACAAAATTCCTACAATAGACATCATCAATGGATTTCATCATGAAACATCAAAACAACTATGGCAAGTGATACTACAACATTTTTTATCTTTGTATAGTCTTATCTTTTTTATTTATCTTTGAATACCACATTCCTAGGATTTCTCAAGGATGTCCATAATGATTTAGAGAAGAAGGAATGGTGGCATTAACTATTGATTTCTATTTATTCTATTTGTTAGATTTTTTTGTGATACTACCATGGAAAATACTTTCTTTTGTTTGGTGTGTGGAAGTTGTTTTGAGACATTTTGTGTAGTAGTTGCATGTTAGGTATTCAATACCTCTCTGTGTAATTGGTCTAAAATGGCTCAAAACTTCTCACCTATGCATTATAATAGGGTTTATGCATGTCTAGTATGAGAAATAATATTTTTTTGTGCCAAGTCAAAAGCCACACAATGGATACAAATCCACCTTAGTTATTAATACCCTAGTGCATCATGTCTATTTTTTACATAAAAAAGGATTGCTAAAAGATACAAAGCCTCTATGAAAGAAAAAGAAAACTCATCAATAACTAACCACATCACATTTCTATCCATCTCTAAATCATCAAACACTTCTTCTAAACTAACGAATCCATCTTGCATCCACAAATTTGTCAATACATATTATGACCATCATAAAATGATCAAAACATGACACATCATGTATAATCATCTATCACATATGTAACATATCACCATCCATCATGTATATCATCCATCATATACATAATAAATCATCACCTATCGTAAATCATCATATGGATATATAAATCATCCATCCATCCACATCATATGCATACATTAGAAAATTACAAAACATAAGCATGTATACATCATCATCCATAATAATCTCATAACACATAAAAAAGCCAAATCGAAACATGGTATATCTCATATATCAACAAAATTGAGAATGGCATATACATCATCAAGTAACATGTGTGATATCATATACAAAAACTACATATATATGAGGCCTCAGCTAGGACGATGAATGTATATAAAAAAATAATGTCTACAAAGTCTCTATTATAATATACATCATAAAAGATCAAGAAAACTCAGCCCTGCTAGCCATCTCGAGGCGAAGACCTCGGCTGCTCCTAGTTCTGATGAGGAGAAGGATATGAAATGACTAACGGTTGATCAGGTTGCCTGATTGACTTATCAACTAACTTTGCACCCATTTGAGTACTTGACTCTCTAAACTGAGGCTGAATCTATGCCCTAGGAATGAAGGACTCATAGAGCATTCAATAATAAGTGCAAATTTCTAATAACTACTCTCGATCAACCTGGTGCTGAGCCATGGGAATTGATGATGTAATTGAAATCTCGGTGGCTAGTCTAAACTAACTCTTTGTTGCTAGCTCCTACCTAGCAACATCTCTCTCTTGTCTGAACCCATCCCTCACCTGCCTAGCAACATCTCACTCTATAGTCAAAGTTGCAACTTGTGCCTCGGTATCCTGTCTCCTTCCAAACTTTGTCTCCCTCTTAGCTATCAACTGAGCAATCCGTGCTACTGCTATTGCATCCCTAGGTGGAGGAGGAGGACCCTGCACTATTGGTGGATCCTGCTACATAGAATCAAGCTACTGTCTATCCTGCTAGTCCTACTATACATCCTATCCAACTCTCCTCAAATGCTCAATAGAAATCCTCAACCGCTATCACTCAGTCCTACGACCAGTGACACCATCTCTCGCTATGGTTGACCCAATTCTAATAGGATCTATGAAGCCGATGAGCCCACCACTAATCATAATCGCATGTAGCCCTATATCTACCAATCCTATGGGCCATCCCTATCCAAATGGGGCATGATAGTGAAACTCAGCTACAACATATATAGTGGAAGCCTATTTCCCCCAAACCCTAACCTCTCGGGTGGTCCTCTCAAAGCGAGCATGATAGTCATCTAGAAATTGCATTTTTCACTCTTCGTACTGATGAAAAACCCGATCCAGTAGGTAATGCTCAAGGAGGAAACCATCAGGACTGATGAACCAACATGTCTGCTAGAAGTACATAAGCTACTCCTGATCATCATGCGAGGCCTCATAGCCTAACAATGGTATCCAAACAAAAGTAGACATATCATCAATAATGCAACACCAATAGGATAGTTGGCTAGGTGAGGTGTAGTGTAGAAAATCAAAATATCTATAAGAAAATGGATCATCTAGATCCTTATCCATAACACCATCAAGTCTCATATTGGGATGTTCTCCCAAGCCCATACATGAAACAATGTAACACCAACAAAGATTGAACTACCTCCCTAATAGGTAACCTCATGCATATCTTTGTATAAATGTGTAAGGAGATAAGGGCCCCATGCATACCTCATACCATGCTCAAATTTTTTCTCAATGTAAATACCCTAACCAGATGAAAACTTCCTACCTCTCTGACCAAGAATGACAAGTCCTGAGATCAAACCACATAAGACCAAAGATACAAGATCTACACTATCAACTCTATCTTTGACAAAATATAGAGAATCAAAATAGGTCATGAGATTCCCATGAATCAAAATATGGAGAATCCTCCATACATTATCCAAGGTGATGGCGGCCTCGGTGGTCAGCAAATGAAAATACAATGACTCAAAGTGCCATCTCTCCACAAGGGTAGTTATCATCACCCTATGGCATCAAATTAGTGACATGTAGCATATGTGTTGAAGTCCCATAACATCTAGGAAATCACACTCAAGCTCATGAAAACCAACAATTAGACCTAGAACAACTGTCATGGCTATTGATCTCTAGAATAAAGTAGATTGAGAATCACTTGTAAACATTCAACCCACGACATTAAGGATTTTCTATGAAAAAAAAAAACAAACCAAATATTGTGAAAAAAATGGCTAAAACTTTCAAAATTGACAATAGCGGTTACTTTTTTGACAAAATTCATTAAAAAATGTAATAACAAACCTTTTTTTATCAATAGCAGTCATCTTGAGAAATAGTGGTACAAATGAAAAAAGTGACCAAGTTTCTCAAAAGTGCACAAATTTAACAGCAATGACCATTTCATACAAAGAAAGACAATAAAGAACATTTTAGGTGAAGGTGAAAATTAAAAGAAAACATCTTATGCAATAGCGAGTAGATTAAGAAAAAGCGGCCAAGAAAATCAAAAGTGGCATAGACAAAAACATCAAAAGTGGCAAAAATGATGCAAAAGTGAAAATTTCATGAAATTACCACCATTGCTAAAAAAAAATTCTAGTATTAATTACTCAAAAATGATGACAAAAATAGGAAATAAGGTACATACCACAACACCTATGCCAACGAGTCTTTCAAACTCATGGACCACCTCTACATGATGTGGGATACCTGTAATCCTCAACATCGTGAATCAACAATCACCAAATCAGGGAATCTAGAGACAAGAATTTACTAAGGACTAAGAGTGAAAATGAGGTAAATTGAACCCTAATTTATTACCTAGGAAATCCTCCTAGGTTGAAATTAGGAGATCTCGAGAACATCTAAACTATAAACGAGGGTCCTACAAGCTTAATTTTTTGTCCTCTACACATCTAAATTGAAATTAAACCTTGTCACGAGCCTGACCTAAGAAAATATTCTTTTGGCCAACCTCTCAAAGGGGTAGCCAAATGTTGTATTATCTTTTTGTTGACTGTCGGGGCATAGTGGGGCATATAAATTTTTAAAAAATCTTGATCTTAACTTTGAATTCTTTGAAACAAAACAACTCTAGTACTTTGTCTCAAAGAGGGGAAAAATGTAGACATGTAAAAATGACCTAACAGTTATCACAAATCTTGAATGATATTTTCTCATCATCAACATCATTATCACTTAATATCATTGCATTTTGTATCATTTACATCAAAAACCATAATTTCCTGTATTAGTTAAACAATCTTTAAATTATTTAATTGATTCACCATATCATCATTAAAATTGACTTTATTCTTCTTGATTAATTAAATAACATCAATTATATAATTATGTCGCTAATTTACCCTATTCTTCTAAAATCAATTAAACTATTCACTTAATAGTTTAATTAAATCACTTTCCCCTTTTTAATCAGAATAATTAAATTAATTATTCAACATCATTCAAAAAGTTCAAATATAACTTTATTTATTAAATTCAAAGGCGACTTGCACGTTCAACTCAAAATTACTAATTAATTAATTGCCTTCACCCCCTTTTTTTATTGAGCAAATTATGATCACCGATTGCTCACTTTGATTAGCTAATTGATCCATCTATTTCCTAACTGATTCATTTATTCTTCAATCCCACTAACCTCTCAATTTATTTCTTCAATCCCACTAAATATTCAACTTGATTTCATCAATCACATTGATTATGCAATCTAAAACCATTGATTCTTCCAATCTAATTCCTCTTAATGGTTTTGAATCATTGATTAGGATCTTTTTCAGTTGAATCTTGATCGTTCATCTTGAAATATTAAATCTATAAAATAGCCTTCTACCATCTCACAAATCATCTAGAATTCACATTTAAGTGAAGCGCTACACAATTATCTCTTGAGCATGTTACAAATTATCGTCATATTCTAGTTTGAAATTACACACACATTGAAGCTTTTGCAATGCATAATGGAGGCTTCGCATTGATACAAAACACAATTCGACATCAAATGCAAATACAACTTTGAGATGGAATGGTAAAGGTTTTTAAGTTTGAATTCATTGTGTCATCTTAGGATTTCATTATTTGATTTCATTAGTTTAAAAGCTTCATTTCATGAGTAATGGGTATGTGATCTTAATATTATTTTGAATTAATATTTTTTTAGATTCTTTCCTTTTATTTTCCATATGCTTCATTCCCCCTTATGACAGGAACACATTTTTCGTTGCACCAAAAGATTGAACTTTAATGTTCAATACAAATGCCAAAGATAAATGGATCCATGAGAGGTGATTATTCCATGTCATGAATCTAAAGGGAGACATTGGTGATTAGTCCAATAATCCCCCCTCAACGTCACTTGAGGGGATTTGAACCTGTTGTTCGGATTGTCAAATTCGCAAATTTGAAGTTCCCATTTCAAAAAATTTGCGTTTGCACTCTTAGAAGTGCACTTGAGAAATCTGCCTAAGTGGCCTACTTTGAAGGTTCATAATTTGGAGCCTATTTATTTTCAAGCCAAACCCCTTGGTGGACCCATTCATGTGACAAATTTGAACGTGCGTGCCAATTTTCAGCTTCCCACGATGAGTTTTGATAGGGTTTTGAAAAGCAAAGCTGAAAGGTTGACACTTTTTTGTTGTCTACAAACTTTCAGTTATGCAAAGTAGCCTCCCGTTCGAGTTAATATTTTGCAACTGGATGGTTTTCAAGTCAAAACAATTGTTTCTCTACATTCTCCATAGATTCATGTGCTCCCATATCAAGTTTCAAAGCCTCATGATTTGATTTGTTATTTTTTTTAGGTCGAAAGCAAATGCAATTTGTTCAGTTTTGCACCTGCATTTTTAAAAACTTTTCAAGGTGGTCAACTTTGACACCTAATATCTCATGAATATTGATGATTCAAATAGAGACCTCTTGCACATGTGTTTAGTGCACCTAAATGAGCTTATTTTTTGAGTGGCAACTCGTCAGGAGTTGATTTGGTATTTTTCCAAAATGGTGATTCGATGAGTTTTAATTGATTTTGAATAGCTACTGTTGGAGAAAGTCTGACTGAGCAACCTCGACAATGAATATCTTTCACCTCATGATTTTTTTCTCCATTTTTTCTATTGCAATCCATTCTCGGGTCAAATTTCTACATTCCATCAAGTTTTCATGACTCCATGAGGCCATTTGACTGGTTTTCAAAGGCAATTCTAGAGCCAGCTTGACCAATTTTGCCCATTGTTCAAACATGCCTGAAAACAAGTTTTGATGAAAACCCATTTCAAATTTTCACTTCTGAAGCATTCAAAAGTAGCCTCATATCAATCCAAAGTAAAACTTGTTTGAAAATGATTTTTTTTTTAGTTGGGCCTACAAGGGACCCGACATGTATCACATAATTTGAGGAAGCTGGCATGTGAAGATAATGTTCAACTTGGTCTCTTTTGATGGCTATTTGTAGAATTTGTTCTTTTCATTAGAGAAAAACCATAGTGTTTAGTGGTTCCTTTTTGACTAAAGTTGATAAATTCAAATCTTCAGTTAGAAATGCAATATGAGATCAAAATCTTGCATTCATCTCTCGTGCTTGTAGCATTGTGTGAGGTAACAATAGATAAACTCTCCAACATGGATCATTTGAGAAGGAAACTGTTTCCTCTGCTTGTTTCCACTAATTTTTAAGGTTACATAGTGTGCACACCAAGCCATTAAGTTAAAGCAAAATCCCATATACAAAGATACATGACAATTATGCAGGACAAAAGCATGCAAAATCAGTCAAGGCTGCAAGAAACATTATAAAACATGGGATTTAAATGATCATTAGCTCGAATCAAAGAGAACTGTTGACAAGGAAAACACACTTATGCATGGTTACTTAATTTCAAGCAAATTTCTTTTATATGAAAAGTTAAGGAAACTGTTACTAAATTACAGTAGTAACTCCAAAGCATGCAAGAAACCAAGACAAAAGCACATAAATTGTGCAATGTGCATTCCTTGAAGTGGAAGATTTGTTTAACTTGGAATTTTTTGATAAAGGTATACATTAAGGACTAGAAAAACAAACGTTTGAAGAGTTACTTTTCACATAAGGCATTTAAATAAGGTGTGGGATTTGTGATAAAAAGGGTTTTTCTATGTCTGAGTGGTCTAAGGATGTTAATCTTTCTCTATTTGAAAGCTCCAAGGCCAAAGAAACTAAGGAAAACTTTGTTTTGAAGGCTAAAAAGGACATGGTAGGATCTAAAGAACAAAATGATGGAGAATGTATAAAATAGGGGCCAATTTGATGTTTCCGGCATCCCACCTTTAGAAGGCTTAATGGAGTAATTGTGGTGAGTTTGTGATGAGGCATTGTCAAGTGCACCCAATATAGAAAGAGCAACACTTTTCCTTCAACAAGCCCTATATTTGAACTCTTTGTATGTGGCAGCCAACAAAAAAAAGGCACACACTAGTTTCAAAAAAAATCCCAAGTAAATATTGCTTCATGGAATGCAGTATTCACAGGCTACTATACAAAGTAGTTATGTTGAAAACACTTTAGAAAACTTCAAGAAAATGCAAATGGCATTGGTGTAGCACCCAGTGCACTTGAGAAGTCATTTTTCTCAAATCTTTGTGGGAGGATCTCAAAGAATCATCCATGCACCAATAGAGGAGCGTCTTTTGTTATTACAAAACATTAATGCACTGGTACAATAACTTGTTGTATGCAATATCTTGTCCAAGTGTTTGGTGAATGGCTAAGTCCAGTGTTTGTTGTGCGTAAGGGGAGGTTTGCACTCATAGTGGAAAGAACGATGGTGAAGAAAGTAAAAGAATATTATTCGATAAACATAGATTGCCAACACTAGGATCCGCCCACCTAGTAAGGGAATAGATGTTGCACAATGTGATGGTGCGTTTGCAGAGGGTGCACTACCAGCAAAATGGGAGGGCATAAAAATTTTTCTGATAAAATCTTCTCGGCATAGCTCTTCACAAAGGCATATAAACTTGATTTAAAATCCCAAATCAACATGATTCCATGAAATGCCATGGTCGTTGAATATGCACAAGGTGGATTTGTTGAGAAAGGCTTCAAAGTGAGGCAACCATCATGCTAGAAAATAAAGAGGTGGGCACGATTGTACCTATTGTGGGGTTAATTTGATATCACATAGAAAGTAATTCATAGGTGCGAGAAGTTACTGCTGAAAGTATCTGTGTTCAAAGTTGATATATGAAAACTCCAACATGTGATTATTCTCCATGAGGATCAAGATCTGTGCCTACAGATGAAACACGTCAAAGTGATTTGATCAAACATGCACCAAAGGTAGGTTTTTTGAAAATGTCTCTATTGCCCAATTTTTCCCTATGGGCTCAATCAGGCAGAACAAATTGGGTTTCAGAGGTTCATAAAGGCCCAAATGGGTCATTTGCATCAAGGGGTAAATCATGCATCTGGTGCTAGGTCAAAAGGAATGCAGTTGGAAGGCCTGCCTAGGTCAAGCTCGGCATGAAAATCCTTTAAGGAGAGATTCGCCAAGACCTTCCAGATGTCTCGCTGACTAAAAGGGGATCTCGCTGAATGAAGGCATCATCGCCATGAGGTCTTGCTGAAGAAAGGGGTCTCGGGGTAGTGTTTTTCTTTTGGTAAGATCTCTCACCAACACTCGGGGGTCTTGTCAACGAATGGGGGGGCTCCGGCAGGAGATGATGTTTTCGGCATAAGGTCTCACCGACCAAGGGATGTCTCCCCAACAGGAGGTGAGCTTGGTGAGGGATGGAGGAGTCACCATAATGTCTCGACGAATGGAGGTGGTCTCGCCAAAGGATAAGGGGTCTCGATATGTGTTTTTCCTTCGGCAAGAGTCTCGCCGACAACAAGGAGCTTGCCGAGAAAATTTGACATCGTTAAGTGGTCTCGCCGATATAGCGATGTCTCCCTGACAGGAAAAATGAGCTCGTCGAAGGTTTTTCCTTCGGCATAAGGTCTCAGCAATGCGGAGGGTCCTGCCAATAAAGGGAGCCTTCGGTGTAATATTCTAAGTCGAGGAGAGGTCTCCTCAACTCGGCGATGTCTCCCCGACTGAAGAGAAAGTAAACTCACTGCTGAGAGAATAAGGAGCCCGGCAAGAGGTTTGGCCGATGGGACAAGGTCTCGGTGAAGTTGATGCCCTCGCTATGACTCCCGCCGAAGGGATATAGCTTTGGTATGAGGAATGAAGGTCTCGGCAAGACAATCGGCATCGGCAGGAGGTCCCATCAATAGCAAACTCACGCCGACATGCCTTGTGTTTTTGGTGTAATGCAAGCTCGGTAGGAAGTCTTTCCGAAAGATGAGTCACCCTAATTAGATCCCAGTTCGCCAAAAGGAAGGTCAAGTCACCAAGATGTCTCGGTGATTGACAAGGAGCTCGCTAAGAGAAATTGATATCGACATAGGTCTCACCGAGGGCTTTGTGTCTTGTCGAAAGGCTGTTGACCCCGAGGGGGTGGTTGAGCTTCGCCATAAGGTCTTGCCAAGTGTAGAAGGTCTCCCTGACATATGACATTGATGTAACCTCCAGCCATCAGAACAGTGTCTCGCTGACATGTTGTGGTCTCAATGACAGAGGCAGGTATCGGCAAGACAATTGACCTCATTGTGAGTCTTCCTGACTCTTTTGTGTCTCGCCGAAAGGAATGTGGAGCTCGGTAGAGTGGAGTGTGTTCAGGGTGACATCAGCAAGACTCTCGCCAATACAAAAATGAGGAAAGCTCACCGGAGTAGTTTTCCTTCGGCATGAGGTCTTTCCGAGATAGAAGGTCTTGCCGAGACAGAATGTCTTGCCAATTCGAATGGTTTCGGTGTTAGAATTTGTATTCATCGAAGGGTCTCAGCGAAATGAAGCTTGTCTCCTTGAAATGAAATGAGATTGCTAAGGGATAATAAGTTCAGGAAGATGTCCCGCCAAAAAAATGGGAGTCACAGCGAAGGAAGGTATTTTGGGCAAGAGGTTTCACCGACAGGGTGGATTCTTGCCAAAATGGGACGAGCTCGGGCAGACTGAAATGAGCTCACTGAAAGGTCTCACCGACCCGGTAGGGTCTTGCCGATATGGACGTGCTCACCGAGAGATGAGGGGCTCGCTAGGAGGTCTTCCTGAACACATAATCTCTGGCCGATAGCGATGGATTTTCCAAATGAAAAGGGTATCAGTGTGAGTCAGTGGTGCTCGCTGTGACTTCTGACCGATGACAATTGTCTTTCCGATGGCTTCAGTGATATCGGTATGACTTGGCGAGCTCGATAAGAGCTCTCATCGATATGGCATGTTATGCCGATAGCTTCAGGGGGGAATAATCGCATCAGTGAGACACGATTAGTGTCTCCCTGACATACGATTCTACAGGAGGAACTTTTGACCACCCGAAGAATCTACGTGGAGTATGCTCGACCAATCAGAGAAAGTGAAAGGTGAGCTTTGGCAGTCTGACTAGAATGAAGAAGATCAATAGGATGAAAAGCAACGTGTATCTGTTATGAGCTTAGGGGCATTCAAAGCGCTTGACAAGGAGGTTAGAAAGCGGACACAAGACCAGGAAATGAATGCAGTAGCTATGAAAGATCTGAAGAGGACCATTCATGGAAGTGACTCCTTCACCGACATGGACAACAAGGACACACAGGAGTGCAACATTAATTTCAATCAAAGGATCTAAGGATAGATTTTTTCTAAGGACTGATATTTTTGTAAGCCCTAAGGGACCGACGTCTTTTGTATATAAGGCATTTTTTCCTTTTTGTAAGTAGTTCGGATAGTGCATTCAAAAGAGTTAGTGATTTTTAGCAATCCTCTCTCAGCTAGTGTATGTCTTGTAGCTCACTTTGATTTTGGAATATAAAGTGCAGAGTTACCTTGGCCTCTGTTTGTGCTTCAGACTCCCATCACTATTCTTGTAAAGTGTTGTGCATTTCAGGTTAATAATCAAGTTATCTTCTAAATTCTTTTTATTCCTTTATAACTTTATCTGGTGTTTCATGCCCTCCTTTGTAAAAAGCACCATTATATGAATCACAAAATTGTGTTTACATAATCACACATAGATTCTATTATGTGAAAGTCTTTTCCTTTATTGAAAAAGTGTGTGTATCAAACCTGTTTGTGGCATATTAATGCGTAGCTCATAGAAATTGATGTGTATCCTTCTGATCATTGAAAAATTTCAAGAGCACTCTAAGTATTCCATTGATCGCATTAGACTCGGTGTATCACCATAATTTAGTTTCATTCATGTACTCCTTCTCCCTTTTCCCTTCACAAAATCGTTAGTTTAGGTGATACCCAAAGGAAGCTGGCCTTCTCCGGAGGTTCATTTCAACTCCAGGTGATCCACAGCCTTGAAATTATCCCATGTTTCACTAGAAAGCTCAGTCTCCATCACTGTGTGTAGGGTGCATGTTTAGGTGACAACAATTTCTGGCACACCCAGTGGGACAAAAATTAGATTGAACTGCTGGTTTAGTATGCAACCAGCTAGTCCCAGACTTTATAGAAGTCATTTGGCATACTTGGCAACTCCATAAAGAGGAAGAACTCTAGAAATTAGCACCTTCTACAGTTTATGAGAAGAGTTCAGACAAGGAGCAGCTTAGTTCCTTTCGAATATTTGTAGCTGTCACCACCCAAAAGACAAGGCAGAACAACATAGAGGCAAGGGACAACATTTGCTTATACTAGAAGAGCCAAGTCCACTCCTCCATCTATGGGATCTCACATTGCTGTCTCGTCCTTGTTTTCATCTAGAGTGCTAGTAAATCCACCTCAGCCACCTCCAATGGCCGCTCCAAGGAATCAACCCTTTGTTACTTTCAATGGAGGGAGTCCCTTTAATTTGGCACAACACAATGACATTCCAATGGTAGCCTTGAAGAGTCTGCCAACTTTCACTGGAGAAGATCAAACTACCCCAATTGAACACATGCGAGATGTGGCTTCGTTATGCGGAGTCCATCACATAACTCAAGAGGATGTTGCTGTGAGATTATTAGCTGCTTCACTGAAAGGAAGAGTTGTACAATGGTATAGAAGCCTACCAGTCAACTCAATTGCAACTTGGGATGAATTTGGAGACAAGTTGCATAAACAATTTCAGGACAGGTCTGATAACTTGTCTTTATTGGAACAATTGACTACGATTAAGAGGGCTCCACAAGAGAAAATGAATGATTTTAACTTTAGATTTCAAAGAACCTGGGATAGAATCCCTACAACGGTGAGACCACCTCCAGAATACGCATTTTTGTATTTCTTGAGGGCTCTTAACAGCGATATTGTTGTTATGATACAATCAATGGGGGGTGTTTCTCTACCAGACGCATTTGAAATAGCAATCAGAGCTGAAAACAACCTAATACAAGCTGGTAAACTTGCTCCTAGGCCACCAATGCCTATATTTCCAGAGATTCATGCAAATATCCCTTTACAGATACCTCCTTTTACACCTCTATCGGTTGTACCAATGCTACCAGCTGCTGTTCCAGCCATTGATAAACAAGAAAGTACTACTTAGGCTCATCACAGGAGTTACAAGAGATAAAAAGTCTTTTACAGACTTTTGGTAACAAATTGGTGAACTTGGAAAAACAACAGTCCTATTCTAAGCCTTATCAGCTACAGAATCAGGCCTCAAGTCATCCTTTTCAAGGTCAACAACAACAATTCCAGGGGAATAGACAGTAGTATCAAGAAAATTATTAGGGCCCAAGACAAAATGTGAACATGAGACCTTTTCAGGCCTATAATCCAGCTCCAATTAGTGCTTTCAAAGAGCTTGTTCCTGTTCAAAACAATCTGGCTACAAATTATGAATGGTGTTATCCATGTAATCACCACATAATCAAGCTACGTGCTCTAATGGTGTCATCAACCAAGCTCTTATGGTGAAAAATATTGTAGGTGCTCAAGATTTTCCTAAGGAAAGGTATTCATAGTAGCAAGATCAACCTGCAAAGGATTCAACTCTCCTAAATTGGCAGAGAGAGGAATTTTGTGGAGTGAACTAGGATGACACATCTATTACTGCTAATACTAGAGCCAAGAAGAGGGCTTTTGAGATAGAACAAGTAGCAAATAAAGATAAGGGAGTTGTTGGTCCATCAAATCAGCAAGTACCACGCACTTTGCAGTAAGGTCATGACACTAGTAAGGAGCAACCTTTACATGCTTCATCCATTGGTCAAGTGCACCCTGACCATGTTGTTGTAAAGACACAACCAAAGATAAATATATCTGCACCTTTCAACATTGTTGAAAGTATGAAAAAAAAGAATGTTTCAATTTTAATGTGGGATTCTTTAGCAGTCCTTGGTCAAATGAATTTGTTACAGTCAGCCTTATCAAATCTAGTTAGTTCGAATTTTCCAAATAAAGTTTCTATAGGCTAAACAAAGTCAGTTTTAACCAATGCACTTTTGGATAGTACTATGCAACAAAGTAATGGTGTCAAGCCCCCTCCTTTCTATGTTTCTTTGATAGTAGGGAATAAATTGGTGCACAATTGCATGGTTGATAGCGGGGCTAGTAGTTCGGTAATGCCAAAAAAGATTGCAGACCAGCTAGGTCTACAATACTAGCCATTAGAAAAGGGAGTACTTCAATTGGATGGGACAACAGTAAACACTATAGTTGTTATTAAAAATTTGAATCTTATGCTACATGCCTGTCCTAATTTTTTGATCTCGCAAGATGTGTTTATCATAGATTTGCCTTCATTTTTTGCTTTATGCTTGTCTAGAGACCTCACAGCTAAAATTGGAGGGTATTTTTCTTCAGATTGGTCCATATGCTTTTTAGGACCAGGTATGGTACTAAGGTAACTATAACTTTTGAGTCCCTTGCCAAGGATCACATTAAGCCTTATGTGCCATCTATTGTTAATGTTAATTATGTTGTTTTAGGGGATACTGAACTTACATTAGCACAAGAGTTACAAGTTGTGAGTGTATTTAAGGTTTTTTTGAATGAATGGGCAGCTGAGAACGTGATTGATAATCTAAATGGGCTTATTCAGGATGTTGATATGGGCAATTATGTATTGCATGAATCTGGGACAAAAATGCCAATTCTTGAAAAAAGTGCAGAAAGTTAGTTTGAGCAGCATAACGAATTATGGGAGATGCATTTTGATGGTTCTAGAAGAAAAAATGGAGCTGGAGGGGGTGCAATGCTTGTATCTCCGCGGGGTGATAAGTATTATTCTGCATTCCATTTTGCTTTTGTGTGCTCTAATAACACTGCTGAGTATGAGGGCCTTGTTCAAGGTCTTGAGTGGGCAAGGAAGAGGGGAATAACCCATTTGAAAGTTTATGGGGACAGTGAGTTAATTGCCAATCAAATAAGAGGCTTGAATGTTGCTAAAAATGACACACTAAAGTCTTATAGAAATAGAGTGTGGAATATGATTGAGAAATTTGATGTCTTTAACTTAGTATCTATTCCAAGGAACCAGAACAAACATGCTGATAGGCTTGCAGCCATTGGAGCACAGTTTGATATTCCAGGTGACATTAGAAAAGAGAAGGTACAACAGTATGTGAAAGTTGTAGTTAGGCCATCAATTCCTGACAACAACATCCACTGGCAGGTATTCAAAAGTGATGAGCATATACTGACCTTTCTGCTCCAAGAAGATCAATTTTCTATAGTAAACCAAATAAAACTTGAGCAACAGTATGATGATCAAGTGATACAGCTGAAGACCAAAAAACTTCCCAAAGGGCTGGTTACCTTAGAATCCATATTCAATTCTGATGATCAGCTTAAGAAGAACAAAGTTAGCATCCAAGTGAAAGAAGATCATTATGAGGAAGTTGAAATCTTTAAAGGTAAGCTTCTCAAATTCGGAAAAATCTGTTCAACTGAAGATAAGAAAGCTTTCATTTTTTATGCCAAGAGTATCATGATGTTTTTGCTTGGCAATATTTTGATTTAAGGGGGTTTGATCCTCATGTTGCACAACATACAATTGAGTTAGAACCTGGTGTCAAGCCTGTTAGAAAAAAACAAAGGCCCTTGAATCCTAAACTTGAGCCCTTAATGATTAAAGAGCTGACCAAACTAGTTGAGGGGAGTATCATCTTTCCTATTAAACACACTTTATGGGTTTCTAACCTTGTGCCGGTTGGGAAGAAAAGTGGTGAAATAAGACTTTGTGTGGACTTTAGGGATCTTAACCAAGCATCTTTGAAAGATCACTACCCGGTGCCCTCCATGGAACAAATCTTACAAGTAGTTGCTAGTTCTGAAATATTTTCCTTATTAGATGGTTTTTCAGGCTATAATCAAGTGCTGGTTAAGGAGGAGGATCAGTTCAAAACTGCTTTTACAACCAAGTGGGGCACCATGGCATACAAAAAGATGCCTTTTGGTTTATCTAATGCTAGTGCCACATTTCAAAGGGCCATGGATATGGCGTTTCAAAGTTTGATTAATAAGATTGTGCTGATTTATTTAGATGATATTATAGTTTATTCTAAGAATGTTGATGAACATTTGTCACACCTTAGGCAAGTTTTTGAAAAATGCAGAGAGTTTGGTATATCTCTCAATCCTACAAAAATTATTTTTGCAGTTCATGAAGAGAAATTATTAGGCCATTTAGTATCAAAGGATGTAATTACTATTGACCCTGAAAGAATTAAAGCCATACTTGAGTTGCCATTACCTAGTCACAAGAAGGGTCTACAGAGCTTTTTGGGGTGAATCAACTTTCTGAGAAGGTTCATCCCTGATGTCGCAAACCTATTACAGCCTTTGACAACTATGTTAAAGAAAAATGTAGTTTTTAGTTGGACAAAAGATGCCAAGAACAATTTTGAGACAATTAAGGAGGCCTTACTAGCAGTTCCTACACTAGTAAATCCGTATTTCTCTAAAGACTTCTTTTTGTATGCTTTTGGCAGCGCTAGTTCAATCTCTGCTATGCTGGTACAAAAAAATAGTGATAACTTAGAACAACCCATAGCTTTCTTTAGTCAAATACTTGCTAATTATGAAGAGAGGTATACTTTTGTTGAGAAGCATGTTCTCACCGTGATCAGAAGCCTAAAGAAGTTTAAGCCTCTAGTATCAAACAATAAAACTCATATTCTGGTTGCACACTCAAGTGTCAATGAATTTTTAGTTGAGTAAAGATCTGAATGAAAAAAGGGCAGGGTGGATCACTAAGGTTATGGAATATGATGTGGATATCAAGATTACCAAACTGATTAGAGGTAAAGGTCTTTGTGAACAGCTTGCTATAGGGTCAAGCAGTGGAAATGAATTAGAAAAGGATGTTGTTTTTGCTAATACAAATGAGTCTCATAATGCCCAAGATGAGGTACCTGTGGAGACAATTAATTGGGTTTGAGACATGACCCAATTTTTAAAAACCGGTGAGTGTCCATTAGGTTTGAATAGAGCTAAAAGAAGATACTTCAGACTGCAGTCCATACCATATGTGTTGGTAAATAATGTTCTCTTTAAAAAGGATCTAAATGGTTTTCTGCTAAGATGTATTCATAGTGATCAGATTGAAAAGGTACTTTATGAGTTTCATGATGGAGCTGCAGGAGGTCACTTTACTCCAAGAACTACCACATGGAAAATCATGAGAGCTGGTTACTACTGGCCCAGCTTATTTAAGGATGCATAGGCTTGGTCAAGAAAGTGTATCAAATGTGCCTTGTTTGCAGGAGAAGAAAAGCTGCTTGCTATGCCTCTACATCCAATTCAAGCAGAGCAGCCCTTCATGAGATGGGGCATCGACTTTATTGGGCCAATTAATCCACCATCCAGTACTGGTCACAAGTGGGTGCTCACTGCTATAGACTATTTCACATGGTGGACAAAAGCAATAGCTTTGAAAGAAGCAAAAGAGTCTTCAGTTTTGAGTTTTTATGAGGATATAGCCATCAGATTTTGAGTTCTTGACTCTATCATATTTGATAATGCTCTTGCATTTGTGGGATTAAGGTTAACTGATTGGGCTATTAAACAGGCATTCATTTGAATACATCCTCAAATTATTACCCTCAGGGTAATGGTTTAGCTGAAAGCACGAACAAGAACCTCATCAGTATTATTAAAACAACCATAGAGGATAATCAAAGGACCTAACACATTCAATTAAAGTATGCACTTTGGGCAGAAAGAGTGACTCCTAAGAGGTCTATTGGTAATTCACCATACATGCTGGTTTATGGCAAAGAGGCAAGATTGCCTTTGTTTGTAGAGCTTCCAACTCTTGACATTGTTCATTAGTTAGAGATGTTTGAGGAACAAGACCCCATGTCCATGAGATATGCAGAGCTCATGGAGCTCGAAGAATCAAGAGACAGAGCAATGAAAGCCTTGGAGTATCATTAGCGCCAAACAAAGAAAAAATTTGACAAGAAAGCTACAACTAAAGTCTTTAAAGAAGGTGATATTGTTCTCAAATGGGATGTTCTGAAAAGTAGGCCAGGCCATCACACCAAGTTTGACAACATGTGGACAGGTCCATTTATTATTAAACACTGCAAAGAACACAATGCTTATCAACTGGCCACAATAGAAGGTGAATTACTTCCTATCCCAGTTAATGGGATACACCTCAAACCCTGTTTTCAAGTTTGATAGGTTCCTTTATTGTACATATTAGGTTAGGTTTTATGTTTTTCATAAGTGTTGTTTCAACACAGTAAATAGTTTCTTTTCGGTTTTCTCATGTTTTGTCATTTTGGCAACTTGTTGTGTTCTACCAGACTCAAGCGAATTGCAGCCATGTACAAAGTTTCCTTGGGTCTGTTTATGAGGTTTTCCTAATGACTCCATGCCTAATGGACAAGTTTTGGCTACTGGTTTCTATGTTTAGTAGGAAAACATCCAGTTGAGGTCACCAGAAATGTTGCCCAATTTTTCCCTACGGGCTCAATCAGGTAGAACAAATTGTGTTTCAGAGGTTCATAAAGGCCCAGATGGGTCATTTGCATCAAGGGGTAAATCATGCATCTGGTGCTAGGTCAAAAGGAATGCAGTTGGAAGGCTTTCCTAAGTCAAGCTTGGCATGAAAATCCTCTAAGGAGAGAGTTGCCAAGACCTTCCAGATGTCTCGCCCACTAAAAGGGGCTCTTGCTGAATGAAGGCATCATTGCCATGAGGTCTTGCTGAAGAAAGGGGTCTCAGGGTAGCATTTTTCTTTCGGTAAGATCTCTCACCGACACTCGGGGGTCTTGCCGATGAATGGGGGGGCTCTGGAAGGAGATGATGGTTTCGGCGTAAGGTCTCGCCTACCAAGGGATGTCTCCCTGACAGGAGGTGAGCTTGCCGAGGGATGGAGGAGTCACCATGATGTCTCGACGAATGGAGGTGGTCTCACCAAAGGATAAGGGGTCTCGATATGTGTTTTTCCTTCAGTAGGAGTCTCGCCAACAACAAGGAGCTCGCTGAGAAAATTTGACATCGATAAGTGGTCTCACCGATATAGCAATGTCTCCCTAATAGGAAAAATGAGCTCGCTAAAGGTTTTTCCTTCAGCATAAGGTCTCAGCGATGCAGAGGGTCCTGTCGATAAAGGGATCCTTCAGTGTAATATTCTAAGTCGGGGAGAGGTCTCCCCGACCCGACGATGTTTCCCGGACTGAAGAGAAAGTAAACTCATTGCCAAGAGAATAAGGAGCCTGGCAAGAGGTCTGGCCGATGGGCCAAGGTCTCGGAGAAGTTGATTCCCTCGCTATGACTCCTGTCGAAGGGATCTGGCTTCGGTATGAGGAATAGAGGTCTTGAAAAGACAATCGGCATCGGCAAGAGGTCCCATCGATAGCAAAGTCACGCGAATATGCCTTATGTTTTTGGTGTAATGTGAGCTTGGCAGGAAGTCTTGTCGACAAATGAGAGTCACCCCGACTGGATCCTAGTTTTCCAAAAGGAAGGTCAAGTTGCCAAGATGTCTCGGCGACTGACAAGGAGCTTGCTGAGAGAAATTGATATCAGCATAGGTCTCACCGAGGGCTTTGTGTCTTGCCGAAAGGCTATTGAGCCCGGGGTGGTTGTTGAGCTTCACTGTAAGGTCTCACCGAGTGCAGAAGGTCTCCCTAACATATATGACATTGGTGTAACCTCCAGCTGTCGAAACAGTGTCTCACCAACATGTTGTGGTCTCAACGACGGAGGCAGGTATCGGCAAGACAATCGACCTCGTTGTGAGTCTTCTCGACTCTCCTGTGTCTCGCCAAAAGGAATGTGGAGCTCGGTAGAGTGGAGTGTGTTCAGGGTGACATCAGCAAGACTCTCGCCAATACAAAAATGAGGAAAGCTCACCGGAGTAGTTTTCCTTCGGCATGAGGTCTTGCCGAGACAGAATGTCTTGCCGAAGTCGAATGGTTTTGATGTAAGAATTTGTATTTGGTGAAGGGTCTCGGTGAAACAAATCTTGTCTCCCCGAAATGAAATGAGATCGGAAAGGGATAGTGAGTTCGGGAAGATGTCCTGCTGACAGAAGGGGAGTCACAGTGAAGGAAGGTATTTTCTGCAAGAGGTTTCACTGACAGGGTGGATTCTTGTCGAAATGGGACAAGCTTGGGCAAACTAAAATGAGCTCACTAAAAGGTCTCACCGACCTGGTAGGGTCTTGTTGATATGGATGTGCTCGCTGAGAGATGAGGGGCTCACTAGGAGGTCTTCTCGAACACATAATCTCTGGATGACAGCGATGGATTTGCCAAATGAAAAGGGTATCAGTGTGACTCAGTGGTGCTCGCTGTGACTTCTGACCGATGATGATTGTCTTGCCGATGGCTTCAGTGATATCAGTATGACTTGGCGAGCTCGATAGGAGCTCTCATTGATATGGCATGTTATGCCGATATCTTCAGGGGGGCATAATTGCACGGTGAGACATGATTAGTGTCTCACCGACATGCAATTCTACAAGAGGAACTTTTGACTGCCCGAAGAATCAACGTGGAGTATGCTCGACCAATCAGAGAAAGCTAAAAGCGAGTTGTGGCAGTCTAACCAAGATGAAGAAGATCAACGGGATGAAAAGCAACGTGTATCTATTCTAAGCTCAGGGGCATTCAAAGCGCTCGACAGGGAGGTTAGAAAGCGGACACGAGACCAGGAAATGAATGTGGTAGCTACGAAAGATCTGAAGAGAACCATTCATGGAAGTGACTCCTTCACCGAAATGGACAACAAGGACATGCAAGAGTTTAGCATTAATTTCAATCAAAGGATCTAAGGATAGATTTTTTCTGAGGACTGATATTTTTGTAAGCCCTAAGGGGCTGACGTCTTTTGTATATAAGGCATTTTTTCCTTTTTGTAAGTATTTCGGATAATGCATTCAAAAGAGTTAGTGATTTTTAGCAATCCTCTCTCAGCTGGTGTATGTCCTGTAGCTCACTTTGATTTTGGAATATAAAGTGTAGAGTTACCTTGGCCTATGTTGATGCTTCAAACTCCCGTCACTATTCTTGCAAAGTGTTGTGCATTTCAGGTTAATGATCAAGTTATCTTGTGAATTCTTTTTATTCCTTTATAACTTTATCTAGTGTTTCATGCCCTCCCTTTTAAAAAGCACCATTATATGAATCGCAAAACTGTGTTTACATAATCACACATAGATTCTATTATGTGAAAGTCCTTTCCTTTATTGAAAAAGTGTGTGTATCAAACTTGTTTGTGGCATATTAATGCGTAGCTCATAGAAATTGATGTGTATCCTTATGATCATTGACAGATTTCAAGAGAACTCTAAGTATTCCATTGATCTCATCAGACTCAGTGTATCACCATAGTTTAGTTTCATTCATGTACTCCTCCCTTTTCCCTTCACATAATTGTTAGTTTAGGTGATCCCCAAAGGAAGCCAGCCTTCTTCGGAGGTTCATTTCAACTCCAAGTGACCCACAGCCTTGAAATGATCCCATGTTTCACTAGAAAGCTCAGTGTCCATCACTGTGTGTAGGGTGCATTTCTAGGTGACAACAGTCTCAAAATTTTTTAAGTAAATAATAGGAGGGATTCCAAATGGAGGCAAAAAAATTTGTAGAAAGGCTTTAGCACTTGCAAAGGAAATGTGTCACATTACTTGAGGTGAATATTTTGGTGCGATGATAGGAAGAGACATAATGGGATCAATGTAACGCTAGCAAGGAAGATTTTGGTCTGACTTTAAGCAGAGATATGGGCATCCATCGAAGCACAATAAGTAGAGGGTTTAGTTTGATAGGTTGTGCGCACTGAGGGGAGGATTCCATCTAGAGTTTCAAATGGTGAAGAATTCATGGAACTCATAGCAACGAATGGCTCAAAGCAATAAATCCAATGTGAAGAACCCTAATGTTGCACTGCACTTAGAAACTTGAATGAATTCACAGCTTTATGTGATAAGAGAATGCATCTTCAAGGGATTCCATCTTGAAGCAAATGCAACATATGCACAAGATGGATTTATTGAAAACTTTTCAGAAATTCCAAGCAAATGCAATGGAAGGTATGCATGGGCAAAGAAAGTAGATCAAATTTGTGTGGCAAGTCATTGGCAGTAATAGGGGAAATGTTTGTAACTATAATTGGCCACCATTGTTCAGCTTAGGAGGGATCTTCATAGATACAAGTAGCAGCTAGAGGAAAAAAGTTGGTTTCTATGGTAAAATCCAGCCTGTGACATTTCGCGCTTGTAGTTAAAAGGAAGCAGTGAATGCTTATATGAATGTTGGAGATTCTTTTATTTAACAATCCTTGTGCATATTGTAAAATATGTGGGATTGTTCAAGTAAAGGATACTGATTCAACATAGAAAATGAAATTTCTCCATAGGAAGGAGGTCGCCATTATCAAACGGATGTGCAGAGACGCCAAAGAAAATTAGGGAAAATGGAGGAGATGAGTTTGAAGCCGAATCACAACCCTAACCTACAATCTCACACCTTCCAAATTGCTCACTTGTTAATGTTGTGGGGTTGGTGAGAAAGCACAATGTGGAGTGTGGGCCCAAGAACAATTAAATGCACAGGTAAAGTTTCAAGTTGCCCAATGAAATTACATGGGTCCACATTTGAAAGAACGACTTAAAAATGTAAGGTGAATATTTTACACATAGGTGTAAAATGAAATGTGTTAAATAAAAATGTAAAGCATGGAGCTATGGGGTAAAGTTTTTCTTGATAAATGCAAAACTCTAAAGAGCAGGTTTGGTGGGCCCAAATTATCATTTTAAAATACAAAATAAAAGTATTGGTGAGATTTTAAAATGTGGTATGGGTGAATGAAATATTTTGGTGCCTAATAAAGTTTTAAAAGAAAGGCCTTCATTAAATTTTATGAAGGTAAAAGGATTTTTTAAATGTTGTTGGGGGGACATTTAAAAATGGTCAATGAAGACATGGAAGGGTGAAATATTTTACTTGGATGAAGTTTAAATGTTTTTCACCATGGGAGCCCTTTTTCTTTTACTGGGAGATAAAGTGACATGGGAAAATGTTTTAATTAGAGCCCAAAGTGAAATATCTTATATTTCACTATAAGGTGAACAACAAACGAGCATGGAGTGAAAATGTAAAATGCAAAGTCATCAAAATGTAAAATGCATGTGAAAGTGCATGGGGGACTTTTTGTGAAATATTTTCTTTGCTAGGGAATAAATATGAAAAGTGAAAGAGCAGAGTGGATATTAAATGAATCAAAGCCTCAATATTAAAGTTAGAAAAATTTAATTTTTGAAGATAAAATAAGAGTGCAGCTCCAACAAAAAGGTAGAAATGAAGTTTTCATTGCAAGCTAATTTTCACTGTAGAGGTAAACTGACTGTGAGATTTTCACGATGGAGTGATCTTTGTTGTTGCAAATTGGCAATGGAAAAATGGAGGAAAAGTTTGTTGCAAGGAAGAGAGAAAAGAGATACTTTTCCTATTGCTAATCAATGGTGGATGAAGCTTCGAGATGGAATCTATGGATCAATTCTTGAGCTTCTTCTGTTTCCTTTTCCTTTTAATCTCATTCTTCTCTCATTGTAAGGGGTTTTGATTTTCTGTATCGGTTAGGTAGATAGAGAAATGTTGAATCTTAGCTATGAGTTGAGTTTGTAAACTTTAATTGTTGATTTCATGAGTAAATATTAGCCAGTTTGTGCAAATAAATCATGAACATCATCAAATTGTCTCCAGATTTGTACATTTCAAGTTAGATGAATTCAATAATACAAAGTATGTTTGAATTTTTCATCTCAATTTCCTGAGATTGTGTTATGTGTTCATGGTTCTATTTTGAGGAAGTAGTTAAATTACTTTGAGCAGATAATAATGATTTTAAGTGTGCAGGGTGGATTTGGTAAGAAGAATTTGATTGACAACAAGAGTGCATCTATTGGTGTAAGGCATTAACAGTTGTAAATCCACTAGTTGAAGGTTGTTTGCTGGTGAATTCTCTTTATACATTTAACTCCATGGCCCAAATTTAGGCACTAATATGTTATTTAACTTAATGCATCTCAGAAACAAGTTTAAATTCAAAATCATTTTAAATCCTTGTTGTTTGATTGAGGTTTGGTGTTGATTTTTACCTCCCAATTGTTGAGTGAGTGTTGAAATACCAAGAATGCAACTAGATTTGAGGTTGTCAATGATTTCCTTGGTTTATTTTAATTGGGAGTTATCTGTTATAAAAAGTAATGGATGTGCATAGTGGCATTAAATTTTTTAGGCATTGTATAGGTTGACCCACCTTGGTCCTACAGAGCTAGAAGTGTAGGCGATTTTAGTCTTTAACTGAATCTTGTTAGTTGGCCAAATCCACCATTGAGTTTGATCATTAGAAAGTGGCTAGTCTATAGGATTCATTAGATTGATCGATTTGGAACACCAATAGAATGGAGACTTTGCTGGGGAGAATTCTAAATATCCAGTTGTAGATAGTTATTTCTTAGAGTCATATTATTTGCTATTCTAAATTTGGTTCAAATATTGAAGGAATTCAAACCTGCAAAAATAATTTGTTGCAGTGAACCTAAAGATTTCATAATCTGTGGTGCTCTACTGGTGAAAGGAACTTAGAAGGAGATTTATCTTTGAAAGAGCTTCATACTGCTTGATGTTCAGTCCTCTAAGAAGAGAGGTGGTGTCTCTGTCAAAATAACTTGATGAAGAGGTGAATACAGTTCTAGATCTACAAATATTTCTAGTTAGGAAGAACAATTTGTAGCAGTTGCAACATTTCTAGGTATTCTTCACTTTTGGCTTTCAAGAAAATTATGTGTGAAAACCATATTTGAATTTCTTAGAAAAAAAAATTGGTTCCCTATTTAGTGAATTAGCACTAACAAAGGGAAAGGACAGTAATATTGAGTTTGCACACTTCCATTTGTTGGATCTATCATATTAAATGTAATTATAGCTCCATTGAAATAATTTTGTCTAGTAATCAAATATTTGCTAGTGTGGATGGTTAGAATGAATTTGTATATGTTGGGCATTTCCATCCATTTGCATTATCATATGTTTCAAGCTCAGGTTATCACTATGTCAACAATTTTCATAGTAATCCTTCATTTGGTCATGGTTAAGATTATGTGCAATTAGTTAAGCCTTGATTTGCAAATATTCATGGAGAACCAAGATAAAATAGCCATACCATTGGACACCTTGATACAACTTGTCAAGAAGTGTCAGAAGTCTAATAATTCTCAAACATTTGGCACCCCAAAGTACAAGAACCCAAGTGTGATCAATCCTAGGTTTAGTTAGGAATGGGAAGTTGTGTTTGAAAGGGGACTTAAAGAGATGGATAAAAGGCACCATATTTCTTTGAAAGCCCATTTAAGAGACAATCATATTGTATCTACTTTCCAAGTTAATGTACCTTTTGTCAATTCCTTTGATCCATTGTATAATCAATTAGACTTGTCATGGGTTGATTACAAGACTGAAAGTATGCAAACTCAAGTCTATAAGAAGATGCCTAGATTTAATGAATACAATGTATGTGAAGGAGACACACATGTTCAAAGTTTTTCCAGCTTCATGGAGAAACACTCATTTGGATATCGGGATATGTGGATGAGATTTTTTGTTAGATCTCTTGAGGCAAGAGCAAGGGATTGGTACTTGATTTTTCCTGAGAAATATTTTTCTTGCAGGGATAAATTAGTTAATGCTTACAGAGAAGAATTTGCAAGAGAACCTTCTGACCTTGTCACAAGCTTAAAGTAGATTAGGAATCAAAATGAGGAGTCAAGCATTGATTTCAGTCATAGATTTTCTAATTCTCTCTCACTAATCCCTAAAAAATTTCAGACCTAGTACTCTAGATTGTATTTATATGTATTTTGAAGCCTTTGAGGAGGGATCTAGTGCATTGTTAAAGGATCATAAAATGTTGAGTATGTAGATGGCTTACTTATTTCTAGATGATTTGGACAAAAAGGAGGAATGAATATGTGTAAATTTTGCTAGCTTCAATTGTGGGTAAACATGTTGATGAAATTAATAGATGTGTGAATACAAATGATTAGAGGTCTACATATAAATGCATACTTGAGAAGATACAAGACAAGAATGATGCATCATTAAATGATGGAGTTGTCTTTGAAAAACCTACAAAAGAAATGTACCCAAATGAAAAGTGCAGCCATAATGATGGAAGATATGATGAGAGAAATGAAACATGTGAAGTTTCTTTGATTTCCTCTGATCGTGAAAAAATAGAGAGAAAATTCTCTATAGCAATGGAAGGCTACAATGATACAAATAATTTCCTGAATGATCATCTCAATTCAAAATATGTTGATGATACTTCCCCTTCAAGCAATCAATGTGATGTTGCAAAGAACAATAGGATTCCAATTTTGTTGGGACAAGAACATGATAAGGGATATGCATTGGATTTACTCTTTGAGGAAGAGCTATGTGATCAGCAATGTTATGGTACAATTTATCATGCCAATTCTACAAGTGTAGCTTTGATGCGAGTCTTCATGATGAGACAAAGGATTTTTATGATTTAGGGAATTCTCTTGAGAATGTCAGTATATCAGCTACAAGTGATAAAGTATGCAATGGATTTCAGTCAACAAGATCAACCACAAGCAACTGGAATGAAGAAACCACGAATGGTTTTTAGTTTGAAAGTGAAAATGTTTGTGTCTATCCTCAAGAGTATGTATGTGACAAACTCAATGAAGACATCCAATCCAATTCCAAAATGAAAAATGATGTGGATTTTTGTAATGACAGCTGAGAAGTAAGCAAGAATGAACAAATGGATAGCTTGTTCTATGTGACTAGTTGTGACCATGTTTTTGACAATGTTGTTAGCAATTCAATCTCCTATGATTGGGGAAATCCAATTTATGATCACCCTATTGAGTTTTCAAACTTTGATGATGATGATTCCATAACATGTCCTAATTTACAATTTGATAATACATTCAATTCTAGTGAAGTTCAAGGAGAGGAAGTGGTTGAAGGAATGGATCAGAACAATGATATATAGAGTAGTGAACAAATTTCAAATCTATTGACCACTGAATATTAGAAATGTGTACATGTGAATGACCCTCAGTTGTTGTGTGCTTCTCACATTGACTTTGACAATGATGATCTTCAATATACAAGGTATGATGCGTGTGCTTCTGATCTTCCCTTCATTTATGAATCAGCTGATCATAATGATGACAATGTGGATGGATACAAGCAGCCATTTGATTGCTATGATGCATTTTATGATGAGTATGAAGGTGTGCATGATGATGCAAGATTGGAAATTTCTTTTGATAATTTTGAAGTAGTAGATGACCATGAGGGTTGCATATCTAATGAGCCAGGTCTTGAAAAATTTAATTCAGATTTGGACAAGTTTTTGTTTGTTGACTTGAATGAGCCTAGTCATGAGTCTTTTCATGTGGATGTGGATGTTGGTTTCAATGAGAAACTAGATTATCTTTCTGAACAAGAATTTCTCATTGTTGAGCAAGGTTGGGATGTTGAAGAGGTTGATATGTCATGTTCAGAGGATAAAAAATTGAGTAAGGATGAGGATAAGTTGGAAATCCTTGATGACTCTCAATACCAACATGATGGAGGATAGTTGAGAAGTGTGCCAATGCATGAGTGTATCTCTTTGCATACACTTAAAGCTAGTTTGCATGATGAGAAAGATCTTCTGGTAAGTTCTTGTGATGGTTTTACCTTTGACATGCAAGCTAATAATCAAATTGAGCATGATTGTACTAGCCATATGGAAAAATGTGAGTGTTGTTTTTGTCATCTGGAAGAAGTTTTCACAAAATGTGGCAATGTGCAAGACATTGAAGAAAGTTGTTTTCAGCTTGAGAATGATTAACATGATAAATATATTAAGTTTTTCCCACATTATAATCAACATTTTGAGAGTATGCTTGACTTTCAAATGCATAGTGATTGTGAATATGTTGATAATGTTGTATATGATTGCATGTTGGGAGGTACCGGCATGTTTAATCAAGTAGATGGTTATGATCAAGCTATGCTTCCATGTGGTCTTGATCACCATCTTCAAATGTTTCCACTTGATACAAAATTAGAAAATAAAGAAAGTGGCAATGATGTGGCCTATTTTATTTGGTTTCCATGTGACAACAAAGCCAATCAGGGAGCAAGTTTCCACTTGTATGAAGGCAGCTTGATACTTGTGTTTGCAAAAGTGTAGTTACTTATGTTGTTTTGGTGTGACAGAGGCAAGCATGAGTTGAGGGAGATCAGTTATTTTATCAGATTGGTGTTTGACAGAGGTAAGAATTGACTCCAATTTTTCATTTGGTGCCTTGGGGTCACCAAGTGAAGTTGAAAAAGAAGGTTGAATAAAGGAGCAATTTGTGAACACCCTATGGACTCAACATTTGTTCTACTTCCCCAGAGATCTGAAATCTTCCTATTCCCACAGGGGGCATACATCCCTAGTTGTAGCCACTATTGGGACTATCAATTTTTTCAAATTCGAAGCGCCCATTTCAAAAAAATTGCCTCTGCACTCTCAGAAGTGCACTTGAGAAATCTATCTAAGTGACCTACTTTGAAGGGTCATAATTTGGAGCCTATTTATTTTAAATCCAATCCCCTTGGTGGACCCATTCATGTGAAATATTTGAACATGAATGTAAATTTTCAGCTTCCCACAATGAGTTTTGATAGGGTTTTGAAAAGCAAAGCCGAAAGGTTTTGGCACTTTTCTGTTGTTTGTAAACTTTCAGTTATGCAAAATAGCCTCCCGTTCGAGTTAATATTTTGCAACTGGATGGTTTTCAAGTCAAAAATATTGTTCCTTTCCATTCTCCATACATTCATGTTCTCCCATGTCAAGTTTCAGAGCTTCGTGATTTGAGTTGCTATTTTTTCGAGGTCGAAAGCAAATATAATTTGTTCAGTCTTGCACCTGCATTTTCTGAAACTTTTCAAGGTGGTCAACTTTGACACCTAATATCTCATGAAGATTGATGATTCAAGAAAAGACCTCTTGCACATGTGTTTAGTCTACCTAAATGAGCTTATGTTTCTAGTGGCAGCTTGCTAGGAGTTGATTTGGTATTTTTCCAAAATGGTGATTCAATGAGTTTTAATTTATTTTGAATAGTTGTTACTGAAAGTTTGACTGAGCAACTTCGATAGTGAATATCTTTCACCTAATGATTTTTTTCTCTGATCCATTTGTTGCAATCCATTCTTAGGTCAAATTTTTGCATTCCATCAAGTTTTCATGACTCCACGAGCCCGTTTGACTGGATTTCAAAGGTGATTGCAGAGCCAGCTTGACCATTTTTGCTCATTGTTCAAACATGCCTGAAAACAAGTTATGATGAAAACCCACTTCAAATTTTCACTTATGAAGCATTCAAAAGTAGTCTCATATCAATTCAAAGTAATACTTGTTTGGAAATGATTTTTTTTTAGTCGGGCCTATAGGGGACCCGACATGTGTCACATAATTTGAGGAAGCTAGCATTTGAAGTTAATGTTCAACTTGGTGTCTTCTAATGGTTGTTTGTAGAAGTTCTTCTTGTTATCAAAGAAAAACCATAGTGTTCAGTGGTTCCTTTTTTACTAAATTTGATAAATTCAAATCTTCTGTTAGAAATGCAATATGAGATCAAAATTTTGCATTCATCTCTCGTGCTTGTAGCATTGTGTGAGGTAATAATAGATAAACTCTCCAACATGGATCATTTTATAAGGAAAGTGTTTCCTCTACTTGTTTCCACTAATTTTTAAGGTTACACATTGTGCACACCAAGCCATTAGGTTAAAGGAAAATCCCATATACAAAGATACATGACAATTATGAAGGACAAAATCATGCAAAATCAGTCGAGGCTGCAAGAAACAGTATAAAAGATGGGATTTAAATGATGATTAGCTCAAAGAAAAGAGAACTATTGACAGGGAAAACACACTTATGCATGGTTACTTGATTTCAAGAAATTGTCTTTTATATGCAAAGTGAAGGAAATAGTTACTAAATTACAATAGTAACTCCAAAGCATGCAAGAAACCGGGGAAAAAGAACATCAATTGTGCAATGTGCATTCCTTGAAGTGGAAGATTTGGTTAACTGGTTAACTTGGACTTTTTTGATAAAGGTATACATTGACTGGAAAAACACACATTTGAGGAGTTAATTCTCACAACAGGCGTTTAAAGAAGGTTCTGGATTTGTGATAAAAAAAAGGGTGTTTCTATGTCTGAGTGGTCTAAGGATGTTAATCTTTCTCTATTTGAAAGCTCCAAGGCCAAATAAATTGAGGAAAGCTCTATTTCAAAGGCTAAAGAGGACATGGTAGGATCTAAAGAAGAAAATGATGGAGAATGTATAAAACATGGGCCGGTTTGATGTTTCCAACATCCCACCTTTAGAAGGCTCGATGGACTAATCGTGGTGAATTTATGATGAGGCATTGTCAAGTGAACCCAATATAGACACTGGTTTGGAAAAAACTCCCAAGTAAATATTGATTCATGGAACACTGCATTCATAGGCTGCTATACAAAGTAGTTCTATTGAAAAAACTTCAAAAATTTTCAAGCAAATGAAAATAGTGTTGGCACAATACCCAGTGCGCTTGAGAAGTTCTTTTGCTCAAATCTTTGTGGGAGGATCTCAAAGAATCAACCACACACCAATAGAGGGCGGTCTTTTGTTATCACAAAACATTAATGCACCAGTACAATAACCTATTGTATGCAATATCTTTTCCAAGTGTTTGGTAAATGGCTAAGTCCAGTGTTCTTTGTGCGTAAGGGGAGGTTTGGGCTCATAATGGAAAGAACAATGATGAAGAAAGTAAAATAATATCATTTGATAAACATAGATTTCCAACACTAGTCCACCCACCTTGTAAGGGAATAGATGTTGCACAAAGTGATGGTGCATTGGTAGAGGGTGTGCTACCAACCAAATGGGAGGGCATAAAAAATTTGTCTAATAAAATATTCTTGGTGTAGCTCTTCACAAAGGCGTATAAACTTGATTTAAAATCCCAAATCAACATGATTCCATGAAACGCCATGGTTGTTGAATATGCACAAGGTGGATTTGTTGAGAAAGGATTCAAAGTGAGGTAGCCATCATGCTAGAAAATAAAGAGGTGGGTGCCATTGCACCTATTGTGGGGTCAATTTGATATCACATAGAAAGTCATGCACAGGTGTGAGAAGTTGTTGTTGAAAGTAGCTTTGTTCAAAGTCAATATATGAAAACCCCAACATGTGATTATTCTCCATGAGGATCAAGATATGCGCCTATAGGTGAAACACATGAAAGTGATTTAATCAAACATGCGCCAAAGGTAGGTTTTTTGAAAATGTCTCAGAAAATTTCAAGGAAATAACATGAGGGATCCCAAATGGAGGTAACAAATTTCGTAGAAAGGCTCCAGCATAGTTTGCAAAGGAAATGTGTCACACTATGTGAGGTGGAGATTTTGGCGCGATGGTAGGAAGATACATAAAGGGATCAACGTAACACTAGCAAGGAAGATACTAACACAAAGATCAAAGAACGTAGAGAAGAATGCAAATCTGGGTGTGACTTTAAGCAGAGATATGGGAATCCATTGAAGCATGGTAAGTAGAGGGTTTAGTTTGATAGGTTGTGCATAGTGAACGGAGGATTACATCTAAAGTTTTGAATGGTGAAGAATTCATGGAACCCACAACAATGAATGGCTCAAAGCAGTAGATCCAATGTGAAGAACCCTAATGTTGCACTACACTTAGAAACTTGAAAGAATTCGTAGCTTTATGTGATAAGAGAATGCATCTTCAGGGGATTTCATCTTGAAGAAAATGCAACATATGTGCAAGATGGATTTATTGAAAGCTTTTCAGAAATTCCAAGAAAATGCAATGGAAGGTATACATGTGTAGAGAAAGTAGATCAAATTTGTGTGGCAAGTCATTGGTAGCAACAAGGGAAAGTTTGTAACTGTAAGTGGCCACCATTGTCCAACTTAGGAGTGATCTTCATAGATACAAGTAGCGGTTGTAGGAAACATGTTGTTTTCTATGGTAAAATCCAGCATGTGTCATTCCACGCTTGCAGTTAAAAGGAAGCAGTGAATGCTTAAATGAATGTTGGAGATTTTTTTATTTAACAATCCTTGTGCATACTATAAAATATGTCGGATTGTTCGGGTAAAGGAGGTTGATTCAACATAGCAAAAAAAATTTCTCCATAGGAAGGAGGCCGCTATTATCAAATGGATGTGCAGAGATGCCAAAGAAAATTAGGGAAAATGGAGATGAGTTTGCAGTCGAATCACAACCCTTCCCTGCAATCTCACACCTTCCAAATTTCTCACTTGTTAATGTTGTGGGGTTGGCGAGAAAGCTCAATGTGGAGTGTGGGCCCAAGAACAATTAAATGCATGCCTAAAGTTTCAGGTTTCCATATGAAATTACATGTTTCCACATTTAAAAGAATGGCTTTTAAATGTAAGGTGAATATTTTACCCAAGTGTAAAATAAAATGTGACAAATAAAAATGAAAAGCATGGAGATATGGGGTAAAGTTTTTCCCAATAAATTTTTATAAAAGAAAGGCCTTCATTAAATTTTATGAAGGTAAAATATTTTTTTAAATGTTGATGGGGGAACATTTAAAAAGGGTCAGTGAAGACATGGAAGGGTGAAATATTTTACTTGGATAAATTTTAAATGCTTTTCTCCATGGGAGCCCTTTTTCTTTTGCTTGGAGATAAAGTGACACGGGAAAATGTTTTAATTAGAGCCCAAAGTGAAATATCTAATCTTTCACTATAAGGTGAACAACAAATGAGCATGGAGTGAAAATATTAAATGCAAAGTCATCAAAATGTAAAATGCACATGAAAGTGCATAGGGGATTATTTGTGAAATATTTTCTTTGTTAGGGAATAAAAATGAAAAGTGAAAGAGAAAAGTGGATATTAAATGAATCAAAGCATTAATATTAAAGTTAGAAAACTTTAATTTCTGAAGGTAAAATAAGAGTGCAGCTCCAACAAAAAGAAAAAATGAAGTTTTCATGGGAAGCTAATTTTCACTGCAGAGGTAAACTGACTGTGATATTTTCACGATGGAGTGATATTTGTTGTTGTAAATTAGCAAAGGAAAAATGGAGACAAATTTTGTTGCAAGGAAGAGAGAGGAGAGATTCTTTTCCTGTTACTAATGAATGGTGGATGAAGCTTCCAGATGGCATCTACGAATCAATTCTTGAGCTACTTTTGTTTCCTTTTATTCTCATTCTTCTCTCATTGTAAGGGGTTCTGATTTTCTGTATGGGTTGGGTAGATAAAGAAATGTTGAATTGAATTATGAGTGAGTTTGTAAGCTTTAACTATTGATTTCACGAGTAAATATTAGCCAGATTGTGTAAATAAATCATGAATGTCATCAAATTGTCTCCAGATTTGTACATTTTAAGTCATATGAATTCAATAATACAAAGTATGTTTAAATTTTTCATCTCAATTTCCTAAGATTGTGTTATGTGTTCATGGTTCTATTTCAAGGAAGTAGTTAAATTACTTTGAGCAGATAACAGTGATTTTAAGTGTGCAAGGTGGATTTGGTAAGAAGAATTTGATTGACAACAGTAGTGGATCTATTGGTGTAAGGAATTAATAGTTGTAAATCCATTGGTTGAAGGTTGTTTGCTAGTGAATTTTCTTTATACATTTAACTCCATGGCCCAAAATTAGCCATTAATCTATTATTCAGCTTAATGCATCTCGGAAACAAGTTTAAATTAAAAATCATTTTAAATTCTTGTTGTTTGATTGAGGTTTGGTGTTGAGTTCTACCTCCAAATTGTTGAGTGAGTGTTGAAATACCAAGAATGCAGCCAGATTTGAGGTCGTCAATGCTTTCCTTGGTTTATTTTCATTGGGAGTTATCTGCTATAAAAAGCAATGTTTGTGCATAGTTGCATTAAAGTTTTTAGGCATTGTATAGGTTGACCCAATTTGGTCCTACAAATCTAGAAGTGTAGGAGATTTCAGTCTTTGACTAAATCTTGTCAGTTGGCCAAATCCATCGCTGAGTCTAATCATTAGAAAGTGGTTATTCTATAGGATTCATTGGACTAATTGATTTGGAACACCAACACCTGTGACCTTGGCTCTAATATCATTTTTTGGAACATTTATTGTTGTGCTAAAATATCAACCTGTTAACATCCAATACAAATTCCAAAGATAAATGGAACCATGGGAGGTAGTTATTCCATGTCACGAATCTGAATGGAGACACTAGCAATTACTCTAACAAGCCAAGGGCATAAGATTAGCTTGCAACCTACTAGGTGAGTCAATCAACCCTTGGGATCTAAATTTTGATGTTTTTAAATGCATTTTTGTTTGAAATGCAACGATGCAACTAGCTAATAATGAAAATACATTATTGTGATATGAAAATAGACAATTTATAATTTGGTGGACAAATTTTATGACCATAAATAGACTGAGCAGGCTTGTGTGCACTTGTGATTTAAATTTTGACTTGATTTGAATAGACAAGGCCACTCAAGGCACCCTTGTCTAGATGATTGAAAATGCAATCTATCTTCACAATCCTTTGGTACTTGGATAGAGGCTTCTTCCTTCTAGATCCTGCTATTGGATCTTTGTTGGTTGTTGAGATAATGGAGTTTCTATATCTTGTCAAGTTGTATGGTTTGTTCATGCAACAATGAACAAATGATCTTTGATCTTCCTCCAATCTTCTTAGTATTTATAACCTGAATAGTCAAAGAGAGAGGAATGGTTGTTCCATATAGGGGCTTGCCTCAGTCAAACCCCATGTTGGTATTTCTACCTCCACAATGGAAAAAATTGATGAAAGAGAGCTTATCCTTTTGAGAGATAGATGCTAAACAATAAATGAATGATGAATAAAAAATTGGATGAAACTTAACACTCAAATTAGATTTCCTTGGAGGACTAGAGTCATCCACATCTCCTCAAGGCTTGTTTCAAATTTGGATTGAAGGCCTACAAGTGTTAATACTTACAAAAAATGTATGCATAAATATCAACAAACTCACATAAAAATTGACATGATTCTTTTACAATGAAATGCTGCAATAAGATTTCTCTTGAATGTTCTTGAATTGATCTTGAAGTATGATAATTATGCTCCAATATTGCTTCTTAGATTCAAATGATTAAATTAATAGGTATTTATATGCAATTAATCTAATTTCCTAAAAAAAAAATCTTGATAGCCAACTTTTAGAATTTGAAATTCAAATAAAAAATTTCCAATCCCAACATATTAAAATTTGGAGCCAAAATAGGAGGACAAGGCCACCTAAGGTGCCCTTGTCTACACCTCACTTTTTGAGATGTTAAGTATTGGGGAAAAATACTAAATTCCTACTTTAATTTTATAGATTTGATTCCTTGATAAAGGATTAAATGGGTCATGGAATGCATAATTTAGGAAACTAGGAAAATAATTAGGTCCAAGCACATAGGAGATAGAAAAATCTAGTGTGAAAGTTTTGTAGGTGTCAATTTACAATGCTACATTTATTTAATTAATGGCTAAGGATAAGCTATGATTAGGTGTGGTTGGTTATGGTCATTGTGAATGCTTGGTCTAGACCTACTCCAACATGATCAAACAATCAAACATTAGTCAATAAACAAGTCTATAACAAACATTCCCCATGAAATTCATTCAAACACAATGAACAAGAAAACAAGATAGAATATTGAATGAAATCTATTGAAATCTTATTCAAAACATTCAAACCAACATACTATGGGGGAATTGGTGCTTCTTTCATGTGGAAAGAAGCCCTTTCCCAATTCCTTGATGAAAATTGTTGATAACCTTGCTAAGATTCATGAAAACTATGAAAACTTGGATGAAAATGGGGATAACTTGCTCAAATTTGTAGATAGTAATCTTGCATAAAGTTGTGTCCCTAAAATCAATAGAGAAGTCCTCTATTTATAGGAAATAAGGATGGAGGAATGAGAAATAGGAAGAATGTGGGATTAAACTTGAACCAATGGCATTGTGCCACTTGTCAACATGCTATTGAAGGAGAGTGGAGCACATTTTGAACAATGTGCATGTTAAATGCATGTAGGTGGATTTGAATTTGAAGACATGACTTGTGCAAGAGGGGATGTAAGAAGAGATAATGCCAAGTTGGCTCAAGAAGGACATGTAAGAGACTTAACTGCCATGTTGGAGGAAAAAGGTCCTTTGGGAGGGAGATTTCAAATTGGTGGAATATTCCAAAGAGATGCCATGTTTGAATGAAAATAGAGAAATGATAAATCAAATAAATTGATTTATATGTGCAAGTTGCAAAAGCTAGAGGATTTGAAGATTAGTGTTAGGAGTTAATTAGGATTTAATTAACTTAGGTGGAATTAGTTGATATGACATTTGATTTAGATATTTAGATTTATTTAAATCAAATGAGAGGATAGTGAACATTAGTAATTTAATTAAATAAAGTTTGATTTTATTCAATTAAATGAAGAACATTATATTTAATCAAATAAAGTTGATTTATTCAATTAAAAGAGATGACTTTCGGATTTAATTAAATAAACTTGATTTATTTAATCAAAGATGAAACATTACGATTTAATTAAATAAAATGATTTATTTAATCAAAAGAGGAACATTAATATTTAATCAAATAAAGATGATTTATTTAATTAAAAGAGGAACCTTGATGAATTAATTAAATAAGGATTATTCAATTAATTGGTTAGTATAGAAGTGATTTAAGGAAGAATTGGTGTTAGTGAATCATAATCAAGTGCACAATATCAATCAGGAGAATTTGAATGTCTACATTTTTCCCCTCTTTGAAGCAATGTACCTACTGTGTTGGTTCAAAGAATAACCTTACCAAGATCAAAATTTAAAAAATTTCTAATTTTTTCGGATGCCCCATTACTGCCCCAGCGAGAAGAATTACGCTGGTATACTGCCCCCTTGAGAGATCGGATAAAAAATTGGTTTTTTAGGTGATTTCTAGAAAAAAAGAGGACAAGCTACTTGATGGGTCCAAAAAGGCTCCAGGATGCTGAAAATGTGCCAAAATGCCAAAAAAGGATGTGAAATGAGCTTCGGTTGGGAAAAAATGATGTCAAGGCACAAAACCCTAGTTTGACGGCTAAATTGGGGCAAAAAACCCTAATTTTCATGCTCAAATAGGCTTGGAGGGGTCACTTTCCATTCATTTTTACATTCACACCTTGAGATTTTCATCATTTTGAGCTTTGACTCTCATGTAGAATGGCGCAAAGAGTGCTTCCCCGACACATTTTCGAGTGAGTCCGGCTGTACCAGAGACCTCCAAGCGCAGAACTAGCAGTATGTGATCCTAACCCGACCTTGATTTTTCATTTTTTGGCACATTTATTATGTTTTGAAAAGTCAAAGTCTCTAGTGATGCTAAAAGTGCAAAATCGGTGATGTTAGGGCTCATATAGCACCGCTTATGTGAATTGTGATGTCGTGTCGCAATTTGGCTTTTGGGTTGCAAACTACAAATGGTGACACCATTATAAATGGTGATGCCATTATAAATGGTGACGTTGGAGTCCAATTTAGGATTAGGTTTTCTAGGTCAAAGGGGCCCGCGATTGCAAATAGTGACATCATGGCTTGGTTTGCATTTTCAAAGGGTCTAGCATCACTATTTTGAGTTTTCAAAGGGTGATGCCATTGCAAATAGTGATGCATTCATTTTTCTTGTGTCAAAAACTTCAAATGGGGTTATATTTTTATATGAATTTTGACGTTGTGGCTTTATGAATACAAGAGATTAGAGAGCATGTGCTTTCACATGAGGTTCGACCCTCTGTGTTGAGTAGATTGAGTGGTTTGCATGAGTTAGGATAGGAGCACTTGGGGAAGATCGAGCTCTATTATGTCACTTATACGCATGTTGTCTAGACTCACCTGGCAATGATGATTGTGCTTGCTAAGAGGTGGCATAGAGAGACCTCATCATTTCACCTTCCCACTGGTGAGGCGACTATTACATTGGAGGATGTCTGGTGCATCTTGTAGTTGCCTATTCACAGTGACCAAGTTATCTATGATATAGATGCCGGTAGTGACGCATGTTTTCAGATTATGGAGGTTAAGGAGCTCACACTTTCAGAGGGCTAGATCGATTTGGAGTATTACAGAGGTCGGGTGATGACTTTTCAGCTGATCATTGCGGCCATTATTAGTGGACTAGTGGCTCCAGATCTACAAGGAAAATGCTTTAGCTTGGGATGGGGCATGGCCTAGGAGAGGATTATTTTCTAGAGGACACAATATGCATGGGGGCCAGTGATTTTTGCCTCGTTATACCATGATCTTCATGATTTTTCCTACTAAAACAACCAAGCTATTGGTACCAGCGTTACATTATTGCATATCTGGGCTTGGGAGCACATTGTCATGCTTCAACTGATGGTTACTCTGGTTGATCTAGAGCCCAATGATCTGATGGTTTGGAGGTATAGGGGCGACATGAATTTGAGGCACACAAGATGGTAGGCCTACCCTACTAGCACAAAGTGATTGATGAGATGACAATGTTCACCTGGAAGCCATGGTTAAAAATCCCTACTTGGTATGATGACACACAATAGTTATTCTATGCTCAGTAGGATCGATTGATGTAGGGGTGTGAGCACATGATGATAGAGTGCTACCTATCAGAGAGGGTAGCTCGGTAGTTTGGGGACATTCAAGACGAGCTCAACGATCAGTATGTGGCCATTTTTTCCTAGACATCCAGAGTGACTACATGGGGATGGACGATTCCAACATCCAACGTAGTTGACTCCTTCAAGCAATTGGTGGCTAGGCCATGGGCCTATGATATGAGGCAAGAAAATCCAGGCACCACACATGCATATGATGATTTTTTTAGACCCCCACCATAGTTGATAGTACCAGGGATAGTGATTCCACAAAGGAGACCCCAAGGTAGGACAATGAGGAAATGCCAAACAAGACAGGTTCTTGGAGCACCTGGAGGAGGTGGGCCACCTACACAACAACTAGAGTAGCAGCCTGATCAACAAAGGGACCAAAGAGATAAGAGGGAGTAGCACAAAGAAGACCAACCACCATAGCCAAACCCACGGGATTCCCAGATTCAACAATTATAGGGGTAGATCGACGGGTTACAGGCATAACTATAGATAGTTACAACAAAGAGGGACCAGACTAGACAACATGTATAGGCTCTCACCATAGAGAGAGATCACGAGCACCAACAGAGGTAGGTGACAGAGCTGCAGTTGGCCCAGGAGGTTGGCTAGAGGCAGCAATTGGAGAGCATGGCTACCTCATCCCAAGGGAGGATAATACCTACATGGATGTACTGTGATGCCGTGTGAGAGGCTGAGTATTATAGATTACACTATCGATAGGATGTACCATTGGTTGCTCGGGTGTCAGATTATTCCCAGTAGAAAGGGCTGAGACAAGCAAAGGACCAGCTAGAGAGACAGGCAGGTGAGGGGAGTAACCACTAGGGATAGCTACCACATACAATTTTTTTTATCACATCATTCTATTGTTTTTGGGACTCACAGGATCCATTTTTTGATAGCCCTATGGGCATTGTATCTTTGACTAGAATACATACACATGATTCTAATTTGTACCACGATAGTGATATTTTTTGATATATCTATGATATGATCGATTTATGATGTGATGTTCCTACTTTATTTATGCTTTCTAGGTGGATGCACTTTATGTTCTATATGTGATGTGATTCTACATGATATGATCTAATGTATGATTATGCAAATGTTTATGGATGTTATGGATGCATTTTTATGATGATGATATGTGGAGTATGGATGCATGGATGCAAATGTTTATGATATGCAAATGATTTTTTAATATGCTTAGAATAATGGATCTATATTATGCCTTTAATAGATGATGTTATATGTTATGATTATGAGATATATGGGATGTTATGACATGCTCCTTTTCTTTTTCAGCATTTTTTTATGCATGATATGATGATGCATCTATGGATGATATGATGATACCTATACGATTATGTAATGGATGCAAATGTATGGTTTATTAAATGCTTAGAATAACAAATCTATATTATGGTGCAAATGATTGAAATACAATGCATGTGAAATGATTGATGTTTCCTATTATATATGATATGAATGATATGTAGCATGCTAATAGTTTGTGGATGTAGGATGGATGCATTGGTGATGTTTTGCTTAACTGTCATGGTACCATGTTAGCACAAAGAGAATAAAGAAGAAATGAGATGATGACAAGAGGATCCAAAAATTACATGCTCTACGAGACTTTATTAGAGATGAGGATGAATGATGATGATGATTTTCTTATTAGGAATTGGGATTTTAAAAGGGCTTACTTACCTTGTGTTTGATAACACACATAGGCATGATGCATCAAGGTATAAAGAACCAGGATGGTGTTGTGTCTAGTGTGATTCACTTTGAATCGACAATCAGATAGGAGTATCCTTGTTCACACCTGGCATACAAAACCTTATTTAAAATATAGTTCAGATATTTCAAATATCTCAGACCAAAACATAGATAAGAAAGCCTTCCTATGTGGTCAACAAGACACCTAAAACACCCTCCCCACTAACCAAACAAAGTAAGCATGACCAAGGTTATATTACAAGAGTATCTAGTAAGCACAACTGACAAAATATAATGATCATTTCCCCATTCCTTTCTCTCTAAATCCCTTTGTTAGGACATCATTGAGAGGTCATTGAAATGAGCACAATAAGATAAATCAACAAGACAAAGATCAAGTAAACAAACAAGCTAATGTTCTTCATATCTCTAGCCAAGACTAAAGTACGGTGATGCCTGATGTTGATGTCCATTGTAGGAAAGATGCATCCTAGGACATGATGTTATCAGATGATTTGGGACAAACTAGATGATGGGCTATTAATATCAAGAATTACCAACTTGTACTTTACCTATTGACCTAGACTTGAGACCTTGACGTTTGAGTTTTCACTTTTAAACTATTGGTCTTGCTTCCAATTGTTTCACGAAAGCTTGAGGATGATGATGCTTTATTATGAGCGGATGTTTATTTCGAGTGATCATGAAATTGGGTGGATGGATTTTTTTTCAAATATTTGGATGTTTTTGATGTTTTTGAAATATTTTGAGGTTGTTTTTGGTATTTTCAAGATGTTTTACAAAAAAAATTATTTTTGAATTTTCCAATGTTTTTTGTGTTTTTTGAGATTTTGACCAAAAACCTAACCTAAAGACCTTTCCTAGTGGCCTTGGGGGCTGATGAAAGATTATTCTTGCCTACATTATACACGCAGAGACCGCGTACTTCGACTGGCATAGACTTGTTTATTGATGAGATATGAACAAACAAAATGCTAGTTTATTATGACGAACTTCTAAAGGACTAACCTAGGTGTCTCAAGGGATGATCAAAGATCAACCTTGCCTACATTCAGAGCTCAAAGACCCATAGTTTTACAAGACAACTCTGCTTTTGACTTTTTCTAACTTTTTGACCTATTTTGGGATTTTGATATGTTTTGAATATTTTTTTGGATTTTTGGATTTTTTGAATGTTTTTTGATTTTTTGATTTTAAGGAAGAATTCAAGAATATACGCGAGTCTAATCCAATGTAGGTATAATAACATTCCCCCAATGTGATGCCATAGACTACTCTAATATAGGCAGGAAAAACTGACCTTAGGAATGGGCCAAGTAGTACTAGGAGGGATTGTGATACAAACATAGGATCAAGCTATGATATGGACACAAATGGGTGATGGATGGAGATATGGAAGTGTGATGGATGGATGATGTAGAACAAGCCACAATGATCATGGTGGATGGAAAGTGCTTATTTACACAAGGTGCTTGTTTTCCAGGTTTTCACCAAGGTACTTGCCCAAAGCGCCACCGAAGTGGTTTTCACTAAAGGATGATTTTTTTCTTTATTGGTTTTAATCCTTTTTTTTATTTTTTTATTTTTTTCGATTTTTGGATTTATACCTTGTGATATTTTAGCATAAAACTTTACGAGATGGGAGATATTCATAGGATCCTACAGAGGTTCACCTTCTGGTGTTGATAACTGATATGCTCCTGATTTGTAGCTCGTTGTGATGATGAAGGGTCCCAACCAATTGGATTCAAAATTTCCCTTACTATCTGGATTTGGTACATTTTTCTGATTCTCTTTTAACACAAGCTCCCAGACTTGAAAGTTTTGACTCCTCATCTTCTTATTGTAGCTTCGCTTGAGACAATTTTGGTATACTTGTAGGTTTAAGGCGTCTACGTACCACTCATCTAGTAGTTACAACTTGTTCCACCATGACACCCGATATTCTTCATCAATGATGAGATTTTGCAATGATATTCGTAAGGATGAGAGATCGATCTCAATAGGAAGGATGGATTATGATCCATAGACTAGGGAGAATGGGGTTGCACCCATAGGTGTGTGGATACTCATTCAGTAGGCCCATAAGGTGGGATTTAGCTATAAGTGTTAGTCACAACCGACGTCATTGACTATTTTCTTTAGGATTTTTAAGATCGTTTTACTAGTAGCTTCAACTTGGCTATTACTTTAGGGGTAGTATGGAGTGGAAAAGCGATGTTGGATATTGAATTTTTGGCATAGGTCTCGAACATCTTGGTTTTTGAAAGGTGTTATGTTATCTAAGATAATGGTTTGAGGGACACCATAGTAGAAAATTAGGTAGTTTAGGATGAACTTGGATATTTGATTTCTTGTGATATAGGTCATTGGGATTCCCTCTACCCACTTTGTGAAGTACTCCATGGTAGTGATGATGAACTTATGTCCATTAGATGAGGTGGGTGTTATTTTTTCGATGAGATCAAGCCCCCATTGTGAAAAGGGCCAAGGTGTAATGATTGGGTGGAGCTCCTAAGCTAGTGCATGGATGTGATCCCCATGTTGTTGACACTACAAACATCTTCAGACATAGTCGTGAGCTTCCTTTTCCATTGTAGGCCAATAGTACCCAGTCCTCAACAGTTTCTTAGCCAAGGTCATACCACTCAAATGTGACCCACAAATGTCATTGTGTACCTTGGTTAAAGCATTGAAAGCTTCCTTAGTGTTTAGGCATTGTAAAAGGGTTCCTTCAATACTCCTACAGTATAGGGTGTATCCTAAGATGACAATACAGGATGACTTCTTGGAAAATGTTCTTTTAAGGTTTGGGGTGATATCAGCGGGGATGAATCCTATTCTCAAGTAGGTGAATATATCATGATACCGGGGATCACCGAGACCAATGATTTCATCCACAAATTCAAACTTTGGTACCTAGAATGTTGGTACAAGAAGCTGCTCTACAAGGAATTCTTGCTTAGGGATGTTGTGTGGGATATCCAATAGTGATCCAATTGTTTCCATAGCATCCGCTACTTTTTTATTTTCTCTTGGTATTTGGTCGAGCGTGACGTCAAAGAAGAACTCTTTGAGGCTTTCCACGAGTTTCTTGTATGGGGTCAATTTGTCATCCTTCATTTGATATTCATCATTTACCTAGTTGATGATAAGCTATGAGTCCCCATAGACTTTGAGCGCCATGATTTGCCATTGTACTACAATTTTGAACCCTATGAAAGGAACCTTAGATTCTGCAATGTTGTTTGTGCAAGGAAAAGACAACTTATATGACTTGGTTATGCAATCTCCTTGTGGTGTAATGAAGAAGATTCCAACTCCTGACCCATGCTATGTGTAGGATCCATCAAAATATTTTTTCCAATGATCTGCTACACTTACGTTAGAGATGGACTCATCGGGGAATTCTGATACAAGTGGGTTTTTTTAATACATCGGTGCTTCTTCTAGCTGGTATGCAATCACTTGTCCTTTAATGGATTTTTGTTCCACATACTCAATGTCATGTTATATGAGGATCATAACCCATTTAGCTATTTGCCCCATGAGCAATGCTCTAGAAAGTAGATACTTGAGGGGATCTATCTTGGCAATGAGTTTTATCTAGTGTGCTATCATTTAGTGTCTGAATTTCAGTATGGCAAATATGACTACTAAGCAAGCCTTCTCAATGGATGTATAATTCAGCTCATGTCCTACCATAGTTCTACTAATGTAGTAAATAGCTCTTGCCTTCCCATTTTCATTATGTTGTGCTAAGAGTGTGCTAAGGGATGTTGATATTGCCGATATATATAGGATTCATGGCTTACCTGGGATTGGTGGCATGAGAACTGGTGGTCTGAGCAAGTACTCCTTGATTTTGTTAAATGCCTGGTCACATTTACCATCCCATTTGTATGCTACCCCCTTGTGGAGTAGATCAGAATATGGGATAGCCTTATCTACTAACTGTGCTATAAACTGGCAGATGGATTGGAATCTTCCCTGCAAACCCCTTAATTGCTTCAATGTCCTCGGTGCCTCCATCTCTAGAATTTCTTTGACTTTGGGGGATCTATCTCGATTCCCCTCATAGATACAATGTACCCTAGTAACTTTCCTGATTGTACCCCGAAGACACACTTTTTTGGATTCAGTCTAACATTGTACTCTTCTAGCCTATATGATCGCGACGCTACTTAGAGCTGGTATGTGATCATGATGCTACTTTGATTTAGCCAATATGTCATCCACATAGTCTTCCACAGTTTTGTGAATCATTTCATGGAAGATTAGTGTCATGGCTCTTTGATAGGTAGCTACTGCATTTTTCAACCCAAGTGGCATCATGTTCCAGCAATAGGTCCCCAATGGATAGGTGAAAGTTTTTTTGTGTTGATCTTCTATCAGGATCTAATTGTACCTTGAGAATCCGTCCATTGGTGATAGAATTTCATGCCCTGCCATCATATCTCCAATCATGTATATGTTTGGGAGAGGAAAATCATCCTTGGGACATGCTTTGTTCAAGTCTTTGAAGTCAGTCTAGATGCAGATACCCCCAGTGGGCTTTGAAAAAAGTACTAGATTTGAAACCCACTCTGGATAATCAATTGGCAAACCGACATCAAGGAGCTTATGTAATTTTATCTTGGCCAATAATACTATTTGTGGATGCATCTTTCTTAGTTTTTTCCCTACTAGTTTTTCTTCTGGATAGACAACTAGATGGTGAACCATAACTTTTGGATCAGGACCAGGCATGTTGTCGTAGGTCTACAAAATTTACCTTTCTTTCCCTTAGAAAAGTAGCTAGGATTTCTTGTTCATTTGTCAAAAGTGATTATGCATAGAAGGTGATATGTGGCATTTCTTATGTTCCCAAGTTGACCAGATTGCACTTCTCTACTAAGACTGCTAACTTCTCCTAATGAATAGAACTAAGGGGAAGATTGAATCCCTCATCCTCAGGTTCCTCAAAGAGGTTTTCACCATTGGATGCATCTTTTGTTTTTACTATTTTCGGGCCAGACAGTGCCACAGTGTGGTTTTCACTCAAAGACCTAGATATTATTCTTAAATTTTCACTTTTGTGAATGAGGGATTCAATCATTTCCCCATAATAGGCATGTGTGTCTAGCTCAATGTTGAACCCAACTTTTTGATCTCCACATGGTATAGTATCCTGTAATCCCATGAATTTCGAGAGAGCCTCATGATTTTGGAATTAGTATAGAATTAGTGGTCCTCGTTGGTCGTAATTGATGAGTTGGGGATAGACTATGTTTAGCTCATAGGTTTGGTCACTTGACTCAAAAGATAGGGTACTAATCATGAGAAGGGAGGAATCCTAAAATATCATGGGTAAGTCAGTGAGGGGGTCCTCAAAAGGGTAAGTAATCGATATCGGAATTGAGGGGGAAGCTTTGAATTTTCTAACTGGGGCAACTTTACCAAGTATGGTTAACTTCAGAGGAGCACATCCAAGGTCAAGATTTCTTATATGCTTCTCAGGAATGATATGTTCTAGAAGACCATTGTCATTTTTCCCGAGTTTCTTTTTTTTATTGTAACCCCATCCTTGCATTATCTGTAGTCCTTTGCTATTTTCATCCATGGGAAGATCGAGGATAGGACTTTCATCTTGGTACAATAGATTTGATATGTCCTTTTCATCCACCACTTCCTGACTTAGGTCCCCCCAACATCCGAATATGGAGGGGTCCATTTTGAAAGTTTGGGCTGAAGTGTCAGTTGGTTGAGGTTGTCCACGAGACCGAGGAGATTGAGGTAACTCTCCTATTACAAAGGCACTCTTCATTTTGTAATCCCCACACCCATTGTCTTAGATGATGAATTTGATATTAGAGATTTCAGGAATGGTGGGTGTCTTTATCTCAGAAGTGGAGGCTAAGGTAGATGGGTCTACATATGGAGTCGTGGGGCCTTCATCATTCTTTGGGACTTGAGGGATCTTGTAGTACTTGGCTTCGAGTTTTTTGCAATAATAAAATGGTTCGGGATCTCCATGGACTATGACCTCTTGATTTTGATAGGGAAACTTGACACATTGATGGAAGGTAGAGGTGACAACTTGCATCCTGTGGATCCATGGGCACCTCAGGAGGATATTATAAGTTAAATCAAGATCAAGGACCTGGCATGTAGTTTCCATGATGGTTGGTCCTACTTGAATAGGGAGTTGAAGAGTTCCTTGAGAAATTATTTCCTAATCATCATATGCCCTGATTGTAATACCTTTATCTTTTTCAATGAAATCCTCGAAGAATCCCAGATTCTTTACTAGCTTGAGAGAACCAATATTTATACCTGCAACCCCATCCACCAAGACTCTTTTGACTTTATTTTAATGGACCAATACCTTGAGATAGAGTGTGTGGTTATGAGATGGTTGCATTGGGAGGTCCTGATTAGAAAATGTTAGGAGATGTGGCGTGGTGATGTGTCTAACCATAGCTTGGAACTGATATGCATCAAGATCTATGGGGATAGTGGATGAGGCCAATGCTTCCTCTAGGATTTTTCTATGTGTAGGTGAGATCTTCAGTAACTCCATGATGGAGATCTGAGTGGGGGTTCTTTTCAGCTGGTCCAATACATTATAACCATTGGTAATGGATTTTGGATTAGAGGCTAGTTCCTTGGGTGGTTGGGATGGTTCATAAATGGTAGCCTTACCACCATGTGTGGTGACTCCATAATTGGATTTGGCTCCCTTAACATTAATAGTAGTGATCCATTCATCTAAGGATGCAAGAACATGATCGTAAACATGGTTTAAATTGTTATACTTTTCCTTTCCATGGTTGTTCCCTTTATTGTGATATGGCATCATATTCATGTATATCTTTAAGTCTTAGTTTCCTACGGGTTGTTCAACGTTTATGGTTCTATCATCGATAAGGTTTTGGATTAAATTTTTCAGTCTCATGCAACTAGCCATCATGTGTCCCTTGATTTTATGAAAATCGCAAAGGTAATTTTCATTATACCATGGCGGTTTTTCTTGCGGCTCTTGATAATTCTTATAAACATGTATTTTAATGAGATTCTCTTGTACCATTTTTTTCATGATAGATTCGATTGATTCCCCAAGGGGTGTGTATTTTCGTTTGGGGGGATACTTGTTTCATGGGGGTGGTCCCCCTTGATTATTCAGATTGTTGATAGCTTGATTATTGGGTGGTTTTGATACCACATTGTCTTGTGTGGTGTTTCAGTTATTGGTTGGCGGTTGTTGATATGATGGTGTGTTTTTCCTTGGGTAATTGATGACAACTTTTGCATCAACGACACCATCGTTAGTGACATTTTTTTCTTTGCCCATGTGCGAGGTTTTTTGTTGTAACTAGTTGATAGACAATTATTTTGATATTCTTGATATATGGGTGTCCCCCGTTGTGCAATAAGGGATCTTTCAATGTTGAGAGCCTTGGGGATCAAATGGTCATATGTGGTGATGCATTGCATTTTTAGATGGAAGCACAAAGTTTTTTCAACATTGGCAATGATAGTGTAGATTTTTTGTTCTTCAGGCATGGTCCACTTGCTCTTGTTGACCTTGGATTTCCATCGTTGTAATAAGGATGTGAATGTTTTCCCCTTAACTTGTTTGAGCACAAATGGTTCTTCCAAACTTACATCCATGCCAATGATGAATGCATAGTTCTATATGAATGCATCAACAATTTCTTGGAACTTTCTGATTTTGAGAGGAAGGTGAGAGAACCATTCCATTGCTGGTCTAGCCAAACTCTGAGGGAATAGTCACATTAGATAAGTTTCATCATATGCAACTTCCATATAGTGTATCTAGAATTCCCTGATATGATCTTTAGGATCACCTATCCCTCGATATTTGTCAAATTTAAGGATTTCAAATCCTTTTGGGAATGGAACCATCACAATGCTTTTGTCAAATGGATAAGGGCATAAATTTCTTGGTGTTTTCGTTGTCTTCCCTGATTGGAGGCCTAACACTTGTTGTGAGAGCAATTTGATTTGTGTAGACACATCATTTTGTGGATCAGGTGGTTTGATCATTTGAGTGATAAGTGGGGTTTTTTGTATGTTTGTGGGAGGGAATTGAAAACTTTGCTATACGATCAAGGCTTGTTGATATGCCTGAAATTGCTATTGTTCCAACAACACTTGGTGTTGGTCTTGTTGTTGTTATGCCAAAAATGCTTGTTGTTGGTCTAGTTTTTGTTGTGCCAACAATGCTTGTTGTTGGGCTAATAATTCAGTTGCTTCTTGTTGTTCTTGGTGTTGTTGCAAAGATTGTTGATATGTTTGTTGTTGAGTTGTTTGGTATTGTGCTTGCGCTTGATCTTGTTGGGCTTGATATTGAGCTTGTGCCTGAGCTTGAACTTGTTGATCAACTTGTGCAACTTGGGAAGCATTTGCAGCTTGTGCGGCTTGTGCCATGTGGGTAGCTTGTGTGACTTGTTGTTGTTGCAATAAAGCTTGGGCTTGGGCAGCTTGTTGTTCTTGTTGTGCGGCTTGTTGTGCCTATGCTTCTTGGGTGGCTAGTTTTGTAGCTTATTGATTTTGAAATTGTTGAAGTTACTTTCGGTATGCTTGTTGGGATGCTTGCAGTGTGATGCTACATTGGTTTTCCATTTTTGGTTTTGGTGGTGGTGGTGGAGGATTTAGAATGGTGTGAGATGTTGTGATGAAATTTTGTTGGGCTGGTTATTGAGGTGTCATTGGATTGATGATAGATGGTTGTGTGGTAGATGGTGTGGTGGATATGCTAGGTCCTTGGGAGACCATATTTATAGATGGTGAAGTGACTGATTGTGTTGTTTGGATTGGTGCCACCTATTGTTGTGATATCAATGGCATGATCGAAGGATTTGGTATGTTGAATTGATTCATGATTGGAGGATTTCTTTTTATTTTGTTGATTGAGGATTGTTAAGGGGGTTGCCCTAAAATGAGAATTTGTGTGGATGTTAATGGTAGGGGGAAAAATGGTGGGAAGATGGGTGGTGTGTTTCCTTGATAAAATGATGATGATGAGGGATCAAAGGTTCCCCCTTGTCCAAATAATCCACCTTCTCCTTGTGAAGTCATGGGGAGAGAGACTTGTGTGTTAATATGATATGTCAGTGTTGCAACGAAAGCAGATGGATTACTGGTGTCATGAAAGATGAGGGAAATGTATGGGTGTTTCTGATCTTGGGGGACAGATTGACCCAAGATGGTGTTTGCATCCAATTCTTGGTTATTTAAAAGGGGATGTGTTTGAAGACCATGAAGCAATGAACTCCCCTTAGTAACTATGGGTTGACTTGGAGCTCGAGATGAAATTGGTTGCGGGATGTGCTAAATGATGCTTTGGAAGGAAGGTGTAAATGAGCCTGGTGGCATAATCCCAAGATGTTTTTCCATAATACTGCTTATATCATAGTCATAATGGATTTTAGCCCCCTCTTTTGCTAGTTCTAACATGTATTATGAAGGATTAAGTCTCATCATTGTGTTGAAAATTTTGTGATTATTTGGATTTTGGACCATTTCTATGATTTCGTCTTGAGTCATTCCTAGGACATTGTTGGTAATATCCTCCTCTTGGCAACCTTCCTCTTTAATATCTTGTGTAAGATGATGAAGATTGAGTGGGGGAGTGCCAGATCCGATGGGGTTGAACTCAGGTGCATTTTGACTCAAGTCACTTGAATTGGATGTTTCTTTATTTGTTTCCATGTTGTTCTTGTGTTTAGATCTAGTTTGGACCATAAAATAAGGATCAATTTTCAGGAATATGGGAGGTGAACCTCTAACTCCTTAGATTGGTCTAAAATTTAGGTACAAAAAAGAAAGTCTAAGATGTTTAAGGATAAAAGGGTGGTGATTAATGAAAGATGAGTGATGTGAATGATTGAACTCTTAAGAAACCTTGAAGGAGATACTAGACTTTTGGACTTTTGGATTTTTTATTTTTGGATTTGATTTGGATTTGATTTGGATTTGATTTTGGATTTAATTTGGATTGGATAATGAACTCATAAAATCCAAGAGGTTAGATGTTGTCTTGGAATAAAATTTTCCACAAGATGATAATTTAACTAAGTGTATGAAGAAGGATTCATCTACACACACCTATTCAAACAAGATGATTTTGATTTAAAGGATTTTCCAAAAGTCTAGTATGAAGGATTTTTCCAAGATTTCTAAAAGTTGTTTGTGAGATGGATTTTGATTGATTTTTGAGGATGGATGAGAGTGTTGATTTTGATCCTAAGTGAACTTAGAGAGACTTTAGTTTACAAGACCTAGGTATTCAAGAACATGTTACACATCCAAGAACTTGTTAACTCTACAAAGTGAGATACTCAAAATGTTGGAAAAGAATTGGATTTTGAAAATAATAGAATGAATACAAAATGGGATTGTCCTTTGAAGCATTTTTTTAAAAGTTATAAACCAATATTTCTCTAACTACGTAAAGCATAGACTGATGTTTCTTGAGATTCCTTGGACTAAGATGTTTGTTTTGATTGATGGACTTTGGTTTTGGAAGTTTGATCTTGCGATAAATCATTTGAGAAAACAAATGTGAGGTTCAATTTGTCTTTTATCTTTGCTTAATGAGTCCTTTTTACTTCAAACACTTTCTTGCTTAGATTTTGAACTAAATGTCTAATGCCTCAATTTATTTTCATCCCACAAAGTCCATTATGTGGAAATCAAGAGAATCAAGGCAATTGTTCCCTAATGTTGACTTTAGAGAGAAAATTGAGATATAAACCCAAATACTTAGAAGCCTCTAAGGATGAAATCCCTAGGGACAAGCAGTAGCACTTGGATTTCTCAAAGGTATTTGCTTATTCTAAAGGTTTGAAATTTGATGTCCCTTTTGAATGTTTGTTTTCAAGATTTTGGATCCAAACATTGTGTTTAACTGACTCCAAGTTGCACAATCCTAGGATGGAAAAGAACATATTTGTTGAATTTCCCACTTGGATAAATCCAGCTGTGCTTACTTAGAGTGGATGACTAGAACCTTGACCACATTGGCTCCCCTCCATGACATTCACTTCTATGGGTCGGCCAAGCTTTAGTTCTCATAATCTCCCATGACAAACTTTTTATCTCTACAAAGAATCATAAGTATGTGGGATGGCTCCAGAGGTCCGACCTCCTGACGCCAACAAATATTGGGATTTTTGGCTACTACACAATGGTTCGTAATAAGTGCATCCAGTTCAAAGGACATGATGATAAACTCCCTCAAGAGGTCTCCCAACCATTAGAACAAGGTCTTTATGCATCATAAATATACTGGGTGAGAGTTATCATGCATCACTAAGTTGATTGCAAACTTTCCTTGCAACCACAAATTTCTATAGGGGTTTAGAAGAGCTTGGCTTGTGCTAGTTACCACTTGGATCATTCCCTTGGGGTGAGTAATTTTTCCCACCAAGGTAGACTCTCTAAAGGTAAAAAAAAGCAAGTAAGTACATCCATAGTTCGATCAATGTTTGTTTGTTTGAACAAAGAGAGAACACATGCAATATACTTAGCTCACACTAGAAATATTTGTTCAATTTTTAAAATCCTAAATTGAAGTGTGGAGGAAATATTTTAGACAACCTAATATCACCAAAAGACTTTTGATTCTCAAGATCTTTGTGAAGCATGAGAGAAGTGCATACGCCTTTGAAATGATATTAGTTTGCAAAAAAGATTACAAAACAAGAAATACACATGTTCATTTTAGACTTCAAAAAGCAGTAATGGGTTCTTTTTATAGCACCAAGATGAAATGTTTGGAGTTGTTTGTTCAATTATTAAAACCCAAAACCAAATCTAGTAAGTTTCTAATGTTCTTTTTAACCCTTTGATTGTTCTTTCTAAAACCCAAACAAAATTTATTTGAGTCCTAAAACTGAAGATAACAATATCCTAAAGATAATAACATTTTCTCATAACATATAACATCATGCCTATTCCATAAGGATAAGGAGATGGTAGAGGGCTCTGCAAATCATGGTGGTGGCAATCAGAAAATAGTAACTATAGAGGACGGTTTAGCCCTAGAAAAAGAGATGAAAATCTTGGAGATACCAGTAGTGGATGTCATAGTAACTACTGAGAAGGATGCAACCTTTCTAGAATAGCATACATGACAAGATCCAAGGGAATAGGACCCTCCCTTGGAAGGAAATGAAGTTCACCTCATGGAATGTTAGGGGCATAAATGCCCCTAACAAGAAGCGATTGGTGAAACACTAGTTGGAAACTCTAAATTCTGATGTCATCCTTCTACAAGAATCAAAATTGTAAGGGGAGGAAGTTAGAACTTTCTTCAAATATTGTAAGCAATGGGAAGGCTATTTTTTGGATGCAACTGGAGCCTTATGTGGGTTGGGAATTATGTGGCATCTAGGGAAATTCAAGGTAACTGTGTTGAACTCTAATCCTAATTGGCTGAAAGTTGAAATTGAAGTCATCCAATCAAAGCTAAAATATGAATTACACAACGTATATGGTCCCAAAAAAACTAGAGACAAAGCTTCTTTGTGGGACACTATATCAAATAATTTAGGAAGTTTAAAAGTAATTTTAGGGGGATATTTTAACGCAATTCTGGATTTGAAAGAAAAATTAGGGGGTGCAAGGAAAGTCACTCAAGTTTTAAAAGATTTTATGAAATTTGTGGAATGGTATTTATACTGGAATAACAGGAGGGAAGGTTTTACTAACATTGTCGAAAGGCTTGATAGATTCCTGGTTTCTGAAGACTGGTTGCAGGGTAACCTTCTTCTAAAAGCAACTATCCACACGGTTGCAATTTTTGACCATTTCTCAATCAATCTATTGGTAAATGAGGAGTCAAGACCGGCCAAAGGACAATTCAGATTTTAGAAGATGTGGCTGTGAGCCCCGAAGCTTCCATATTTACTAAGGAAATGGTGGAGAGAACCAATTCAGATGGTAGGCTAAAAAATGTTCATATTCCAGAAAAAATTGCAAAGGTTAAAGGAAAGGCTCAAAGTGTGGAATAAAGAATGTTTTAAAAATATCTTCGAAGAGAAGAAATTAATAGAAGAAGATTTGATGGATCTGGGAGAAGTGGTAATAAACCATGACATGTCAAGTGTGGATTACGAGTCAGAAAAAGAAGCTCAAGGTAGAATATGAGGAAATATTGCTTAAGGAAGAATGCTACTGGAGAACAAAATCAAGAGAAGCCTAGCTCTTGGAGGGTGATTTAAATACTAATTTTTTTCATAGCTCGACCAAAATAAGGAGAAGTTGGAACATAATTGAATAGATAATAGGTTCGGATGGTTAGATCAAAACCAAGGAGTAGGATATCCAAGTGGTAGGTGTGGAATATTTCTACAACCTGCTAGGGGGTAACGGTGATAAGGAGCCTCTAAACTTGAACATTGTAGATGATATCGCACCAAAGGTCTCGGTAGAAGATAATAAGTTGCTCTGTGAGGCTACAACATTGGAAGAAATAAAAACAACTCTCTTCCAGATGCAGCTGGATAAAGCTCCCATCCCTGATGGATTCAACGCATGTTTCTATTAGACTTGTTGAGAGTTATGGGGCTAGATATCCATGGCATGGTGGAGGAATCAAGGAGGAAAGGTACAATTATGAAGGATATGAACAACACAAATATTTCTTTGATTCAGAAAAAAGAAAATAGTGAATCCTTCGTGGACTTCAGACCAATAGCTTTGTGCAATACAATTTATAAGATAATTAGGAAGGTAATGGAAAATAGACTGAAAAGGATTCTCCCTAAGTTAATGTTATAGGAGAAAAGTGGATTTTTTCCTGGAAGGATCATCTCATATATTGGTAACACATGAAGTGGCACACTCCTTAAAGCACTCGCAATAGAAAGGTATGAAAGTTAAGTTAGATATGAGAAAAGCCTACAATAAAGTAAGTTGGAGATTTCTAATGGAGGTTAAAAAGAAACTAGGCTTCAAAGAAGATTGGTTAAAATGGGTGTTCAGCTGCATTTCAACGCCAAGATATTCCATAATAATAAATGGATCCCCATATGGTTTCTTCAGTGGTGCTAAAGGACTAGGAAAGGTGACCCAATCTCTCCTTTTCTGTACATTATACTAATGGAGGCTTTGAGTGTGCAGATTAAGAAGGCAGTAAGCAATACCTAATGGAAAGGCATCTAGATCTCAAAGTGCATCCCAGCCATAGCTCATCAATTCTTTGTTGATGATACAACTCTATTTGGGAACTCAACAATAGAAAAAGCACAGGTCATAAGGAATACACCCTAGTCTTACTGTGAGCAGGTAGGTCAAGAAATAAATAAAGAAAATCATGTATATTCTTCTTCAATACAACAGTTGGGCTCCAAAGAAGGTTGGCAGGAATACTAGAATTCAATATTGAGAAATTTCCAGCAAAGTATTTGGGTGTTCCCCTCATAGAAGGACCATCAAAAATTTTCCACTGGGAGGAAATGATAAACAATTTTCCACAAGAGTGGAGTCATGGAGATGCAGGTGGCTAACTCTAGCAGGGGGGATAGTGTTGATAAAAGAAATTATTGCTACCATTCCCATTTATATATTTTCATGCCTGGAAGTAACAAATAAAACTGCAAGGTGCCTCACAGGTATTCAAAGGAAGGTTATGTGGGAAGGCTCACAGGAAAGGAAGCACATCCCACTACTCTCTTGGGACATAATGATGAAATCTAAAGAAGGTGGTGGGGCTGGAATAAAGGACTTGAAAGTGCATAACCAGGCCCTAGGAGCAAAGATGGTGTGGTTGATGTCTAAAAAACCAGAGGCTCTATGGAGCAGGATCCTTTAAGTAAAATATCTAAAAACTCAAGAGGCTGAGAGAATTCTAACCATAGCAAACCCCCCGCATGATGCGGCAGTTTGGAACTTCATGCTAAAATCTAGAGGGATCATTTGTGAACATTTATCATGGAAAATAGGGGATGGGAGGCATGCTTCTTTCTAGGATGAATCTTGGTCTTCTTACCCAGTCTTGAGTGAGAACCTGGCTCTATTCAATGCACTAGAACCATCTAAATACATCTACGGTGAAGTGTTGTGAGACTACATAGAGGCTCATCTGGAGAATGGCCGATGGCATTGGGTGTGGAGACCCTTCAACTTCCTGCAGGAGCATGCAAAGGTGGCACTTTTAAATGAGTTGGGAAAGCACAGGTTCTTCCTATAAAACAACCAAGACTCCCTAATATGGTGTGCCTTAAAGACAGGCTCATACTCCGTTAAGCTAGGTTATGAGTTAGTAAAAGCCAAAAGAGTAGTGGTAGTATGGCCCAAACGACTTTGTTGGGGGAAATTTTTCCTCCCCAAAGACAGTGCCTTCACATGGGTGGCGTTGCACTAGAGGATCCTCATGAGGGAAATACTGGAAAAACTAGGAATTCTAGGCCCCCATCATTGTGTTATGTGTGAGAAAAGTAGTGAAGATGTGCAACACCTTTTTGTTAGATGTGATGTGACACAACCCATTTGGAGGTTATTTTGTGCAAAGCTAGGATGGCATGCCTTGCTAGCAAACTACCTATAAGACATTTTCGATTCCTGGCCAAATATTTTCAAAGGGGAAGCCTATGGTGGCCTTTGAGACCCTATCTCGGCCATGATTGTGTCGCAGATCTGGTGAGAGTGGAATGCAAGGATTTTCAAAGAAAAACCTTCATTCATTGAACAAGTAATCTGGAAGGTGGAAATAGGGGTGTGTGAACATTTGAATGGTAAATCCATAGTATCCTAGTATAGTTTCATCTTGGCCTGGGATAGGAAGATGGAAATTGCATGGCCTATGTGTTGATGGTGTTTTTTGCACAACAACAACTCAGACATAATATGGGAAACCTATCTCTCTTGAAAGGTAAATCTCTATCAGCAAGCCTCAAGAGATAACCCCAAGGTCTCTAATGTCAGGTCTTGACAATGCATAAACAACTCAGTGATAAATGTGAAAATGCTGGTAATCACAAGGGGCCTTATAAATGAACAATGTTGGAAGTGTACTTTCATCAGATGCAACAATATGTTGATGCTTTTAATCCTAAAACTAACCTAGATTCAAAATAAATAGCAAAAGAGATAAGGGTTAAGAGAGTTTCAACTCTAAACTAACTCCTAAGATCAATCACAATAATGATGAATGCTGCAAATGGACAGATCTCCAAAAACCAATCTCTGCTTGATCAAGGACAAGCCCACAACTCTACATAAATGGTGCAATCTTCTAAGGAAACTGAATATTTTTAGACTATGAATATTCATCCACATACCCAATAACTGGTGCAATGTAAACAAGCATCCATAGTTGAACTTAGCACAAAATAAGGCCCAAACTAACTTTACACAGCAAATTACAATCAACAAATTGCTAAAAGTATGGATCGGAGATAGATCAACATCATTAACATTTTACCATTATTGCAAAAGAATTGAAATCTAACATCTAACATTGAGAATTGAGATCAAGAAACCATAAACTGTCAAAGTGTAACACAAAGCTTTCCAAATCAACAATCCAATTGCATTAACTTCTCCAGCATTACATAAGAATTTCCAGTCTCTTTCCTCTCCTACAACTACTATCTTGCATAATCTAACTTCTAACTTAGCCAATTTTGGCTTCTAATAAGCTCTTCTAACCTAGTCTCTCCTTTTACAAATGAGAAGGCACTGGCCTTTTATAGAAAATTACATTTTGAATCAATGGCCAGGATTTAATTCAATCCAATGGCACAAATTACACCTCTAGAAGCATCCAGTAGTTATATTTAATTTGGGAGCTTATGGTACATCATCATCCAATTGCATAAAAGAAGTTACATCATGGAACAATGAGAAAACAATATTATGCCAGCTTGTCATTAATGAAAATTCTGATTGGATGATGAAATCAACTTCACATGTCTTCCAGAAACTCCTTCCAGCTGTAGACAGTTTGGGCACAGATTCTCATGCAAGCCCCACTTTTAAAATTTGAATTAAACTCTTCCATATTTCCTTTTTGGCATGAATCCATATGTAAGTTCCCCTTTTAATATTTATTTAATCCTGAAAAATAGATATCATCATTAGTAGCTCACATATTTGGAAACTTTTATTTTCGATTTTTTTTATCCATCTCAAGAATTTCATTTTCGGGAACATTTTAAAATTTCAATGAAAAAATTTCCAAATGCATTTCAGGAAAAATTTCCATTTTGGGAAAAAAAAATCATTTTTGAATTTTTTTCCATTTTTGGAAAATTTTGGGTTTTTGAGGGAGTCAAGGAATTTCGGGATTTTGAGGGGGTCAAGGAATTTCAGGAAAATCCTTCAGGGACGGAATTTCCCAGATTCTCTGCAGGGTCGAAATCCCCTAAACCTCATAACTTTTTTTCTAGAAGGAATTTTCAAAAAGTTCAAAAAGCAACCCTGCCTAATTTTTCGTCCTCTATCCACGGGTACAAAAAATATTTACATATAACATTGAAAATTCACTTCAAAATCCCCATTTTCAAATTCCAAGGTAGGCAAATTTCCCCTAGAGCCTCAAAATATTGTCCCCATCAAGCCCAATCTAGACTTAATCCCAAAATAACCTCCCAAGAAGAGAAAAACCAAAATTTGACCAGGCCAAGAGGTAGAGATGCAAAAGAAAAATGAGGGTCCCCACCTCCGGTGGGGCATGTCTGGGAAAATTGCACAACACTATGCTTCAGCCTCCAATCGGGAAACAACTCAAAACTAAAGGAAGTAGGGTTGAGGAAAAATGGATGCTCCCCCCTAAAGGTAGGTTGAAGCTAAATTTCGATGGGGCCTCGAAGAGGAACCTGGGGCCCTCAGGAGTTGGCTTTATTGTTCAAGATGAGAATGGTAAAATGCTGGTGGTTGTCTCTCTCAAATTGCAAGATGGAACAAACAATGAAGTTGAATGTTCAATGCTCCTTGAAGGCATAAACCTCTACATTGTGAAAGGATGGCACAATGTGGACTTTGAAGGGGATTCATAGATAGTTGTAAATGTTGTGACCTCAAGCCAAGCACCAAGCTAGAGATTAAATTAGTGGGAAAAGGAGATAAACATGTGTTTAAAAGGGATCTAGAACCACACATTAAGACATGTGTACAGAGAAGAAAACAAGCCAACAAAGTTGTTGTCAAAGATAGGTGTTGAGCAAGCCGAGGCGAAAAGGATGGGAGTTAAGGCAAAAACTTGGCCGGACCTTCCAAATCTTATTCTGGTGGATTTGAATGTAAAGATTCTCCACTACCTCATTAGTCCTTTCAGAGGCTTTGCCCCTCAGTCAAATAGGAGTGTCGAGAAATCTTCACAGGTTTTTTGGAAGTGTGGCTCCAAAGCATCTAGATAGATATCTCTGTGCCCCTGTGTAGCTAAACTGAAACAAGGAATGGTCTCTATTTAAATCGGGTCCTTGATAAAACTTCAAGCCATTCAAATTGCCATGTTGTAGGAAGTAGGATGTGTGCTAGGCAGGTGGACCCTCTCTATTGTAATATTTTTCTTATGAATGTAATCAATGAGTGTCACCCTCTCTGGTGACAATTTTCCAAAAAAAAAAACAATATCCTAAAGATGGGATTATAAATGCTCCTAAAGTGTTTAAAAACACTTGTTACAATCATGAGATAGTGTCATAGAAATTCTTCTCCTCATTTCCTCCTTCCCTTCTAGATCACCTCAACCTACAAAAGTTGGTCAATCTATAGAAAACAAAGCCACAAATAGGTTAAAAGTTCAAGGTGGTCAAAAATAGAAAACACATGTTCAAATAAACTTGAAAGTTGACCTTTTACCCAACTCCAACATTGCAATCCACGGAGGCATCACTGTTTGGAGAATTTAGTGTCGCTCTGGTGAACTCAGTGTTGCTTTGTGGAGAAATAGAGACTGTGATTGCATCACTATTTTCGCTCAGTGTCACCCTTTGAAGTTTGATTGGTTTGGTCCTTAGGAGAATCACTATAGCCTCGCCTTTTATAGCAGAGGCAGTGTTGCTATATAGTGACACTGGACTGATAGCGTTGCCATTTGTCCTTCTCAATGTCATTGTTTCCTAAAAGCACAAAAAATTGAAAAAACAATAGAATTGGCCAAAACAATGTGTTAATTTTGAAAGATTCACCCTCCTTCTAGTGCCAAAATGTGTATTCTTGGTCTAGACCTACTCCAACATGATCAAACAATCAAACATTAGTCAATAAACAAGTCCATAAAGAACATTCCCCATGAAATCCATTCAAACACAATGAACAAGAAAACAAGATAGAATATCGAATGAAAGCTATTGAAATCTTATTCAAAACATTCAAAACAACATCCCATGGGGGAATTGGTGCTTCTTTGATGCGGAAAGAATCCCTTTCCTAATTCCTTGATGAACTTGATGAAGATTGTGTGTTCCTTGATGAAAATTGTTGATAACCTTGCTAAGATTGATGAAAACTATGAAGACTTGGATGAAAATGGGGTTGAACTTGCCCAAATCTGTAGATAGTAATCTTGCATAAAGTTGTGTCCCTAAAATCAATAGAGAAGTCCTCTATTTATAGGAAAGAAGGATGGAGAAATGACAAATAGGAAGAATGTCAGATTAAACTTGAACCAATGGCATTGTACCACTTGTCAACATGCTATTGAAGGAGAGTGGAGCACATTTTGAACAATGTGCATGTTAAATGGATGTAGGTGGATTTTGAATTTGAAGACATGACTTGTGCAAGAGGGGATGTAAGAAGAGTTAATGCCAAGTTGGCTCAAGAAGGACATGTAGGAGACTTAAATGCCATGTTGGAGGAAAAAAGTCCTTTGGGAGGGAGATTTCAAATTGGTGGAATATTCCAAAGAGATGCCATGTTTGAATGAAAATAGAGGAATAATAAATCAAATAAATTGATTTATATGTGCAAGTTGCAAAAGCTAGAGGATTTGAAGATTAGTGTTAGGAATTAATTAGGATTTAATTAACTTAGGTGGAATTAGTTGATATGACATTTGATTTAGATATTTAGATTTATTTAAATCAAATGAGAGGATAGTGAACATTAGTAATTTAATTAAATAAAGTTTGATTTTATTCAATTAAATGAAGAACATTAGATTTAATCAAATAAAGTTGATTTATTCAATTAAAAGAGATGACTTTAGGATTTAATTAAATAAACTTGATTTATTTAATCAAAGAGGAAACGTTAGGATTTAATAAATAAAATGATTTATTTAATCAAAAGAGGAAAATTAGAATTTAATCAAATAAAGTTGATTTATTTAATTAAAAGAGGAATCTTGATGAATTAATTAAATAAGGATTATTCAATTAATTTGTTAGTAAAGAAGTGATTTAAGGAAGAATTGGTGTTAGTGAATCAGAATTGAGTGCACAATGTCAATTAGGGTGATTTGAATGTCTACATTTTGCCCCTCTTTGAAGCAATGCACTTGCTGCATTGGTTCAAATAATAGCCTTATCGAGATCAAAATTTATTTAAAAAAAAAAAATTGGATGCCCCACTGCTGCCCCAACGAGAAGAATTATGTTGGGATACTGCCCCCTTGAGAGATCAAACCAAAATTTGGATTTTTTGGTGATTTTTTAAAGGGCGATGCCATTGCAAATAGTGATGCATTCTTTGTTCTTGTGTATAAAAATTTCAAACGGGGTCAGAATTTTTTATGAATTTTGGCGTTGTGTCTTTATGAGTGCAGGAGATTAGAGAGCCTATGCTTTCACATGAGCATCGACCCTTTGTGTTGAGCAGATTGAGTTGTTTGCACGAGTTATGACAAGAACACTTGGAGGAGATCAGGCTCTAGTACACTGCTTATGCATTTGTTGTCTGGAATCACCTAGCATTGATGACTGTGCTTACTGAGAGCTAGGATAGCAAGACCTCATCTTTTCACCTTCCCACTAGTGAGGCGACTGTTAAATTTGAGGACGTCTAGTGCATCTTATAGTTGCTGATTCACAATGACCGAGTTATCTATGATACAAATGTCAACGGTGACACATGTTTTGAGATTATGGAGGTTGAGGAGCTCACGCTTTTCAAGGGCCAGATCAATTTGGAGTATTACAAAGGTTAGGTGCCGACTTTCCAGCTGACCATTGTGACCATTATTTGTGAACTAGTGGCTCCATATCGACAGTGTAGATGCTTCAGCTTAGGATGGGGCCTAGCCTAGGAGAGGATGATTTTCTAGAGGACACAATATGCATGGGGGATAGTGATGTTGGCTTCATTATACCATGATCTTCATGAGTTTTCCTACTGCAATAGCCAAGCTATTGGTAATGACGTTAAATTATTGCATATCTGGTCTTGGGAGCACATTGTCATGCTTCAACTAATGGTTACTCTGGTCAATGTAGAGCCCGATGATCCGACAATTTGGAGGTATAGGGGCGACATCACTTTGAGGCACACAAGATGGCTAGGCCTACCCTACTAGTGCAAAGTGATTGATGAGATGACAGTGTTCACCTGGAGGCCATGGTTACAAATGCGTACCTAGTATGATGATGCACAACAGTTATTCTATGCTTGGAAAGATCGATTGATGCAGGGGTGTGAGCACATGATGATAGAGTGCTACCTACCAAATAGGGTAGCCTGGTAGTTTGGGGATGTTTAGGACCAGCCCGACAATCAGTATGTGGCCATATTTCCCTAGACATCCAGAGAGACTACATGGGGATAGACGATTCTAGCATCCGATTTAGTTGACTCCTTCAAGCAGTTGGTGGCTAGGCCATGGGCCTATGATTAGGGGTAAGAAGATCCATGCACCACACATTCATATGATGATTGTCTTAGACCCACACCACAGTTGATAGTACCAGGGGTAGTGATTCTACAAAGGAGACCCTAAGGTAGGACAATGAGGAGACGACAAGCAAGATAGGTTCCTGGAGCACCTGGAGGAGGTGGGCCACCTCCACAATAGCCAAAGTAGTAGCCTGATCAAAAAAGGGACCAAAGGGATTAGAGGGAGCAATAGAGAGAAGGCTAGCCACCCTAGCCACTACAACCACTGTAGCCAGACCCACGAGATGCCCAGATTCACTAGTTATAGGGGTAGATCTAGGGGTTGCAGGAATAGCTACAAATAGTTATAGCAGAGAGGGAACAGGCTAGACAACAAGTTAAGGCTCTCACCACAAAGAGAGATCACGAGCACCAGCAGAGGTAGGTAAAAGAGATGTAGTTGGCCTAGGCGGTCGGTCGGAGGTAGCAGCTAGAGAGCATGGTTGCCTTGTCCCAAGGGAGGACAATACCTACACAGATGTACCATTATGCCATGCGATAGGTTGAGTATTATAGATTCCACTATCAATAGGTTGTACCTTCGGTTGCTTAGGTTCCAGATTATTCCTAGCAGACAGGGTTGAGACAGGCAGGTGAGGGGAGTAACCACTAGGGCTAGCTACCACATATAGTTTTTTTATCACATCATTCGATTCTTTTTGGGACTCACAACCTCCATTTTTTGATAGCTCTATGGGCATTGTATCTTTGATTGGTATACATACAAATGATTCTGATTCGTACCATGACAGTGATATTTTTTTATATATACATGATATGATGGATTTGTGATGCAATGTGTTTACTTTATTTATGCTTTATGGGTGGATGCACTTGATGTTCTACATGTGATGTGATTCTATATGATATGATGTAATGTATGATTATGCAGATGTTTATGGATGTTATGGATGCATTTTTATGATGACGATATGTGGAGTATGGATGCATGGATGCAAATGTTTATGATATGCAAATGTTTTTTTAATATGCTTAGACTAGCAGATCTATATTATGCCCCTAATGGATGATGTTATATGTTATGAATATGAGATGTATGGGATGTTATGACATGCTCCTTTTCTTTTCAACATATTTTTCATGCATGATGTGATGATGCATATATGGATGATATGATGATACCTATATGATTATGTAATGGATGCAAATGTATGGTTTATTAAATGCTTAGAATAACCAATCTATATTATGATGCAAATGATTGAAATGCAATGCATGTGAAATGATCGATGTTTCCTATTATATATGATATCAATGATATGTAGCATGCTAATGGTTTGTGGATGCAGGATGGATGCATTGGTGATGTTTTGATTAATTGTCATGGTACCATGTTAGTACATAGAGAAGAAAGAAGAAATGAGATGATGATAAGAGGATCCAAAAATTCCATGATCTACGAGACTTTATGAGAGATGAGGATGAATGATGATGATTAATTTCTTATTAGGAATTGGGATTTTAAAAGGGATTACTTACCTTATGTTTCATAACACACATAGGCACGATGCATGAAGGTATAAAGAACTAGGATGGCATTGTGTCTAGTGTGATGGACTTTGACTCAAAAATCAGATAGGAGTATCCTTGTTAACACTTGTCATACAAAACCTTATTTAAAATGTAGTTCAGATATTTCAAATATCTCAGACCAAAACATAAAAAAAAAATCCTTCCTATGTGGTCAACAAGACACCTAAAACACCCTCCCCATAGACCAAGCAAGGTAAGCATGACCAAGGTTTTATTACAAGAGTATCCAACAAGCACAACAGACAAAAGATAATGATCATTTCCCCATTCCTTTCTCTATAAATCCCTTTGTTTAGACATCATTGAGAGGTCATTGAAATGAGCACAATAAGATAAATCAACAAGACAAAGATCAAGTAAACAAACAAGCTAATGTTCTTCATATCTCTAGCCAAGAATAAACTACGGTGATGCCTAATGTTGATTTCCATTTTAGGAAGGATGCTTCCTAGGACATGATGTTATCAGATGATTTGGGACAAATTGGATGATGGGCTATTAATATCAAGAATTGACGAACTTGTACTTTACCTATTGACCTAGACTTGAGACCTTGACGTTTGAGTTTTCACTTTTAATATGTTGGACTTGTTTCCAATTGTTTCACCAAAGGTTGAGGATGATGATGATTTATTATGAGCGGATGTTTATTTCGGGTAATCATGAAACGGGGTGGATGGATTTTTTTTCAAATATTTGGATGTTGTTGATATTTTTGAAATGTTTTGAGGTTGTTTTTGGTATTTTCAAAATGTTTTACAAATGTTTTTTATTTTTGAATTTTCCAATGTTTTTTGTGTTTTCTGAGATTTTGACCAAAAACCTAATCTAAAGACCTATCCTAGGGGCCTTGGGGGTTGATCAAAGATTAGCCTTGCCTACATTATACACGCATAGACCACATAGTTTGACTGACACATACTTGTTTATTAATGAGATATGAACAAATGGATTGCCAGTTTATTATGACAAACTTCTAAAGGACTGACCTAGGTGTCTCGGGGGATGATAAAATATCAACCTTGCCTATGTTCAAAGCTCAAAGACTCGTAGTTTGACAAGACAACTCTATTTTTGACTTTTTCTAACTTTTGAACCTGTTTTGGGATTTTGATATGTTTTGAATGTTTTTTGGATTTTCTGAATGTTTTTGGGTTTTTTTATTTTATGGAAGACTTCAAGGATATACATGAGTCTAATCCAACATAGGTATAATAACATTCCCCCAACGTGATGCCATAGAATACTCTGATATAGGTAGGAAAAACTGACTTTAGGAATGGGTCGAGTAGTACTAGGAGGAATTATGATACAAACACATAATCAAGCAATGATATGGACACAGATGGGTGATGGATGGAGATATGGAAGTGTGTTGGATGGATGATGTAGAACAAGCTGCAACAATCATGGTGGATGGAAAGTGCTTATTTACACAAGGCACTTGTTTGCCAAGTTTTCACCAAGGTACTTGCCCAAAGCTCCATCGAAGTGGTATTCACTAAAGGACATTTTTTTGCTTTACTATTTTCAATCCTTTTTCTATTTTTTTTGTATTTTTTATATTTTTATATTTTTTTGGATTTTTTGATTTATACCTTGCGAGATTTTAGGTATAAAACTTTTTGAGATGGGATTGTTGGCATATAGCTTCTAGTGTTGTCATTGATGGTAACCTAAGTCATTATTCTGATCTGCAAATCAGGTTTTGTTTATACAGATAGGCAGAGTAAAGAATAGAGTATTATTGAAAGAGAGAATGAAGAACCGGGGTTCTGGTTAGTATGTTGATCTGTATGCTTCACCAAATTATAATTTTGAGTTGTGGATCTTGGGGAAGGTTCTTAAGCATCTATATTATCTTATTGTTAAGTTTTGTGATGTCACATTAATCGGTGTATAAGTTAGGAGGTCCGACAAGATGAATTTTTGTTTATTAGATCATGGTGGCCGACTTAGTGAATATGGCATGTCACAAATATTCGAGGTATAATTAATTAAGGTATCCTATGATTGAAATTTTTTTTTTGGGTCCTAGCTATGTCGTGGCCGACTTTGATGGGTACGCATCAAATAATAAATGTAGATTGAGCCGACTATTGGAAAATATTTTTATTTTGCTGAAGCCGACATGAAGCAACTAAATCTTTGATAGCAGATATATATAAGAATTCATTGTAAAGGAGAGAAGGTGAGTGTGTGAAGTATATTGCAAATTTTAGAAGGGTTGTTGAGTGATTTGACATAGTTTCACATGTGCAAAAGAGGATTGTTATGAAGCGAATTAAGGCAGAGCAGAGCGAAGTGCAAAATCAAACAGAAGGTCCAAAATCTGATCTATGAGCCTCACCGAAACTAAAACCAAGAATTTGTAGATCCTACTTTCTTAGTTCAACTCTTTGTTGTAATCCAAATATGTTGTAAGGCAATGAGGCTTCCTATTTTGAGCAGTGAGCTCTAGGGAGTGTTCCTAAATGCATGTGCACTCCCCTTTTTCTTCATACTTTTAATAGAGTATAAATTGCGGATTAACCTCCACTGTGGTTTTTCCCCTAATAGGGTTTCCATGTAAAAATACTGGTGTTATGGTGTTTTTATTGTTTCCTTCATGTTCTTGCATCTTTACTTTTGTTTAAATGTTGTAAATGGTTTAATATTTGGATTGTAATTTAAATATTACTGAACACTAATTTACCCCCCGCTCTTAGTGTTCCTTGAGACCAACAATTGGTATCAGAGCAAGGTTCTTATGCAGAAGTTTAAGAGCTTGAGGTGGATCTTGGAATGCAATGGAATCTAGTGGTCTTCAACAATAGCTTTTGGTGGAACTTGATGATCTTGATCAGTCTAAAGTAGAAGTCCTGGAATTAAAATCAAATCTTGAGGATGCTAAAAAATTCATTCAATCATTGAAGGATAAAATCAATGAGTCAAGAGAAAAGAGGAATCTATGGTGATGAAGCTAACTAAGGAGATTGAAGAAAGGAAGAAGAATGAGGAGAATCTAGCCCAGTCCTTAGAAGAAAGATTTGAAGAATGTAGCAGAGTTAATAGTGGATTCATTCAGTTGGAGATTGAACTGCAACAATCTAGAAATAATGAACAAGAGCTTGAAAGACAGATAGTTATTCTCAGAGATGAACTCACTACTGCAAATGAATACAAGGAGAATTTTAGGATTAGTTCTACTAAGCCTGATGAGCCAACTAAAGTACAAAAGGATGCGAATGACAAGTGAGGTCTTGGATATGATAAGGGAGAAAGCTCTAGATTTGAACATAAGGATTCCAAACAAAGAAATCGAATGAACAAAGGTAGAAGGTATCCGGTAAGACAACCCAATGCACAAAATTTTAATGGTCACTACCTTGCTTGTAATAAATTTGTTCATATGGCTTCTCAGTGTAGAAGTAAAATAAATTCAAGTAGTCCATCATTTCTCGGTTAGTGTTTTAGTTGTAATAAGTTTGGTCATAAGTCAATTGAATGCAGAAGTATGTCTGTCAGTGTAAGGAATGTTAAATGATACACCTGTGGAATATTTGAGCATATTTCTAATCAATGTATATCAAGAGGAAAACAATGGAATGAATGGTCTAGACAAAGAAATCTTGTGTGTTACAATTGCAACAGATTTGGTCACATTGTAAGATTATGCAGGAACAAAAACATGGATAGAAGAGGTCTGGTATACAAAGGAAAAATTTCATAGAAAGATGATAAATGAAAAGGGAAAGTAACTATGGAAGAAATAAGAGATCAGATGAAGAAAACTTGGGTAAGGAAGAGTGATTTTGATGAAGAAATAAGCTCGCACCATAATCTGATTTTGGTAATTCCTCCAGAAATTGATCTTAGGACATTGGCCTAGGGAGAGTTTTTCAAGAAAATCTTTTGTCCCCCTGTCGGTAGTTAGCACCAGAATTCAAGAAATTGTTAGTAGTTGTGCTAATAGTTTACAAATGTATTGGTGATCACTTGTGTAGAAATTTGTGAAGTAGAAGGTTCGCAGATGAACCCTTCTTTTATTGTCTGAGAAAAATAGAGTATCTGGAACACTTAGGGAAAAATATTTAATAGGGTTAAAAGGTTAGGTGTGCGAGTTATAAAAGGGTATTTGGAACCCTCATTTGTCACCTTGCATTGAAGAAGAATAGAAGGAGAGCCTCTACAGTAAAATTTCAAAGGATTAAAGTCAATTCGGTGGAAAATTCATCAAGTATTTCAGTTGCTTGTAGAATTCTCACTCAATTTGGTGCTTGGTAGAAAATTGTTCGGTACGAAAAGGAAAATGAAGCAAATCAAAGGAATGGTGAATTTAGATGAATATAGCAGTGAGAAGATTAGGGATGTGAGAAATATGTTTCCGACCGATGAATTGAAATGGCTTGAAGGTGTGAAACACAAAATTTTGGACATTTGGAGTAAATTTCCCTATTTTGATAATGCATGTCATTAGGTTTATCCTGAATAGATTGAATGATGACATTCTAACTTTGGATAAACTCTATCACATTTTGAAAAAGGTGATTAGGAATCTAACTAGATTATGCAATGTTTAAGATATACCAAAAAAGAAGTCAATTCAAAAAAAAGAAGTCGAAACCCTAACCAGAGTAACTGCAGATCAAAAGGCTTTGATAATTTCGACGATCAAAGATTCGATAACAAGGTACATTGCACATGGAATCTCATACAAAATATTTTTCAAAAACAAGGAAGGAACAACTTTAATAGGTGCAGTTTACATCTCTCATAAAATGATAATGGAGGATCAAGATTTTGACCTCTACAGATTGCTAAAAGATCAATTGATGGAAAATGTGCAACTAACAAAGGAGGTAGATTACCCCTTCAGGTTTGGTACCTTGGTCATATGTCTTGTGATGTATTTTCTGAATTTCTTTCCACAAATCAATAATATTATATGGAAAGAGAATGAACCGGTTTGTAAATAGATTTTTGAACATTCTAATACTTTGGAAAATTGTAAGCAAGAGTATACAAATTTCTTTAAAGAATTGCTAGGGAAGTTTGGAGCAATTAGCATTTCCATTTTAGTAAGAGCACTTGAAGTTGGATCCTCTTCTGTGAGATGGAGAGGAAGAAGAAAAGAGCACAAGAGATTGTTGGTTACACTCCTCCAACACACAAGACTCCAAAAATTGAAGGAAAAGGTAAAGAACAAGTGATTGTAGACATACCAGATGAGGAATTTGATGAGTACACTCCAAAGGAAGAACCTGAATTAGTTGAATCAGATGTAGTAATAGTAGAAGGAAGCTAAGAAGAAAGTGTTTTATCCAAAGTAAAAATACTGCAACTTGTTCAGGAGAAAGATGGGATGCAAAAAATTACTGACATATGGTCTGATAGACCCTCATATGAGTAAGACCTGATTGAGAGCACACTAAGTACTTATTTTGTCCACAATAACATTGGATTGGAGAGTTTACAGAATGTGTTTCCTGGAGAGATTATTGAATGCATTAAGGAAGCCATGGTCTCTGAGTCCCAAGACAGGAAAGAGGGAGAAATAATTCTACATCTGAAGGAGCAGTTCAGGCTATCTCTTACCAAACTAAAAAGGAAAATGAATGAGTTGAGGCAATGAATAAATACAACAAATAACATCTACAACTATTGTCTTCATTGGCCTCATGCAGTTGGGAGATACAAAGATAAGCTAGAGCAGATTGAAACTGAGTTGAAAAAGATTGTTTAGGACTATAACATGTTTTAGGATCAGGATGGTGCAGTCAAGAAAAGGATTCAAGAGTTGCAGTCTGAGCATACAAAAGTTCATTTCACTAGAAAAAACCTTGTGGACACCTTTCGGAAAGTGAAGGATTTAACCTAATACAGACTGGAGTAGTTAATTGAGGTTCTGAGGAAAGGAGAGAAATTAGAAGAGGCAGTCACAATTATGGAATTTGTTATCCAGATTATCAACCAGAAATCTAAGAATAATAACTTGATCTTAATCATTGGGATTTAAGTAGAAGCTTGGAGGAACTTTCTTCCAAAAATGAAAGATAAGTACAAGATAATTTTCTAACTCAAGTAGTAGTTGTATTTCTTCAAATTTTGATCCAATTTTTGAATTACCAAGGGGGGAGATCCAAAATATTTTTTTCATTGATGCCAAAGGGGGAGAGAGAGCAATGAAAAATTTCTTATCTTTCTAAGGGGGAGTTGTGTTTTTAAATTTTGAACTCTAGCAGCATAATCATATTGGTTCTAACACTTAGTAATTTTTCACTAAGTTTTGCCATCAATGCCAAAGGGGGAGATTGTTGGCATATGGATTCTAGTGTTTTAATTGATGGCAACCTAAGTCATTATTCCAGTCAAAAGATAAGGATTTTTTCATATCGACAAGTAGAGTAAAGAATAGAGTATTACCGAAAGAGAGAATAAAGAACATGGTATCTGGTTAGTATGTTGATATGTATGCTTCACTAGATTATCATTTTGAGTTATGGATCTCGGGAAAGGTTTTTAAGTATCTATATTATCTTATTGTTAATTTTTGTGATCTTGCATTAATCAATGTATAAGTTAGGAGATCCGGAAGGATGATTTTATGTTTATTAGCTCACTGTGGCTGACTTAATGAATATGGCATGTCACGGATATTTGAGGTATAATTAATTAAGGTATCCTATGCTTGAATTTTTTTTTGGGTCCTAGCTATGTCATGGCCAACTTTGATGGGTACGCATTGAATATTAAATGTGGATTGAGCTGACTATTAGAAAATATTTTTATTTTGTTGAAGCCGACATGAAGCGACTAAATCTTTGATAACATATATATATAAGAATTCATTGTAAAGGAGCGAAGCTGAGTGTGCAAAATATATTGCATATTTTAGAAGGTTTATTGAGTGATTTGGAATAGTTTCACTTGTGCAGAAGAGGATTGCTGTGAAGCAAATTAAGGTAGAGCAAAGCGAAGTACAAAATCAAACATAAGGTCCAGAATTTGATCTATGAGCCTCATCAGAACTGAAACCAGGCATTTGTAGATGCTACTTTCTTAGTTCAACTCTTTGTTGTAATCCAAATATGTTGTAAGGTTATGAGCTTTCCCATTTTGAGCAGTGAGCTCCAGACAGTGTGCTTGAATGCATGCGCATTCCCCTTTTTCTTCATACCTTTAATAGAGTATAAATTGTGGATTAACCTCCACCGTGGTTTTTCCCCTAATAGGGTTTCCACGTAAAAATCATGGTGTTATGGTGTTTTGATTGTTTCCTTAATGTGCTTACATCTTTACTTTCGTTTAAATGTTGCAAATGGTTTAAGACCTGGATTATAATTTAAATATTACTAAACATTGATTCACCCCCCGCTCTCAATTTTCCTTGAGTCCAACAAGGAGCTATTCATATGCTCCTATAGAGGTCTGGTGTTAATAACTGATATGCTCCTAATTTTTAGCTCGCTGTGATGATGAAGGGTCCAAACCAATTGGGTTCAAACTTTCCCTTGTCTAGGTTTGGTACATTTTTTTATTCTCTTTTAACATGAGCTCCCAGAATTGAAAGGTTCGACTCCTGATCTTCTTCTTGTAGCTTTTCTTGAGATGGTTTTGGTATACTTGCAAATGGTTTAAAGCCTCCACACACCACTCATCTAGTAGTTCCAACTCGTTCAACCATGACACTTGATATTTTTCATCAATGATGAGATTCTGTAATGATATTCGTAAGGATGGGAGCTCGATCTCAATAGGAAGGATGGATTTTGATCCATAGACCAGGGAGAATGTGGTTGCACCTATAGGTGTGTGGATACTCATTCAATAGGCCCATAAGGTAAGATTTAGCTATAAGTTCTAGTCACGACTAACGTCATTGACTATTTTCTTTAGGATTTTCAAGATGGTTTTATTGGTAACTTCAGCTTGGCCACTACCTTAGGGGTAGTATGAAGTGGAAAAGCGATGTTGGATATTGAATTTTTGGCATAGGTCTCGTATATCTTGGTTTTTGAAAGGTGTCTCATTATCTGAGATAATGGCTTAAGGGACACCGTAGTGGAAAATTAGGTAGTTCAAGATGAACTTGGATATTTGATTTCCTATGATATAGGTCATTGGGATGGCCTCTACCCACTTCATGAACTACTCCATGGCAATGATGATGAACTTATGTCATTAGATGAGGTGGGTGTGATTTTTTCGATGAGATCAAGCTCCCATTATGAGAAGGGACAAGGTGTAATGATTGGGTGGAGCTCCTGAGCTAGTGCATGGATGAGATGCCCATGTTGTTGACACTACAAAAATCTTCAGACATAGTCATCAACTTCTTTTCCCATCATAGGCCAATAGTACCCAGTCCTCAGCAGTTTCTTTGCCAAGGTCATACCACTCAAATGTGACCCACAAATAACATTGTGCACCTTGGTTAAAGTAGTCAAAGCTTCCTCAGTGTTTAGGCATCGTAAAAGGGTTCCTTCAATACTCCTATGGTATAGGGTGTCTCCTAAGATGAAAAAATGGGATGACTTCTTGAAAAATGTTCTTTTAAGGTTTGGGGTGATATCAGTGGGGAGGAATCCTATTCTCAAGTAGGTGAATATATCATGATACCAGGGATCACTGGGACCAACGATTTCACGCACAAATTCAGATTCGAGTACCTAAAATGTTGGTACAAGAAGCTGCTCTACAAAGAATTATTTCTTAGGGATGTTGCATGGGATATCCAATAGTGATCCAATTGTTTCCATAGCGTATGCTACTCTGTTATTTTCTCATGGTATTTGCTTGAATGCGACGTCAATGAAGAACTCTTTGAGGATTTCCACGAGTTTCTTTTATGGTGTCAATTTTTCATCCTTCATTTGATATTCATCATTTTCATAGTTGATGATAAGTTGCGAGTCCCCATAGACTTTGAGTGCCATGATCTTCCATTGTACTACAATTCTGAGCCATATGACAAGAGCCTCATATTCTGCAATGTTGTTTGTGCAAGGAAAAGACAACTTATATGACTTGGTTATGCAATCTCCTTGTGGTGTAATGAAGAATATTCTAGCTCCTGACCCATGTTGTGTGTAGGATCCATCAAAATACATTTTCCAATGATCTGCTACACTTATGTTAAAGAGGGAATCATTGGGGAATTCTGATACAAGTGGGTTTTCTGAATACATCAGTGCTTCTTCTAGCTAATCTGGAATCACTTGTCCTTTAATGGCTTTCTGTTCCAGAATACTCAATGTCATGTTCTATTAGGATCATAACCCATTTAGTTGTTTGACCCATGAGCATTGCTTTAGAAAGTAGATAATTGAGGGGATCTATCTTGGAAATGAGTTTTATTTGGTGTGGTAGCATATAGTGTGTAAACTTTTGTGCGGTGAATATGACTACTAAGCAAGCCTTCTCAATGGATGTATAATTCAACTCATGTACTACCACAGTTCTATTGATGTAGTAAATAGCTCTCTCCTTCCCATTTTCATCATGTTGTGCTAAGAGAGCACCAAGGGATGTTGATGTTGTCGATATATATTAATGGCTTACCTGGGATTGGTGGCATGAGAACTGGTGGTCTGAGCAAGTACTCCTTGATTTTGTTAAACACCTCGTCACATTTATCATCCCATTTGTATGCTACCCCCTTGTGGAGTAGATGAGAATATGGGATAGCCTTATCTTCTAACTGTGTTATAAACTGGCGGATGGATTGGAATCTTTCCTGGAAACCCCTTAACTACTTCAATGTCCATGGTGCCTTCATCTCTAGAATTGCTTTGACTTTGGCGGGATCTATCTTGATTCCCCTAGTAGATACAATGTGTTCTAGTAACTTGCCTAATTGTACACCAAAGACACACTTTTTTGGATTGAGTCTAACCTTGTACTCTTCTAGCCTATCAAATATGGATCTAAGATCTAGTATGTGATCACAACGCTTCTTTGATTTATCCAATATGTCATCCATATAGTCTTCCATAGTTTTGTGAATCATGTCATGGAAGATTAGTGTCATGGCTCTTTGATAGGTAGCTATTGCATTTTTCAACCCAAATGGAATCATGTTCCAACAATAGGTCCCCCATGGAAAGGTGAAAGTTGTTTTGTGCTGATCTTCTTTGGCGATCATGATCTGATTGAACCTTGAGAATAGTCCATTAGTGATAGCATTTCATGCCCTGCCATCATATCCACAATCATGTCTATGTTTGGGAGAGGGAAATCATACTTGGGACATGGTTTGTTCAAATCTAGGAAGTCAGTGCAAATCCGGATGCCCCTAGTGGGATTTGAAACAATTACTAGATTTGAAACCCACTCTAGATAATCAATTGGAAAAATGACATCAAGGAGCTTCTGTAATTCCATCTTGGCTAATAATGTTATTTGTGGATACATCTTTGTTAGTTTTTGTCTTACTGGTTTTGCTTCTGGATAGAAAGCTAGATGGTGAACCATAATTTATGGATCAAGACCAGGCATGTCAGCATAGGTACATGCAAAATTTACCTTTCTTTCCCTTAGAAAAGTAGCTAGGAGTTCTTGTTCATCTGTAAAAAGTGATTCTGTATAGAAGGTGATATGTGGTGTTTCTTCTATTCCCAAGTTAACTGGATTGCACTTCTCTGCTAAGATTGCTGACTTCTCCTGATGAATAGCACTAAGGGGAAGATTGAATCCCTCATCCTCTGGTGCCTTAGAAAGGTTTCCACCATTGGATGCATCCTTTATTTTTACTATTTTTGGGTCAGAGAGTGCCACTGTGTGGTTTTCACTCAAAGACCTATATATTATTCTTAAATTTTCACTTTTGAGACTGAGGTATTCAATCATTTCCCCATAATAGGCATGTGTTTCCAGCTCTCAGTTGAACCCAACATTGTGATTTCCACATGGTATAGTATCCTAAAATCCCATGAATTATGAGAGAGCCTCATCATTTTCAAATGTGTCTAGAATTGGTGGTCCTTGTTGGTCGTAATCGATGAGTTGGGGATAGACTAAGTTTAGCTCATGGGTTTGGTTGCTTGACTAAAAATATAGGATAGTAATCATGAAAAGGGAGGAATCCTCAAATATCATGGGTAAGTCAATGAGGGGTCCTCAAAAGGGTAAGTAATCGATATCAAAACCGAGGGGGAAGTTTTGACTTTTCTAACGGAGGCACCTTTGCCAAGTATGGCTAACTTCAGAGGAGTACATCAAAGGCCAAGATTTCTTATACGCTTCTCACAAATGATAGGTTCTAGAAGACCATTAGCATTTTTCCTAAGTTTCTTGTTTTTATTGTAACCCCATCCTTGCATTAATTGTAATCCTTTTCTATTATCATCCATGGGAAGATCGGGGATAAGACTTTCATCTTGGTACAACAAACTTGATATGTCCTTTTCGTCCACCATTTCCCAACTTAGGTCCCCCCAACATCTGAATCTAGACGGATCCATTTTGAAAGTTTGGGTTGAGGTGTCAATTGGTTGGGATTGTCCATGAGACCGCAGAGATTGAGGTAACTCTCCTATTACGAAGGCACTCTTCTTAATTTTGTAATCCCCACACCCATTGTCTTAGATGATGAATTTGATATTAGAGATGTCAGGAATGGTGGGTGTCTTTGTCTCAGAAATGGAGGCTAAGGTAGATGGGTCTACATATGGAGTCATAGCACCTTCATTATTCTTTGGGACTTGAGGGATCTTGTAGTACTTAGCTTCCAGGTTTTTGCAATAATAAAATGGCTTAGGATCTCCATGGATTGTAACCTCTTGATTTTGATAGGAAAACTTGACACATTGATGGAAGGTAGAGGTGACAACTTGCATCTTGTGGATCCATGGGCACCTCGGGAGGATATTATAAGATAAATCAAGATCAAGGACCTTGCATGTAGTTTCCATGATGGTTGGTCCTACTTGAATAGGGAGTTGAAGATTTCCTTGAGACACTCTTTCCTGATCATCATATGCCCTGATTGTAATACCTTTACCTTTTTTAGTGACATCCTCGGAGAATCCCAGATTCTTTATTAGCTTGAGAGAACTGATATTTAGACCTGCACCCCCATCCACCAAGACTCTTTTGACTTTATTTTAATGGACCAAGACCTTGAGATGGAGTGCGCGGTTATGAGATGGTTGCATTGGGAGGTCCTGATTAGAAAAATTTAGGAGATGTGGCTTTGTGATGTGTCCTACCATAGCTTGGAACTGATCTACATCAAGATCTATGGTGATAGTGGATGAGGCCAATGCTTCCTCTAGGATTTTTCTATGTGCAGGTGAGATCTTCAATAACTCCATGATGGAGATTTGAGCGGGGGTTCTTTTCAGCTGGTCCAAGACATTATAACCATTTGGAATGGATTTTGGATTATAGGTTGGTGCCTTGGGTGGATGGGATGGTCCAAAAATGGTAACCTTGCCACCATGTGTGGTGACTCCACAATCAGCTTTGGTTACCTTAACATTAACAACAGTGATCCATTCATCTAAGGATGCAACAACATGATCATAAACATGGTTTACATTGTTATACTTTTCCTTTCCATGGTTGTTCCCTTTATTGTGATATGGCATCGGATTCGTGTATATATTTAAGTCCTAGTTTCCTCTAGGTTGTTCAACATTTATGGTTTTGTCATCAATAAGGTCTTGGTTTAAATTTTTCAGTCTCATGCAACTAGCTGTCATGTGTCCCTTGATTTTATGAAAATCGCAAAGGTGATTTTCATTATACCATGGCGGTTTCACTCGGGGCTCTTGATAATTCTCATAAACGGGGATTTTAGTGAGATTCTCTTGTACCAATTTTTTCATGATAGATTCATTTGATTCCACAAGGGGTGTGTATTTTTCATTTGGGGGGATACTTGTTTCGCGGGGTTGGTCCCCCTTGATTATTTGGATTGTTGATAGCTTGATTATTGGGTGGTTGTGATACCGGGTTGGCTTGTGTGTTGTTTCAGTTATTTGTTGGCAGTTGTTGATATGATGGTGTTTTTTTCCTTGGGGCATTGATGACAACTTTGACATCAATGACACCATCGTTAGTGACATTTTTGTTTTTTTTCCATGTGCGAGGTTTTTCATTGTAACTAGTTGATGGGTTGTTATCTTGATATTATTGATATGTGGGTGTCCCCCCTTCTGAAATAAGGGCTCTTTCAATGTTGAGCACCTTGCGGATCAAATGGTCATATGCATTTTTAGATGGAAGGACAAGGTTTTTTCGAGATAGGTGATGATAGTGTAGAATTTTTATTCTTCAGGCATGGTCCACTTGCTCTTGTTGGACTTGGATTTCCATCGTTGTAAGAAGGATGCAAATGTTTCCCCCATATCTTGTTTGAGTGCAGATAGTTCTTCTAGACTTAAATCCATGCCAATGTTGAATGTGTAGTTCTATATGAATGTTTCCGCAATTTATTGGAACTTTTTGAATCCGACAGGAAGGTGAGAGAACCATTCCATTGTTGGTTTAGCCAAACTCTAAGGGAATAGTCACATTAGATAAGTGTTGTCGTATGCAACTTCATAATAGTGTACCTAAAATTCCCTAATATGATCTTCAGGATTACTTGTCCCTTGATATTTGTCAAATTTAGGGATTCCAAATCCTTTTGGGAATGGAACCATCACAATGCTTCTATCAAATGGATAAGGGCACAAATTTCTTGGTGTTTTCATTTTCTTCCCTAATTGGAGGTCTAGGACTTGTTGTGAGAGCAATTTGATTTGTGTAGACATCATTTTGTGGATCAGGTGGTAGGATGAGTGTGTTTTGGGATGGTTTGATCGTTTGAGTGATAGGTGGGGTGTTTTACATGTTCATGGGAGGTGATTGTAAACTTTGTTGTGCGATCAAGGCTTGTTGATATGCCTAAAATTATTGTTGTGCCAACAATGCTTGTTGTTAGTCTTCTTGTTGTTGTACCAACAATGCTTTTTTTTGGTCTAGTTATTGTTGTGCCAATAATGCTTTTTTTTGGGATAATAATTGAGTTGCTTCTTGTTGCAATTGGTATTGTTGCAAATCTTACTACTGAGTTGCTTGGTATTGCACTTGCAGTTGAGCTTGTTGGGCTTTTTCTTGAGCTTGAGTTTGTTGAGCAGCTTGGGAATCCTGTGAAACTTGTGCTCCTTGCACCACTTGGGCAGCTTGTGTGGCTTGTTGTTGTTGCAATAAAGCTTGGGCTTGGGTATCCTATTGTGCATGTTACACAACTTTTTGTGTCTACGCTTGTTGGGAGGCTAGTTTTGCAGCTTGTTGATTTTGAAATTGTTGAAGTGCCTTTTGGTATGCTTGTTGGGATGCTTACAATGTGATGCTATATTTGTTTTCCATGTTTGGTTTTGGTTGTGGAGGTGGAGGATTCAAAATGGTGTGAGATGTTCTAATGAAATTTTGTTGGGCTGATTGTTGAGGTGTCGTTGGACTGATGATAGGGGGTTGTGTGGTAGATGGTGTAGTGGATATGCTAGGTCCTTAGCAGACCATATTTATAGATGGCATAGTGATTGATTGTGTTGTTTGGATTGGTGCCACCTGTTGTTGTGATATCGGTGGCATGATCGGAGGATTTGGTATGTTGATTTGATTCATGATTGGAGGACTGTTATGATTTTGTTGATTGAGGATTGGTAAGGGGGGTTTCCCTAAACCAAGAATTTGTGTGGATTCCAATGGTAGGGGGCAAATGGTGGGAAGATGGGTGGTGTGTTTCCATGAAAAAATTATGATGATGAGGGATCAAAGATTCCCCCTTGTCCAAATAATCCACCTTCTCCTTATGAAGTCATGGGGAGAGAGACGTGTGAGTTAAGTTGATACGATGGTGTTGTAGTGAAAGCATATGGATTACTGGTGTCATGAAAGATGAGCAAAACATATGGGTGTTTCGGATCTTGGGGGACGGATTGACCCAAGATGGTGTTTGCATCCAAGTCTTGGTTATTTAAAAATGTATTTGTTTGAAGAGCATGAAGCAATGAACTCCCCTTAGTAACTATGGGTTGACTTGGAGCTTGAGATGAAATTAGTTGTGGGATGGGTTGAATGATGCTTTGGAAGGAAGGTGTGAATGAGATCGGTGGTATAATCCCAATATTTTTTTCCATAATACTACATATATAATAGTCAGAAGGGATTTTAGCTCCCTCTTTTGCTATTTCTAACATGTATTGTGAAGGATTAAGTCTCATCATTGCGTTGACAATTTTGTGATTATCAGGATTTTGGACCATTTCTATGATTTCATCTTGAGTCATTCCTAGGACATTGTTGGTAATATCCTCCACTTGGCAACCTTCCTCTTGAAGATCTTGTGGAAGTTGAGGAATATTGAGTGTGGGATTTCTAGATCCGATGGGGTTAAACTCAAGTGTAGTTTGAATCAAGTCACTTGAAGTGGATGTTTCTTTGTTTGTTTCCATGTTCTTCTTGTTTTGAGATCTAGTTTGGACCATAAAATAAGGATCAATTTTCAAGAATATGGGAGGTGAACCTCTAACTCCTTAGATTGGTCTAAAATTTAGGTACAAAAAAGAAAGTCTAAGATGTTTAAGGATGAAAGGGTGGTGATTAATGAAAGATGAGTGATGTGAATGATTGAACTCTTAAGAAAACTTGAAGGAGATACTAGACTTTAGGACTTTTTTATTTTTTATTTTTGGATTTGATTTGGATTTGATTTTGAATTGATTTAGATTTGATTTTGGATTTGATTTGGATTGGATAATAAACTCATAAACTCCAAGAGGTTAGATGTTGTCTTGGAATAAACTTTTCCACAAGATGATAATATAACTAAGTGTATGAAGAAGGATTCATCTACACACACCTAGTCAAACAAGATGATTTTGATTTAAAGGATTTTCCAATAGTATAGTATGAAGGATTTTTCCAAGACTTTTAAGAGTTGTTTGTGAGATGGATTTTGACTAATTTTTTAGGATGGATGAGAGTGTTGATTTTTATCCTAAGCGAACTTAGAGAGGCTTTTGTTTACAAGGCCTAGGTATTGAAGAACATGCTACACTTCTAAGAACTTGTTAACTCTAAAAAGTGACATACTAAAAATATTGGAAAAGACTTGGATTTTTACAATAATATAATGAATACAAATTGGGATTTTCCTTTCAAGGATGTTTGTAAAAGTTATAAACCAATCTTTCTCTAACTATGTAAAGCATAGACTGATGTTTCTTGAGATTTTTGGGACTATGAAATTTGTTTTGATTGATGGACTTTGGTTTTGGAACTTTGATCTTGCGGGAAATCATTTGAGCAAACACATGTGAGGTTCAATTTGTCTTTTATCTTTGCTTAATGAGTCCTTTTTACCACAAACACTTTCTTGCTTATCTTTTGAACTAAATGTCTAATGTCTCAATTTCTTTCCATCCCACAAAGTCCATTATGTGGAAATCGAGAGAATCAAGGTAATAATCTCCTAATGTTGACTTTAGAGAGAAAATTGAGATATAAACCCAAATACTTAGAAGCTTTAAGGATGAAATCCCTAGGGACAAGCAGTAGCACTTGGATTTTTCAAAGGTATTTGCTTATTCTAAAGGTTTGAAATTTGGTGTCCTTGTTGAATGTTTGTTTTCAAGATTTTGGATCCAAACAGTGTGTTTAATTGACTCTAAGTTGCACAATCCTAGGATGGAAAAGAAAATATTTGTTGAATTTCCCACTTGGATAAATCCAGCTGCGCTTATTCAGAGTGGATGACTAGAAGCTTGACCACACTGGCTCCCCTCCATGACAAGTTCGCTTCTATGGGTCAACCAAGCTTTAGTTCTCATGAATCTCCCATCATGAATTTTTCATCTCTACAAAGAATCACAAGTATGTGGGATGACTCCAGAGGTTCGACCTCCTGACGCTAACAAATATTATGATTTTTGGGTACTACACAATGGTTCATAATAAGTGCATCTGGTTAAAAGGAAACGATGATAAAATACCTCAAGAGGTCTCCCAACCCTTAGAACAAGGGATTTACACATCATAAAGATACTGGGGGAGAGCTATCATGCATCACTAAGTTGATTGCAAACTTTCCTTGCAACCACAAATTTGTAAAGGGGTTCGGAAGAGCCTGGATTATGCTTGTTCCCTTGGGGTGAGTAAGTACATCTGCACTTCGATCAATCTTTTTTTTTGTGAACAAAGAGAGAACACATGAAATATACTTAGCTCACACTAGAAATATTTGTTCAATTTTTAAAATCCCAAATTGAAGTGTGGAGGCAATCTTTTAGACAACCTAATATCACCAAAAGACTTTTGATTCTCAAGATCATCGTGAAGTGTGAGAGAAGTGCATACACCTTTTAAATGATATTAGTTTGTAAAAAAGATTACAAAGCAAGAAATAAACATGTTCATTTTAAACTTCAAAAAGCAGTAATGGGTTCTTTTTATAGCACCAAGATGAAATGTTTGGAGTTGTTTGTTCAATTCTTAAAACCCAAAAACAAATCTAGTAAGTTCCTAATGCTATTTTTAACCCTTTGATTGTTCTTTCTAAAACCCAAACAAAATTTATTTTAGTCCTAAAACTAAAGATAACAATATCGTAAAGATGGGATTATAAATGCTCCCTAAGTGTTTAAAAACACTTGTTACAATCATGAGATAGTGTCATAAAAATTCTTCTCCTCGTTTTCTCCTTCCCTTCTTGATCACCTCAACCTACAAAAGTTGGTCAATCTATAGAAAACAAAGCCACAAATAGGTTAAAAGTTCAAGGTGTTCAAAAAAAAAAACAAAAATGTTCAAATAAACTTGAAAGATGACCTTTTACGCAACTCTAGCGTTGTAATCCATGAAGGCATCATTGTTTGGAGAAGTCAACGTTGCTCGGTGGAGAAATAGAGACTGTGATTGTGTCACTATTTTTGCTTAGTGTCACCCTTTAGAGTTTGATTGGTCTAGTCCTCAGGAGAATCACTAAAACATCACCTTTTGAAGCAGAGATACTGCCCCTATATAGCGATGCTGAACTGATAGTGTAATTGTTTGTCCTTCTCAACATTGTTGTTTCCTGAAAGCACAACAATTTGAAAAAATAAAGGAATTGGCCAAAAAAATGTGTTAATTTTGAAAGATTCGCACTCCTTCTAGTGCCAAAATGTGAATTCTTGGTCTAGACCTACTCCAACATGATCAAACAATCAAACATTAGTCAATAAACAAGTCTATAACAAACATTCCCCATGAAATTCATTCAAACACAATGAATAAGAAAACAAGATAGAATATTGAATGAAAGCTATTGAAATCTTATTCAAAACATTCAAACCAGCATCCCATGGGGAAATTGGTGCTTTTTTGATGAGGAAAGAAGCCCTTTCCCAATTCCTTGATGAACTTGATGAAGATTGTGTGCTCCTTGATGAAAATTGTTGAGAACCTTGCTAAGATTGATGAAAACCATGAAAACTTGGATGAAAATGGGGATGAACTTGCTCAAATCTATAGATAGTAATCTTGTATAAAGTTGTGTTCCTAAAATCAATAGAGAAGTGCTCTATTTATAGGAAAGAAGGATGGAGGAATGAGAAATAGGAAGAATGTGGGATTAAACTTGAACCAATGGCATTGTGCCACTTGTCAACATGCTATTGAAGGAGAGTGGAGCACATTTTAAACAATGTGCATGTTAAATCCATGTAGGTGGATTTGAATTTGAAGACATGAATTGTGCAAGAGGGGATGTAAGAAGAGTTAATGCCAAGTTGGCTCAAGAAGGAGGACATGTAAGAGACTTAAATGCTATGTTAGAGGACAAAAGTAATTTGGGAGGGAGATTTAAAATTGGTGGAATATTCCAAAGAGATGCCATGATTGAATGAAAATAGAGGAATAATAAATCAAATAAATTCATTTATATGTGCAAGTTGCAAAAGCTAGAGGATTTGAAGATTAGTGTTAGGAGTTAATTAGGATTTAATTAACTTAGGTGGAATTAGTTGATATGACATTTGATTTAGATATTTAGATTTATTTAAATCAAATGAGAGGATAGTGAACATTAGTAATTTAATTAAATAAAGTTTGATTTTATTCAATTAAATGAAGAACATTAGATTTAATCAAATAAAGTTGATTTATTCAATTAAAAGAGATGACTTTAGGAATTAATTAAATAAATTTGATTTATTTAATAAAAGAGGAAACATTAGGATTTATTTAAACAAAATGATTTATTTAATCAAAAGAGGAACATTAGGATTTAATCAAATAAAGTTGTTTTATTTAATTAAAAGAGGAATTATGATTTAATCAAATAAAGTTGATTTATTTAATTAAAAGAGGAGTCTTGATGAATTAATTAAATAAGGATTATTCAATTAATTGGTTAGTAAAGAAGTGATTTAAGGAAGAATTGGTGTTAGTGAATCAGAATCGAGTGCACAATATCAATCAAGATAATTTGAATGTGTACAATCATATTTTAGGTTTCTACAAGGGCTACCATGGAAATGGAAAATGAATAAGGTATTCATTGTTGTTGGAGAAAAAATATTAGGTATAACATGGCTAAGAGAGTAGACTTGTTGAGAAAAGATAACACAATGGTGAATAAATACAATATGCATTTTCAAAAGGTAGTCCATAGTTTAAGAGTAGTATTAGAGAATCATAGAGACTATTAAGAGTGTGTTGACTTCTTCAAGTGCTAAAAACATACATTTTGATGTCTATATTATTCAAATTTTGAAATAATAACCTTTACACTATTTTCTAGATAATTCATGATAGTTGTAGATGATATGGGGTTTAATCACAAGTGACAAGAGTCATTCATAGCATAGTCATGAAACAATAAATTCTACACTAAGTTGCCAAGGCACTATTAAAGGAATCATGAAGCATAATGATGCCAATGCTTATGACCTAGGATAAGAAGAATAAAAATTAAGCAGAAGGATGTATTTGGATAGCTATAAAGACAAGTTCTAACTATTGACTGGTACAATAAACATGCAAGGAAGGATTCATGAGATTTTTTATTATTATTAAAAAAAATATCATAGTCAAATGTCAACAAGGTAGTCATGATCATAGATAGTAGATGATAGTATCATATGAAGGTCATAGTTATGAAATATCATGTTTAAGTGTAGGAAGTTGATGAAGAGAGGGACAACAATATGAAAAGGTATGATATTTCTAGGATAGTATTGAAATTCACTAGGACAATGCTAAGGTTTTATAGAGTGATCTCTTGTGAAAAGGAATAAGTTGATTGTGTAAGAGGAAATTTCAAGTCAAATTGGATAGTTCATATAAGGACTCTAAAACTTGAATGATCTTTGTGACAAGGTCTCAATATGGACTATGTGAACAGGTCTAGAGAATGGTGTAGAGCACATGAATAAATGACATTCCTAAATCCATTCAAGGAACTTAGTGAGAATGAAAACTCCTTAAAAAAGTGACACAAGATAAATAAGACATAATAGTATTGAATAAATTAGTTAAGAGACTTGGTGTATGCCTCAAGAAGTTATAATTTAGCTCAAACTCATCAATACACATGACCTATTATCTTTTAACTTGTGGTATTTGAGATGAGGAGATACAATTTTACCATTCATTTATTAAGTAGTTTGAGAGGATTTATGGTCACTAAGGATAGTTACAACATGAGGTATACCTTTTAGTTGAATAGGTCAAGGATATTCTATGACCAATGCCTATATAGATATTTTTAAGGAGTTAAAAATGGAAAGTGGTTTCCGAAGTGCCTAAGAAAGTTTTTTAAACAGTTAAGACAAACATATTCTACTAGAAACATGTGTCTTATAGTAACATAGGTTATTGGATATGAAAATGGATGCCTAGTAAAGGAAAAAGAAACATTGCATTATATAAAAAGGATTTCATTGTAAATTATTATGATCTATCAAATACATTGACCTTAGTTTTTATAAGAGAAAGAATATTATAAGACTTGTGTTGGAAGTTCTTTTTTCATTAAGGAGATTGTTGAGAGTATGGAATGTGGTGTTGTCATTATGTTTTCATTGATGTCAACCAATTATATAGATGAAAAAGAGTTGGTCTAGAGAAGACCAAGTGATTTGGATAATTACCTAAGTCTTGAGTGTAGTTTTAGTAGTACAACGAACCAGTTTTGTGGTCCAGAGTGCTCCGCTATGCAAAATTTTATCATATAGTTTTGAGATGTTTATTGTGCATGTTGAACATGTTCATATATAAATTTTCATGGTTGTTTTTCTTTCACAATTGAAGATATTGTTAATTGAGTATTGACTAAGTTGTGATAGAGTTAGTGGTGTAGAGTGTATGTTAGAATGCTCAACATTCCACCACATCTGAATATTTTGCTATGTAGATTTTTGGAAGTGTTTATAGATGTTAGAGGTGTGTACATTCCAAATGGCAAGTGTTTTGGTGGTCTGTGTGTCAAGGTGTTGATGAACAATTGGTTCATTCAGATATTACCTCAATTGATTTGCTTTATGGTACCGACCTAATTATTTTGGGGTTGTGTGGAGTTGATTTGTGTATGGAGCAATATCATACGATTTATTATGGGTTATGCTAAGCTATTTTGGTGGTGTACATGTTTTGTCTCTTTTTGCAACTTGTATGTGTTAATGTTTTGGGCCGACAAGTTATGTGGTGCATGGTACATCTAATTAGGTTGACCTAATTGATGTTTTAGTTAGTTGGGGTGTATATACAAGTTTGATTCATTGTATGGATAGTGTGGATAGAGTTTTTAGAGTGTTTGTGTGAGATATAGTGTAGAGAGAAGTGTGAATCATAGTTATGGTAAAGTATGAAGTGTTTTAAGCTAGTTTCCAGAGCTTTAGTGGAATTGTATCTTCAACATGTGTAGTGTAGAAAAATGTATCCCTTTATATTTTCAAACTTGTTTGGGCCCTCCTTGTTAAAATTTGGTTTTCTTATGTCTTAATTGGTCCTATTTGGCATCCACGAGCCTAATTAAATGCATTTTTTTGATGACAATCTCAACATTTAATAAATGACAAATCATAATTTAATGTTTTTTGGCTATGTGTTCTAGATCTAGGGATCTAGGAATCATATTCCCAATGGGGTGTATGGGTCCCACCTAGGTCTCAGGACCTAATTTCAAATATTACATTAAACTTAATACTTCTTAGAGTATGTTTCCTAGCTTTAAGCCACTGGGAATCATATGCACAACCTAGCATATGAGTCCTTCTTTAACCTAGACCTATTTTAAATCTAATTCTTGGTGGGATTTTATTTTCCTAGATCTGATGTCGGCTTGTAGTGTTGTAATTTTGGGAAATTAGGCATAAAAAAGTATAAATACAAGGTCATTTCGTTAAGTTTCTCCTAACAAGAACAAAATCTAAGCAAGCAATATAAGAGCATTCAAGAGAAAATCATTAATAATTCAGAGTTATATTCAAGATTCAAGCATCATGTCAATGTCTTCATGCATCATGTGTGTTTGTGAGCTAACATTTGTGATGTCAGTTTCATGATTCAAGCAAGTATTCAAGATAAAGTTTCAAGCATTCAATCAAGAGTCAAGATCCACATTCATGCTAGCCATTTCACGCAAGTTTAAAATCCTCATTTCAAGGGTTTGGTGAGTTACAACATTGCATTTGTTCATTCATCATTCCTTCATGCTATTTCATTTCATTTCAAGGTTTAATTACCAAAATGAGGTTCGACCAACACAAACCCCTATTCCCTAACAAAACAACATTTTTCTCTCTTGATTTGTGTTTGCAGATCTAGGTGAATTGGAGCTTGAAGATCCTTCGAAGAAAAAGTTGCAAAAGTTGTCAAGAAGTTGTCGTCTTCACAAAAACTCACCTATAGGCCAAAATTCAGATTTTCAAACTTGAATATTGGACAAGAAGGAAGCTACAAAAGATCACTAGAGGCTACCAAAATATTAGTCAAACCATAGTAATAGGACTAAATTTCCCAACTAGGCATATCAGTCCCAATAAAACTCTGTTGTCATCTTTCTGTAGATCTTGATCAGTCACCAAAAGATTCCAAATTCTACCCAAATTCTTGTAGTGGGACTAAATTTCCCAACTTGGTGTATCAGTCGTAGTGTACATCAAAAAGTAGAATTTCAAAGTTACAAATATTTTTTTGGCCTCTCCACTCATCTAGGTACTTATACGTTTCATTCTATTTATCAATCTGATTTCATTTTTTCAATTTTCTATGGTTTTGTGCATAAGTTTTTGCATTTCTCCTTTGAAGATTCATTTTGATGGTGAACCCTTGTCCAATCACATAAGGAAACCCCTAGACCCTTCCTCAATCAAGTCACTTGGTTGAGGAATCTTGGTTTCCTAATGAACTAAAGTGTGAAATAGGTTCCAAGTTCCATCTCCTAAGAGGTGTACACCCATTTTCCTTGTGTCCATTTTGGTGAACCAAACCTTTGGACCCTTGAAATTATTATTTGGAGAAAATTATAGTCCTGGATATAGATTGCATTAAATTTTCATTATATTTGCATTAGTTGAATTGCATTTAGGGCTTCTAAATCTTGCATTAGTGAAAAGTGCATATAGGTTGCATTTTTTCATTTTGAAACATTCAATTTCATTGGAAGTTTGTAATTGCAAATAGTCATTGAGTATACAACTTATCCACCTTAAGATCAACTCATAATTTGTTGAATCTAGTTTTAAAACCCTAATCAAAGACTCATTCACCACTTGGGCGATTTAGTCTTTGTACAGGCCTTTTCTCCATATTTTTGGGTACTCTGTGTTATCTATTTTTCACTATCTGAATCTGTAAAACACCCTAGGTGGGACTCATATGCCCATATGGGTGTATTAGTCTCTGATTAGGTCTGAATCTACATTTTATAACATTAAAATCTTTCCATTTGTGCTTTTGGTTGCTGTCCTTAGATTATTGTTTCAATTTGCAAAACTACTATCATTTGAAATCTTTTTGTAATTGGTTTCATTTCAAGTAAATTTGTAAACATCAAATTGAAATCACATCACTTTAAGATCTCTTACATTCTAAATCAATCAATTATTAGACTTGAATTTCTTCATGGATATATTCTTTGTTCAATTTTGGATGTCTTTGAAATCATTAGTGGATGTGTCAAGTTGTGTTTTTGGAAATTGTCCTAATGCAATTGAACCCAGTCATGCTCAATCAACTCCTTATGCATGTCCTACTCATGAAGTTGACATCATTGGAGAGAATGATGAAAACATGAACAATTTCATAAACAATTGTTTTGCAAATCTTGAGAGTAATGCATCCATTTATCCTTCCGTGAAACAACCAACGCAACTTGAGATGTTTGGTCTTTTACATCCTAAAACTGACTCACAAGTTAATCCTACATTTCCTACAACAAGTAACCCTAGTTCCTCTAATCATGTTCATACCTATCAATCCTATGTTAAAAAAGTGACCAACACATCAATCAACCTAGAAGAGACATATGGAAAAGGCTTCACGATCTTAAGCAAAATAGGATGTGACACAACAAGTGAACATGAAATTCATAAACTCTTAGAACAAATACCAACTAAAGATACGAAAGGAGTAGGGTACCAAGATCCTCCTCTCGACATAAGTTTCCTCCTTCCTAAAGAACAACCAATGCTTCACAAGGATTATAGGATCATTTTAGGTCCTCCTCCTCAACATCTACCTCGACAAGTTGGTGAATCAAGCAAGCAGCAAAATCCTTACAAAATTAAGAAACTCAAATTTGGATATCCTATGTATGAAACTGAAAGAACCTTACACATACTTCTAAGTCAAGGACTCATAATATTACCACCAATTAAAGAAAATACAAATCCAAATATTAAGAACACAAACATGTCTCATTGTCGATATCATAGAATTCTTGGACATAGTACTAATCAGTGTCGTGTTTTAAAATGAATATTTAAAATGTTTTTTATCATAGAAATAGTCCCTTAAAAGTGTTCCCTTTTTCTCCTTGCAATGTAATAGTTGTAGGATCATAACATCCACACTATTGGATGTTTTAAAATTCATTGCAAATCATTTCAAAATGCAAGGAGCTCTTTCTCATCACCTACCTCGGCTCATTCTTGTCTTGCACATAGTGGGGGAAAGAATTCGATAGCCTTGTCCTAGTACCTCACTCACTATTGTCCCTTTGGCTAGTTTTCCACCTTCCACATATAATGAACAAGATTGGGATGTAGACGACTTGCTATAGTTTGACTTGCATGTTCCTTACTTGTCTTGTCTTTGTTTTATTTTTTCATGTTATGTGTGTGATTGAATGTGCATAATGTGATCTCCCATACCATTTTGTTAGATGTATCTCTCTTTGTGACATTCCTCCATTTGTATCTACATTCTTCTATATGTTGTAAATATTTATCATTTTATTATCTTGTGTTTTCCTTTTTGGGATGATGCAAGGTATCGAGACATTTAGGTCTCTTCCATGTTAAACCAAAACCTTTTCATTTTTTTTTTGCTCTCTTTGTGTCATTCTTCCTATTCCATGAGTATTTGGGGAATGATGATGTTTCTGAGCTCTCTAAAAACATTGTAGCAAAGAAATAATGACCCTGAATCCGTGGATCACTTGTGTGTGATTTTGAGATTTTATTTTGGGGGCAACCCCTTTTCATGACATAGCTTTATTTGGAAACATATGGTGTGGAATAGGGATTTCCAAATAAGCTCTCATGTCCTCTTTATTGTTATCATTTATCATTTACTACTTTAAATTAATTGCTTGCAACAACGTTTTTAGCAATTCCTTTAAAGTTGGGGCATACATTGGCATTTTTATTTTTCATTTTACAACTCATGTTTCATTGTGTTGTCTTCTTACTTCATGTGATGTGTCTTTCTTTTGGTGATGACATTGGGCATGATTTCCTTCAAGAGCGTGATCTCTCTTAGCATATTATATTCCTCTTAGTGCTAATGCCAAGCAGAGTGCATTCCCTAAGTTGTGAATCTTTTATTCTTTGATTGGTCCTCTCTTGGAGAAATTAGGCATGATATTCCCTAGGTTGAGACCTTACATGAACTAAGAAAAACCCCTTTGAATGTACCTTACACTTTTCACATTTACAATAAATTTTATATGGCCACCTTGTATAACACACTTTTCTTTCCTGTGGAGCCATCCTATTTGTTCATGGGTGTTAGCATATGAAGTTTTTCTTTCCTCATGAATCCTGTTGTTCATGTTGTGTTGCGCCTTATGAAAGTTATTAGGAGGTATAGCTTTGGTATGGTTAGTATGTATGGGAGTCGAACATAGGCATTACTTTCCCATATCCATTTTCTTGTCTATGTGTGAGAATATACTGGCCGCGTGTGTTCACCTTTCTGGGGGATCACCTAGTGGATATTGGATTCCATTAACCTATGTGAGTGTGAATATTATTTGCATAGTGGACATCATGTTCCACTTGTAAACATTTTTTTGGACAAATCGCTAATGCTTGATCCACATCAAGTTGGACAAATAGCCGAGGCTTGATCCACCCTCTTTTTCCTTTTCTTTAGATTCTTCATGTCTTTAATAATGTATGCTTGTATCTTGTTGTTGCTTTATACATCACTCCCGTGCATGTTCCTTTATGCCTATGTTGGTTTTCCATAGGATCTCAATCTTGGGGGCTTGCTCATCCCTCTTGATTATTGTCATCCTATCTCATTAGCATTGGTACACTTGGACCCCTCTTGATGTGAATTTGTCTACTTTAGTGTGAGTTTGATGCAAGGTCATCATCTCACTATAGTGGGGGCTAAATGTAGTGTAGAAAAATGTATCCCTTTACATTTTCACACTTGTTTGGGCCCTCCTTATTAAAATTTGGTTTATTTATGTCTTAATTGGTCCTATTTTACATCCATGAGCATAATTAAATGCATTTTTTTGAGGATAATCCCAACATTTAACAAATGAAAAATCATAATTTAATGCTTTTGGCTATGTGTTCTAGATCTAGGGATCTGGGACTCATACTCCCAATGGAGCTTATGGGTCCCACCTAGGTCTTGGGCCCTAATTTAAAATATTACATTGAACTTAACACTTCTCTGAGTATGTGTCCTAGGTTTAAACCAATGGGACTCATACACCCAACTTGAGATATGAGTCCTACTTTAACTTGGACCTAATTTAAATCAAAGTCTTGGTAGGATTTTATTATCCTAGATCTGATGTTGGCTTCTAGTTTTGTAATTTCAAGAAATTAGGCATAAACAAGTATAAATACAAGGTCATTTCATTAATTTTCTCCTAACAAGAACAATATCTAAGCAATTTCAAGTAAGCTTAGAAAGCAATATAAGATCATTCAAGAGCAAATCATCAAGCATTTGGAGCAAAATTCAAGATTCAAGCATCATGTCAAAGTCTCTATGCATCATGTGTGTTTGTGAGCTAATGTTTGTGATGTAGGTTTCATGATTCAAGCAAGCATTCAAGATAAAGTTTCAAGCGTTCAATATAGAGTCAAGATCCACATTCATGCTAGCCCTTTCACACAAGTTTGTGATCTTCATTTCAATGGTTTGGTGAGTTGAAACATTGCATTTGTTCATTCATCATTCCTTCATGCTATTTCATTTCATTTCAAGCTTTAACTACCAAAATAGGGTTTGACCAAGGCAAACCCCTATTCCCTAATAATAAAAAAATCCTCTCTTGATGTGTGTTTGTAGATCTAGGTGAATTGAAGCTTGAAATCCTTTGAAGACAAAGTTGCAAAAGTTGTCAAGAAGTTGTCATCTTCACGAAAACTCACCTACAAGCTAGAATTCAAACTGTCAAACTTGAATATTAGACAAGAAGGAATCTATAGAAGATCACTAGAGGCTACAAAAATATCAGTCAAACCCTAGTAATAGGACTAAATCATCCAACTGGGTGTATCAGTCCTAGTACAACCCTTTTTTTCATCTTTCTGCAAATCCTGATAAGTCATTAGAAGATTCCATATTCTACCCATATTCATGTAGCAGGACTAAATCTCCCATCCTAACGTATCAATCCAAGTGTACTTCAAAAAGTAGAATTTCAAAGTTACAAATTTTGTTTTGGCCTCTCCACTCATCCAAGTACTTTTCTGTTTCATTTTGTGTGTCAATCTGATTTCATGTTTTCAAGTTTTTAGGGTTTTGTGCATAAGTGTTTTCATTTCTCCTTTGAAGCTTCATTTAAATGGTGAACCACTGTCCAATAAAACAAGAAAACTCCTAGTCCCTTCCTCAATCAATTCACTTGGTTGAGGAGTCATGGTTTCCTAATTAACTAAAGTGCAAAATAGGTTCCAAGTTCCATCTCCTAAAAGGTGAACACCCATTTCCCTTGTGTTCAATATATCAAATGAATTGTTAGTAGTTCATCATTGGCAGTGAGAAACCCCTTCTTCTATTGTTTCTATTATGGGTAGTGACCCCTTGGTAGTGAGCCACTGATAGTGAGTCATTCTCTTTTTCTAGAAAATGATTCATTGGATAGTGAGTCCACCATTCTATATCAAACATTGTAACTAGTTATAATTTATTGTGAGCTAATTCTCACTATTGTTTTTCCCTTCTTGGGTTTTCCATGTAAAATTTGGTGCTTTTCTTTTTATTGATGTGATGTATTCTTGTAATTTTTCTTTCCATTACTACACATTGAATAAGATATAGTGAAATGCATTTTAAGTTAATGAGTTCCAGTAAATACTGATTCACCACCTCCCTCTCAATATTCTAGGAGTTCAACAACTTGTATGCAATTGTATAATACCTTTGGATCAATAAATAATGATTTTTACCTTCTCGTAATTTGTATTATGTGTATTCTTCTGGAATGATTGATATTTTCTTATGATAAAATTGTTTATCCTTGTATTATTGTATCATTCTCTTTTATTTTATTTATTAGTATATATTATTGTAGGTCATAGTTTATGTATGTTAAGTTATTATAGTTTTCATTTTTGAATGATATTCCTTCTTAGAGCTAATATAATGTAAATCCTTCCTATGAAACACTTATGTAGGAATATATCAAACTGTTAGTTTTGTATAGTGTTATTGGTTCTTTGATCACATTGTGTATGCTTCAACAAGTGCAAGTCATCAAATATTTTTGGTGTATCATCCTATTTAATTCTAAATTTAGTTTTTAGCTAGATCTATATCAATTTTCCTTGAAAAATGTAGTAGAATAGGTTATTTTAGTGTTAAACTTAGGGAACTATCCCTCTCTAGAGATTCACTTAAATATATAGGTCACCCAAAACCTAGGAGTGTTTCTCTAGTTTTAGCTGAAGAGAGAGTTAACCTATTAATTTTTGAAGGGTGAAATTCATTCTAATAATATTTTCTAGTCTGTTCTATGGGAGATGATTGATGATTCTAACATCATCCATGCAAAATTTTGGTATGTTCTTTAGTGAATTTTTCCATAGCTAGGGTAGATTTATTCAACACCATGGTGATTCCAAGTTTAGATCTACTAGTTCAAGTAGAATACCTATTGCTATGTTTAGTTTACAAATAGAAAAATAGGATTTCTCTAATTAAAAAAACATTTTGAATGAATTTCCAACTTATATGAATGACTTAGCATGTCAAAATTTTATTAAGATATATTTTTCGCCCCTCCATTTCATGAAAATGATGCTCATATTCCATCTTATCAACCATGTCAAAATAAAAATGCTATGCCAAATAACATTATTGCAGAAAATTATCAATATTTTCCTAATATTTTCCACCCTCATCTAGGATCAACCTCCTTGGCAACCTAAATATGCTTGTCATTAGCCCCAAGTTACAAACTAAATCCTCAAGGATATGGTGTTGGATATATTTAACATAATGATCTTAAAAGAGAGTGGGGATTTAACTTGCAATAGGAAGAGATGACTTATCAAGCCTACCTTCATTAATAAGAGATGGGGGAAAAAATAATATATGAAGAAGAATTCCTTGCTAGGAAGGTTGTCACTGAAGAAGAATGAATAGAGAGAAAAATGAACACTCTCCTCCAAAATTCATTTCAAAGTTCCAAGTTTTAGAGGTACTCTTCTATTGCAAGAACCAGTGCCTATGTAATTTTAGCCTATTATTCCATAAGAGAATCCCTCTCAAAAAACTATACTTCCTTAATAAATTCGAAAAAAATCCAATATTTCCTTCAAAATCTATCTTCTTGTCCAAGGACTATTTTTTTTTTTGAAGGTGGACCTATTTGTTTGTAAGATAACTAGTTTAGGAGTAGAAGAAGGAGGTGTTTGATCCAAAAGATGAAAAAATTGTTGTTTGGGAACTATTGTGTGATATAAAAATTAAAAAATCATGTTAGAGTAATCATGCATTAGCTAATAATTAATTAATCTTTAATTGAGTATTAGTCTAATTCATTTCAGGCACTTAAGCTAAACTTAGGAGTTCTTTTTTCTATTAATTGAAGTGAGCTATTATTAGATCAATATGTCTCATTGCATGAGATGTTGACACTTGCCATGATCTAACCCTTTTATCATTTATGGTTTCTCCTATATAACACTCAACCCTCATTGTATTATCTTTCGAACTCTAGACCAAATCTCCTTGAAGTCTCTCTAGAAATTGATGGAAGATTTTCATTCTGTAAGTTTTTCTCATTGATGAATAGAATATTTTTTTTGCAAATATCTTCTGTGGAAGGTATTTTTGTTGTTTTTTTTATCCTACATTTCATTTTTTTATTTTACCCATCGCTCTATTGACAACCTATAATTTAACTAATCAATGGCATTTAAGCTGATAGATGGTGGTACACTTCTTGCCACAACAACCTGTTCACCTATTGCCTGAATTTTTAATGCCATCCTGGAAATAGCCTAGGCCTTGAAAACAACTTTTAGCAGTCACCTCAATTTTTTTTGACATCACCAATCACCCTTTTCAACATGTTTTTGGTCATCCTGATAGGCATCAATTTTTTGGTGCCCATTGCCAATCTCATTTTTTGGCATGATATATTTTATAGAATATTATAACAAGGGCACAAACCAATGATGAATTTTTTCTCCAAGGGCCAAATTTTTTTCCAAATAAGAAATATTCAACAAAATATTCCACTAATTTCAACATGATGTCATGTTGTCATTAACAATGCAAAATGCCAGCAAGACCCCTTCCAAGCTATCTTTGGCCCTAAAGGAGCTATTTTTTTCATGTTCCCATAACTTTGGCATGCAATATCAATTTTTGGTGAAAGAGATATCATCAAAAAACTAATTTTGTTAACTTTCTAATGGTATGGATATCATCAACATTTTTTGTTGTTTGTGCATTCTACAACTTGTCAGAGTTAGATACATTGTTTTCACTCTCAAGCTCATATATTTTGACTTGTTTCTTTGATTTTCATGATTCCAGTATCATTGGGACTATCCTTTAGAGCTCTTCACAAACATCCATGCACTTTTCCCAAATTTTTCTCTAAGTATATTTTTTTGTACTTTCACATTCTGGTCAATTACTTAGATATTTTAGCTCTTGGAAACCTTTTATTTATGTGGGATGACTTGATCTAGGCTACTCTACATGTATTTCTAGTATTATATCGTATTTGGTAATTTTGAGCATCTTTTGCATACAATTTATTTTTTGTAGATGCACTAAAATAAAGTGTCATTTTGGTGTATACTTTTTTGGGATTTTGCACATCTTGTTGTTCCTTTTGTACTCACACTATGATAAATTTCTATGGGTGGGTTGTGAGTACCCTTTTTTTGCCATCACACCTTTGTCAAGTGGGTGTTCCTTCCATGGAAATGTTGAATCTTAGTGATTCATGCCTCATGCATTTTTTTCTTGGTTTGCACACCCTTTTATTTATATGTACTCTTTTTTGCATGCTCAAGTGTTATTTGTTCTCCTTCATGAACTTATTTTTTTCACATATAGTATACTTGTCTTAGCTCTCCATTTTCAAATTATGGTGGGGGGGTTTCTATTGTTGGTGCTAATGCTTCCTTGGTTTCATTTTTGAGTTATCTATATATCTAGTTCTTGTTCCTATGTACTAGGTAGATATAGCAGCTAGTTACCCATGTATTTTGATGAGATGGAGAATTTACCATATGGACATTCTTGGATTCTTATTTTGGAGGTGAAATTCCTTTTTCATTTGATTAGTATTCTTTAGACTATTGGTACCTATGCTATTTGTATCTTCAAGTTCCATATGTTTTCCTTTTTTTTCCATTTGATTCAAGTAGTGTTTTTGGGGTCACTCATGCAGATTCATGTTCCATTTAAATATTTGAGTTCCAAATATTTACCTTTATTTTCCATCCAATTCAAGTAGTGTTGTTGGGGGAACTCATGGAAAATTATTGTCTTCTTGATCCTAATAATCATCTATTTTAGAGGATGTTCTTCATTTCAACACTATAGCAATTATCATTCAATGGCAATCTATGACTTCTTAGTGCTTGTGCAATGTTCTTCATGTTCCTCTTTTTTGGGACATTTCTTTTGGTTGGGGGCTTCTTAGTCCTTCACATTTTTTTGGAGGCTTTTCAATTGTTCATTCATCTTTCTCTCTTTTGGAGAGAATATTTTCCCATGAGGTTTTCTCCTTTTTTTTCTAGTTGTGAGAGATTAGATTGTTTGCACATGGGTACCTCATCAAGCCTTATTTTTTGAGACCCATCATGCATTCTCTTTTTAGGGTTTTTAGCTACTACCTAAGTTCATCTTAATGGGGGTATTAAAGTAATCATGCATTAGCCAATAATTATTTAATATTTAATTGATTATTAATCTACTTTATTTCATGTGCTTAATCTAAACTTAGGAGTGCTTTTTTATCTTAACTGATGTGAGCTATTAATAGATCATTGTGTCTTATTACATGACATGTTGAAACTTGTCATGTTATAATTGATTTATCATTTAGGGTTTCTCCTATATAGCATTGAACCCTCATTGTATTATCTCTCGAACTCTAGACTAGATCTCTTTGAAGTCTCTTTGGAGATTCATGGAAGCTTTTTATTCTCTAAGTTTTTCTTGTTGAGTAACATAAAATATTTTTTTGTAGATCTCTTGCATGAAATATGTTGTTATTCATTGTTTGATCTTGCATCTCGTGTTTATTCAAAATTCTAACAAATAAGAACTATTGCAAAAGGAAAATATGCATAATCAATTGGGAGAACAAGATACTAGGAAAGTAGAAAGTGATGAAAATTAAATATTGACAATCTTGTTTAATGAAATTCTTTATTTTGTTGAAAATATGAGGAAATTATATCAATGCAAGTATCAATAGAAGAATTGGAGCAATAAGAAGATGCAAATAATCTTGATAATTTTTTGGTCCATGAAGAAGAAAAATTAAGGAGGAACTTGATGATGACCTTTTCTCCAATATTATTGAAGATTTTTTCTCATATCTTGATGTCAAACCAACATTTATTGAAGATGGAAAGCATGAATATCATGAACATAATATGGAAATTGATATATTTCCATCAAATAAGCCACTTGAAGTAAATAATTCCAATCATTGGGATGATAGGGAAGCAATTCATAAGAAAGGGACAAAAAATGGTGGTTTGTACCCTACCCTTTCATGAGGATATTCTATTAGGAATTTATCCTGGTTGAAGGCTAAAAAACCACCACAAGTCATTTCTACACCTAAGCATAAGGGTTGTAGTTGAAGAGGAACCAATTTATCTTAAATATCCATTTCAAAATAGAAACATGCCAAGTCAACATGATACGGTGTATGGGTTTGTTTCCATTCTTCAAGAAACATTTCAACATTTTATTGAGTATATATCCATGTTTTATCTCTTCTCAACTACTTATAAACATGTGAAGTATCTTCAGTTGATCAAGAAAGGAATTTATTTTTCCTAATGAGTTAATGAATTTTTTTGAGTAATCTCTCTATTGGTTAGTGTATTATAGGATAGTTTTTCATGTTGAATACACAATAGTACACATTGTTATAGTTTTATATTTCATCCATGTCCTAAAGCATAACTAGTCTTTAGTTTTAAAGTGATGTTATGGGTTATCTTTTAGGTGTTTTTTTTAATTCAGAAGGTAATATCAAATTTGTATAAGGTCTTGCATCATTTATTTCAAAAAATTTCAAGTCTTCCATGACTTATTACCTAATGGATATCCAAGGCTACTAGTATTAGATGCTTAGCAAAAAATAATCCCACAAAGGTTGTAGAAGATGTTAATATTTTTTTTCTCAACTTGGTCAAAGTTCTACATGGTCACCATTTTGAGTCTAGATATTTTAAATATTTTAAATCATGTTAAAAAGATGCAAGTCATTTGCAAAAAGAGTTAGTCAAAAAAAAATAAAAATTCTCAATGTTTTTAAAACCCATGTGTCATTTAGGAACAAAATCATTTTCTTTGGAAAGGTCAAATTCCTTAAAAAAATTTAGGGTTAGTATAAAGTTGAATGGGTCTTTTATACAAGGAATGGATATTATGTTGTTTCCTTGTTCATACTCATGTTTTAGAGCCAAATAAAGGGTCATGGCACATTACATGTAGAGGGAGAGATAAAGACAAATCATCCCCACATTACCAAAGACATCAAGGATGAATATTCTACGCGGTTACATTTCAAAAAAATCCAGTTATGCCTTATGATGCTAGAGTTTTAAATATTGTAATATCTTTAAAGGAGTTGGCATAAAGTGTTTTGTCTATAGTAGTGTGGTATAGATAGTATGGTTTTGGAGGGATATATGGGTGCAGTGCATATTTTGTGAAGGTTGAAATTTTTAATATTCATGTGAAGGGATTAAAAAAAAGACTTGTAGATTGATGGTATTGGCTTAAATTTCTATCTTTTGTCCTCAAAAAACTTAGTCAAAAGGTTTAAAACCTATTAGAAAGATCAAGTAACTATTATAATTTTTTTCAATCTACGAAGGCATTTTAGAATTTTAGAGATTTGTTAGCATATTCAATAGATATTTTTCAAAGTTCATAATATTTTATGAGAATAGTGCAAGGATATGTCAAAAATTTGTAAGACTTGTGTCTTATTTTGACCTTCATCATTTTAATGAAACTACACCAAACAACCAAAAACACTATCAAATGTATAAAGTTTGTATACATGTCATAGATACTCAAGTTTATACCTATGTAAGGGGGAAATCGAGAAGATGTGATAAGATAAATGAATTGAATTGAGCCTAATATAACCCAAAACAAAAATCAAGATTCATGCCCTTTACTCATGAAATGAAACTACGAAGAACGAATTCAAATGATGCAATCAAAAGAGACAAACACAAAATGAATTCAATAAACATAGCATTACCATCCCGTGTCAAAGTGTGTTTGTGAGGATGTTGGGTTGTTCATATCAATGCAAAGCCTCCATTGTGCATGCAAAAGCTCCATAGTCGTGTGCTTGTTGATCGAAGATGCATGTAAAGCTTTGTCAAAAAGTTGATTAAGATTTCTGCATTACTTTGTCATGCAAATGATATTGATTCTCTAATCATTTTTGAGAAGAAATGAGGTTGTTATATAGAATTTTGTTTCGAAATGAACACTCAAGATCGTGTAGTAAAATATCATGATCAACGATTCGAAACTATTGAGAGGATTTAGATGGGAATAATCAATGCATTTTGATTAGGAAATTGGTGTGATTCAAGAAATAGATTGAATAATTTGTGGAATTAAAAAATAGATTGATTTGTTAGGAAATAGATGGATCAGTCAGTGAATAGACTGAGCAATTGAGGGATTGTAATTTGCTTAATCATGAAAGTGGGTAAGGATAATTAATTAAATGATTTAATTAATTAATATTTTTGAGTTGAACATGTGTTTTACTTTTGTAAACAAAGTTGTATTTGTTTGATTTGACCTTTTTGATGATGTTTTGAATAATTTATTCAATTATTCAAATTTTGGGGAAAGTGATTTACTTAAACTATTATTTTTTAATAATTTAATTGACTTAAGGGAATAGGGTGAATTAGAGATATAACTAAATAATTGATGTTATTTAATTAACCAAGAGGAATAAATTTAGATTAGGACTTTATTAAATAAATAAAATTTATTTAATTAGAAAAAAGTGAACTAATTAAATAATGTAATATTATTCAATTAATAGAGGAAGTTAGGTTTTTTCCTGATGTAAATGATGATTTGATGATGAATTAATTAAATAATGTTAAATCATTTAATTAATAGACGAATATGAGAAATGACAATATTTAAATAATAATGTATTATTTAATCAGAAGGGTGAGAGTTAGTTAAATAGTGTTGTTTGCTAGTTAGGACAATTTTAGGTGTCTACATTTTTCCCCTCTTTGATACAATGCAATTTTGAGCATTGTGTCAAAGAAAAATAAAAAATTCCTACTATACCCCAGAGTTTCCCCACTATGCCCTAGATGGGATAGCATGCATGGTGCCCCCTCGAGAAATTTGGTGAAATTTTTGGAGAATTAACCAAATTTTCCAATAAGTTGATGTGATGCATTTAAGTGCAAGGATTGATAGAAGAAACACTGAAAAGAAGAAAATGTTAATAAGAAGTGAAGAATAGTTGATGTTGTTAGTCATTGATGAGTTTTCTTTTTCTTTCATGGAGGCTTCATGTCTTTAACAATCCTTATTAATGTAGCAAATAGACATGATGCACCGGGGTATTAATAACCAAAGTGGCTTTGTATCCATTGTGTGGACTTTGACTCAGCATACAAAGAATATTTTTTCTCATACTAGACATACATTACCCCTATTAGAGTGTATGGGTGAGAAGCTTTAAAACATTTTGGACCAATTACAAAAAGAGGTATAAAGTACCTAATATGTAACTACTGCATGAATTGCCCCAAAACTTCCACACATAGAACAAAGCAAGTATTCGTCATGGTAGCACAAAAATATCCAACAAACAAAGTAAATAGAAATTGCACTCAATTTCCCCCATTCCTTCCTCTCTAAATCGTTGTGGACAGCCTCGAGAGATCCAAGGAATGAGTCAATAATTTAAATTGAAAAGATAAGATCACAAAAAAATAAAACAATGTTGTACCACTTGCCTTATCTGTTTTGTGACTATTATCTAGTATTGATGATTTCTATTGTAGGAATGGATCTGTTAAGACATATCTCATGATGTTGTTGGTGAATTGTCAATAGATAGGTAGTTAATACTTTGGATTTGTTTTAGTCTGTTTGTGATCAAATCTTTGTGATTGTTTGCTTGAAAGTTCTAGCTTTTGATGTTGCTTTGTTTGTTTGTCTATTTTGTCAAAGGGTGAGGATGACAATTTGTTTATTATGGGTGATGTTTTATTGTGGATAGGCGATGACGAAGATAGAATTTTTGAGGTTTTTCAAATGTTTTTGTTCTTTTTGATGTTATTTGATGTTGTTTTTGGTGTTTTCAAGATATTTGAATATTTTTGTTTTATCATTTTTGAGTAATAAATGATTAAAATGTTTTTTTAGGAAAAAGAAGGTTTGTGATTTTCATGCTTTTGAGAAACTTTTGCTGCTTTTGAAGTTTTTGATTGTGCTACTTTTTCTTTTTTCGCTCGCTTTCAATTAAAATGTTTTCCTTTGATCTAGATGTTCGCTTTCAATTTTTTGTACTTGTCTAATATGTTCGCTATTGATCTTCTTTGTATGAAATGGCTGCCTTTGTGATTTTTCTTTGCTTTTGAGAAACTTTTTTGGTTTTTCTCTTTGTATCGCTTTTATCAAAAAGGTAACTACTTTTGATTTTTTTGAAAGTTTGAGCTAGCTTGTTCGTAATCTTAGGTTCATTTCATATTCTTGTAGAAATTTTTTATCATCATGGGTTGAATGTTTGCAGGCGGATCTCAAACCACATTACTTGAGAGAGTTACAACCATGTTAGTTGTTTGATCTGATTATTGGTTTCTAGGAGTGTGAGCAGGTGTCTTAGATGTTGTAGGATTATGACATATCTGCTACATTATCCATGCAAAGGCTCGTAATCTGCTTGTTTTGAGAACTTGTTTTTGACTTTTTTTGGCTTTTTTCGGTTTTTTTAAATTTTCTGACTAAGTTGAATGAAAGCATGATAGATACTTAAAGGGACTTACCTAAGGCATCGAGGGTTGATAAACCTTTCCTACATTGTACACATAGAGACCATGTAGTTTGACTATTGTTGACTCAAAGCATAACATGATTTTTTTGGGATTATGATGTTTATGACTTTGTTTTAATTTTTTGTTTGTTAAATTCTAGATTTTTTTTATGTTGATATTTTTTGACCATGATGGGATGCATAAGGATCTAATCCGCTACATGTTTTGGGAAGTTTCCCCTAGTTTGAGACAAGATTATCCTCATTAGGTGAAGAAAAATGTTTTGAGGGTTACCTTGGTAGTGCGTTAGTGGTACACCTTGTTGTTGGGATGAATTGTTTTAAAGGTTACCCTAGTAGTGCGTTGGTGGTATACCTTGTTATTGGGACAATACCTAGATCACACCATGAGTTAGAAGACATAGATCAAGATTTATTTTGAAGCAAAATGTATGTACTTTCCCCCAACATATAGCAATGTAGGTGATGGATTATCTTGTGATAGGATAACATGTTTGGATAGAGTATGCACTTTTGGATAATACCTCATGGCTTATATAATGCTAGATAGGATAGGATCAATGATAGTGACCCATGTAAATATGTTTTCCATAAGCAAGTGTAAAGTGTACACTAAACATTTATCAAGATCAAGATAAGTTGGATTTGGATAAAAATGGATTGGATTTATTATGGATAAGCTGAGATGCTTCCACTTGAAATGGTGCATGTAGATGCTCGATTCTACACATGATGCCTATTTTCCAAGTTTTCATCATGGTACTTGTCCAAAGTGCCACCTATTGGTTTTCATTGGAGGACAATTTTTCTCTTGGCTATTTTCTTGATTTTTTTGATATCACACAAGATGCTTGTTTACCAAGTTTTCATCATGGCGACAATTTTTTTATCATGTTGAACCACCTAGTGGTGTCGATGTTGATACTGTTGGTGCTAATATGGGTGTTGTTGTTGTCATGATGTGCCAATGATATCCTACTTGGAGGAGCTATTTTTCTCAGATATGGGCGCTTGAATGTAACCCCTAATAATTTTTGTCTTCTTTCTCGATATTGGAGTTAACCTTGCCTATATGCACACATCACGATAGAGTGCCCTCAAAGTCCTTATGATAAAGAGTCGCTGCCAAAGCATGGTCAATGTGAGGGTTTGATATCATGTATGTTAAAGTTGATGGTGGAGTACATTGAGGGATATGAGATTTAGACAGATTGGTTGATAGTTTGGAATTTTTGATTTTCCAAACTTGGGAGGATGAGAAATGATAGGTGGATATGGAGACTCAATTAGGACCAACGTATTGATATATATTGTAGGTTGCTCTTGAAGCTTTCTTTTGCATTGTTGGACATCTTTGATGGATGAAAGTTTCCCTTTTTTATTTTTCCCCATAGTTTCTTTAACTAATGGAGTTTGATAGGGATGATTTTCCTTCTTTTTCTTTTGTATCCATTTGAATTTTTCTTGTCCATTTTGTTTTTCCAATTCTTTTTCTTCAATGAATTGTTCCTTTATTTGATATATTTTTTTCCCTTGTTGTTGGTCCCAATTAGAGGGTGGAAAAATATGTGGATGACAATTCATGATATGTCTAGTTATAGCATTGGTAGAAATTTCATCATAAGGAATCTTCGTGCTCTCTATGTTGATCCTTGAATTAGATAAAGTCACCCCTAGTATTATGTAGGTATCACTAATATGTTTAGATTAATTTATTGCTAAATAACCAAGACCTTGATGTTTAGGACTGCCAATAATTTGCACTGGTTCTAGGATATCCTTTTCATGTAGGCCTAATCCTCTACCTTGATAATGCATTCATTGAAAAAATTTATTTGTAATATGATATGATTTACCTTGGAAACAAGGTGCTAATCCTTCTCTACTTTGTTGTGGATCCTCAAAGGTGATAGCTTCTTCATTGGCAGGATAACTTGATTTGAAAAAGGTAAGTGATCCAAGTTTATAAGTGATAGGATCCTCCATACATGGGATAAATTTTTGATTGATATCTTTGGCTTGATCCTGTGAAATGTCAGATTTTAATGCTTCTTCAAGAGGTGTTGATGAATCATAGCCCATGTAAAATTTTTCTTCATGAGTCATTTTTTATATGCCTTCATAGGATCTTTCTAGTTCACAACTTTTGTAGAAGTCTTTTTCATGATCCATTTATGATATGTCTTTAGATTTTTCTATATATTGATCATGTGTATAGATGTTAAGAGTAGAAGACTCTTGTTCCTTGGTAATGATATCAAGAGTATGAGACTCATTTTTTGAATGAAGATCATCTATATGTACATTAGGAGTAAGCATCTCATGGGTAGGTGTATGTGTGCTTGGTGTATGGATTTTTTATTCTTTTGGAAAATAGTGGATGTCTTAGAAGATATATGCCAAGTCATTGTAGTATTTTGATAATAGGGACTCTTGATCATGACTTTGTGTGGTATTATCTTCTATACACTTTGGTTCATGCTCTTAACATGAATCAATTTCAAAGAATGGATTTCTAATAAAGGATTCTTGGATTTCCTCAAAATGTGAACATATGGGTGATAAATCTTGGCTTATATTTTCTGCATTGGGTATAATTATTGGATTAAGAGTCTCTTGATCATCAATATGTACTGCCATGAGGTTGGATGATGTCAATATATCTTGGATTGAATCATTGCTAGACTTGGGTTATTAATTTTGATCATGCTTGGGATTAAATTCTTGATGTATGTCCTCTTGCTCATTGGATGATGTAGATTCTTTGTCAATGTGCTCAGTGGTAGATGGCTCTTGATCATTGTTTTCAATATTTGAGTTTGAGATATTGTCAATGTTGTCATTGGTAGATGGCCCTTGAATGTTGTCTTCAATAGCTACTTTTCCTTGATCAATAAGGTCGTGGATGAGCTTTTTGAGTGTAACACATTCTGATGTATCATGACCTTTTACTCCATGGTATTTACAGTAGACCTTCTCATCGTACCATGGGAATTTGATGCTAGGTTCACCACTTCGTGGCGGTTTTGGAAGTGTAATAAGTTTAACATTGACTAATTTATTTAACACCCCCTCAATTGGCTCCCCTAAAGGAGTGAATTTTCATTCAATAGTGTGGGTGAATTGTGAGGATTATTGTGGTGGAGATGAATGTTGCATTTGAGATGGGTTTTCTTGTTGATTTTGAGATTGATGATCTTGATGATGTTGTAGTTGATGATTTGTAGTGCCCCTCAGTTTGTTTCTATTACTGACAGTTGTTGTATTGGATTGAGACATTATGATACTTTTCTTGATGTTGGATTCACTGCCATGATGATAGTTTGATGCTACTTTTATCACTGATGTTTTATGTTGATGTTCTATGCTCATGTCATGACTAGTATATGAATTTAATTGTTCATGTGGATTAATCTTACTATGAGTATCATATGATTATTTGATGATTGTTCTTACCTTGTTGTTAGCATCTAATTATTGTGAGTTGATGTATTTTGGTGAAGGGGAACAATGCCACATCACTCACTTGTGACTACCCTGCAACACTGCGACTTTCCTTTCACGGTGTGCCTGACTATATGACTATGTATATGCTCAACTATTTTGGTTTTTTGTAGGTTGTAGGTACTAAGAAACGACTCCACTTGAATTTATAGGTCTAAGCATTCCTTAAAACCAATGGAAATCATTGATGGAGATAGCATTTGGTCCCTTGTTGAGTCATCATCCTTGATGAGGATGAGTATCCATTGTCACACCTCGATAGTGTTGTATGTATGTGATATGGTTCATCCTTGTTGTCGTGGTCTTGTTTTCCATCTTCATTGTGAGGTTAGGTATTACTTGGTATTTTGTTCATTTGAGTGATTTGGTTGTTTAGTGCACTGATTAAGTATTACGTTAAAATAAAGTTATTAAAGTTAAAAGTCATTTCTTGATAAATGAAATAGAAGCTTTTATATAATTGAGGTATTGATAAAATAAAATATTTTCAATGCTTTTATTTGGTTTAAATAAATTAAGGTTATGTCTTAATAAATAAATATTAAAATAAATATATTAATTATGGTATTGTGCAAACAAAATTAAAATGGAAGATTAAATTAATAAATTAAATATTTTAATTGTTGATTTATTGTGAGCAACTATTAAGGTATGGTTAAATTATAAGAAAAATAATAATAATAATGAGGTAGTTGACGATAGTGGGAAATTAAATAAAATAATTAATTTAAAGAAGAGGGTTGCATGCATCAACGGGAAGGAAGAGTAGTTAATAAATTGGTTAATTGGCTAAAAGAAAAGGGGATTTTTGCATATTTTCTGGAAACTAATCTTGTTTGCCTCTTCGAGTGAATAATTTTCTTGTTCTTGGAGGTTCTTCTCTAGTTTTTGGGGGAGGTTTTGAAATTGGGTTACTATATTGTTTGTTGAATCTTTGAAGAAGCTGAAGCTGCAAATTGTGGAGCTTGATCTCAACATCAATCCTTAGCTGGACTACTTGTTTAAACCAAGTTCCTTTGCTCACTATTCCTTAATTATTCTTAATCTTGAATTGAAGTAATTATTAAATGGAATTTCTGGAAGATTTTGGGTGCTCACTATAAAATTTCCTCGTGTGTATTGTGTAAAATATTGTTTAATTACTTTCTTGAAGGTTTTAAATATACCCGTTGTGTGTATATATGTCAGTCATTGTATTCTTTTGTGAGTCCTCAAGCTTCATTTCTTGTCATTTTCTCTGTGGGCAACCTGTATATACTTGGAATTCGATTTGTAGCTATGCCCACAGATGTACAAATATTGTGTTAGCCATTCAAACACATTTGGAATTGTTTCCTATGGCGGCAGATAAATATTTGATTTTCTTCACTACCGTGTCTTAAGTAAAATTATGGAATATGATATTACCTTGCTGCCTTCAGCCATCAAGCCAATTTCTTCAACTTTGCATTCAATCTTTGTGTTGGTGGTGTGAACTATCTTTACACAAAATCATATACCTTTTATGGCTTCCAAGCTGTAGCTTCAAGGTATCGTTTATCCCTCTCCTAGCGCCCTATCCTTCTCACTGCGTTGTGTTTTGTGATTGACTTATTTCCTGTTTGATATCGTGGGTCCTTTCCTTGCTTAAGTTCATGTGTTAGACAGTCAAAATTATCCTTAAAATGTATGTCAGGCATTCTTTTGGCAATGATTATGAATGGAAATCCGTTCTTTACAAGTCCGCAAATTCGAGTTGTGTGGTAATCAAGTTTGATTACCAGTTGTCTATTGGTTTCAATTTAATTTGATGCTAAAAGTATGAGTGTCGTTTGAAGTATATCACTCTAACTTAGGTGTTCGATGGTAAAATTTTAACTTGGTTTTTATAGCACTGTTCTATGTGTTATTTGAAAGTGTTTGTATGTGTATTCACCATGGGTCAAATAAATACATGCGTGTTTATGCGCCATGCAGTGAGCTTGTGTTTCGATCATGTTTTTGTTATATATATAAGCACATGTGTGTGTGTAAACAGTTATATAATATTCTATTTACTATTAGTAACAATAGGTTGTGAATATGGATACACTTGCCTTCAATGATATATATACATATATGTGTATATCTATATATACATATATACATAAATATAGTTAAATCTGTATATATATACATATATACATATACATACACATATATGTATATGTATTCATGTGTTAATATTCTGATTATTATTTGTGACAACAAGTTGAGTATGAATACATTTGCTTTCATTGATCTATACATATGTGTGTGTATATATATATATATATATATATATATATATATATATATATATATATATATATATATATATATATATATAGATTCATCTGTATATATATACATACGCATATATGTATATGTATACTTGAATTAAAACATAGGATGAGGTTGTTTATTTCAAATTGGAAGATCCAACAAATAAGTAACTTAGGTACTTCTTTTTTTATATTTGAACAATGAATTCTATTGCGATTACTTAATAGAACTAATGTTAAATCCACTATGTATTTTAAGATTGTGTTAATGGAGTTGTGTATAAGATGTATAATTTTGCTATTGGAGATTGGGATATTATTGTTCTGGCTCTTAAGTTGAGTACTTTTGTGCTTTGTGGTTATGGGGATCTTCTAGAAGCTTGGGTAATTATGTTATTAACTAAATCATTGTGTTCAATCCTTTAATTGAGTAATGCTATACTTGCGATGTGTTGATGAGGTTCTTAGCCATAAAATTATTATTTATTAATATGGTTATATTTGAGAGAAAGATCGTCCATGCCTTGCTCGGGTTATATACTTTGTGGTTTTTCGTTTAGTGTACATGATAGCTTTACCTTGTTGATTTTATTGGATCTCCTAGCTACTAGTAGGGGGAGTGGCTCTCAGTGGGGTTCAACATACAAAGTGGCACCAGGGCAACCCATGTGGGAGTTTCTTAATTTAGTGATAACTAAAAATGAATTAGGGGGATGAGTATTTTACACATTAATCAAGATAAGTTAATGTCTCGCCCATGCCTGCAGTGCTCGTTTAGGCTAAGGATGGGTTAAGAAGGCCTGGTTGGCAAGACCAACTTCCTTGTCCTCATGAAAGGAATATTGGTTCGACATGTGTCACCTTATGGGGCCGATGCCTAGTGAGAGGTTGTCAGGGTAGCCATAGATGGGAGTCGACGTCTAGTGAGTGACTATCAGGGTAACCCAAATCAGGACCATGTGACATTCTTCCTTTTGTAGACTAGTACTCCCTTGTTAGTTTTCTTCCCTTGGTGTGTGATGTCCTCTAGAAGCAGTGTATGATCTTTTGTGTTGTTAAGTTGTTGCAGTGACAATTGTCCTTTGTTTAGTCTTGTTATGTCAGTTTGTGGTCACCTTGTTGTTATTGTGGTGGTGGGACCTTATTGCTATCTCCTAGCATGGGGGGTGGGCCTTAGGGTTCCACATGGTCAGGTGGAATGTGCCTTGTACTCCATTGGGTCCTCCTTGATATTGATCATTCATGTGGCGGCTATTCTTGGTGATATGGACTTCTGCACTTGTTCCAGTTCAAGTGGAATTTTTTACATTTACTTGTATTGAATTGAAAACATAGGTATCGTGCATTGTAACTCAGACGTATTTTCTTCCCTATTGATCGTAAGGAAGCACTATTTTAAAATTTAATGTTGTAATTATTTGTGAACTCTCTCTTATTATGGATAATGTGAACAATGTATCTTGCATATGTGAATTAATTAAATGATCTTTGATGTTGTGATTTTGATGACATGAGATGGATGTTCATATTGTTGATCATATAATGTGATGGATTTAAATGTACTCTTAAATGATAGACAAACGGGTGTGTGCAAGAAGTTGAGTCCACTTTTTGGCCAAAAAGTGGAAGTGTTTTTCTTGATTTTCAGAATTTGACACATTTGACCTTAAAATTTGAAGCACTTAGAGATGAAATCTTTAAAAAAGTCACTAATCATAAAATGTAGTGCTCGGAGTCTAGTTTCCAAATATGTAATTTATTTCAATACCCAGATTGTACAAATTGATTTTTAATAGGAATTTCTAAAAACCACTGTTCAAAAGTCATTTTTTTTTTATCCATTTTACCATTTTTCTAAATCCTTTTGGGAAAATTTTTATGACTCACTGAAGCTTGTTCTTGATATTTTTTTGTAATTTTTTATTGAATATTTTTTTTTTGTTAAATTTTTATTAGGTGGATTTGTCGTTTTGAAAAATTGTTGTGAATGACATGCATAAGATGACCTAAACTTATCATTTTTTTTATTTTTATTTTTTAAATTGAAAAGAATTGTCTGAAGTTTGTTCTCGTGCAGTCCGTTTGTCAAAATGTTATGTTGATCAAAAGTTATTAAAATAGTAAAAAACCTTGATATTTAAAGTTTATGGACCAATTTTATTAGAAATTAATTGAAAAATAGAAAAAATAATCCAATTGCAAAAAAAATTACATATTTAGAATTTGCATTGTTTCATCTAAAATGGGTTTTAATTTCGTCAGAAAATTCTGCAAAAAAGGTCATCAGCCATATGTCCAAAGTCGGTATTTTATTTTGACATTGTTAGGACCTTCAACTTGCAGATCAAACCAGGTTGAAGGCTTAGGTTCAGACTTCCAATGCTTTTCCCGAACTAAAAACCTAGGAAAAAACCCGACCACAATGTAAAAAAAAATCAAATTTTTAAAAACAGGATCCCGAATATAAAACGGGATCCCGTCTTATAATCGGGATCTCATTCCCTATTCGACAATATTCGGACCGTTGTAAAGGAAACAGGATCCCATTTCATAAACGGGATCCCATTTCTTGGCCAACAGTTCCGACATTCAATGCTGATGAACGGGATCCCGATTATAGAATGGGATCCCGCTTCTTATAGACGGGATCCCAGTTTTATAAGCGGGATCCCATTTTATAGTAAGCGGGATCTTGTTTATTTTATTTAAATACATTGCAAAAAATTACTGTGAAGTCTACAACTTCAAATGTACGGCCGAGAGCAGTAAAAGTAAATAATTTTTCATAAGCTATTGTATTTACAGGTGGTGAACTTGATTTTTAGTTGATTTTATCAAACAGGGCATCATCTACACCATTTTTGAAGTGGAATTGTGTTATTTTTTTGCTTGTTTAGAGGAACAAAAGGTTTCAATTTGCAATATGGATTGAATTTTTCAAAGGAGGCATGAAGAAAACAAATTTTAAAGTGGAATTGTGGTAGTTTTCTACTTGTTTTGAGGAACACAAGAGGAAGAATTTTGTCCTAATAGGTATTCAACTTCCAATTTGGATTGAATATTTTAAAGTATTTCACTATTAACATTCATTTGTGCTTGATAATTTTATAATTATGGGAGATAAAGCTCGTAATAAAAGAAGGAAGACATTGACTCCTCAAGAAGTTGAAGCAAATAGAGAAAAAGTGAGACAAAGAGAAAGAGAAAGAAGAATGAGAATGAAATCAATGAATGATGGTGGAGAAACCAATTTAACAACTATTGAAGATGAAAACATTGAGGATACCATGGTTGTAGATGAAGCTAATTTGCAAGGAGTCAATTTGGAGAATAATATGATTATACAAACAAGTCCTACTATGTCTTCAAATCCCTCTTTGAATGCTATGGAGAATGTTTCAATATGCACAAATCCAGGTACATCTTCAAATCCACATGTTAGTGAAATGGTAAATTTGTATGTAGAAGTTTTACAAGATGCTAGACTTAATGATGTTGACATTGACAATATTCAAAGAGATGAAACTTTTATAGAATTTGTTGAAAACAAAAAAGAAAAATCTTTTGTTGCAAATGAAAATCAAAATGATCATTTTCTTGAAAATAAAACAAAACCTATATTTTTGATGAAAATGAAAATGAAAATGAAAACCGTTTTGTTGATGAAAATGAAGATGAAAATGAAAATGAAAACCATTTTGTTGATGAAAATGAAAATGAAAATGAAAATGAAAACCGTTTTGTTGATGAAAATGAAGATGAAAATGAAATGAAAACCGTTTTGTTGATGAAAAATGAAAATGAAAATGAAATGAAAAAACCCTTTTGTTGATGAAAATGAAGATGAAAATGTAAATGAAAATGAAGATGAAGATGAAAATGAAGATGAAAATCTAGAATGTGATGTTGAATTTAATGAAAATACTTTTTTTTAAATTGGAAATGGTGTTTTCGATAATCTTCTTGGTCAAATTTCTTGGAGGCAAATAAGAACACGTGTGAATAGAATATACACCAAATTATTTTATCGTAAAAAAATTGCATTTCAATGTCAACTAATGATGCAATTGATGAGAATGAAAAAAATGAGGAAAGTAATGAAAAGGTTAGGATTTTATGTTAAACCAAAAAGAAAATATCAATGATTAAAACATGTTATGTCTACTGTTGCTAGTGCCATTCAATCTATTGGGAAAAATAGTCGATCTAAAGATAAAAACATAGCAAGAAGAGCTATAACTACTACTATAGTTAATAAAGCAACTTTGAATAAAAGAATGGTAATCAATATTAGTGAAGTTTTAAAAATGCATCCTAAAACATTACTAAGAGCGGAAAAAGAAGAGAAAGTATAGAAAATTATTCTATCAATCAATGTTGGAGTTTCAGTGGACGACTACCGAGGTCTGATATAAAATTGAATGTTGAAATTAAATCTTTGATCGAAAAATATTAGCATGATAATACTAGGGTTTCATCTAATGCTAGAGATGTTTTAAAATTAAGGGTGGGGTCCAAAGCTTGCGATCCTCACCCAAAACACCTATTAGATACAACACAAACTGAATTTTATAGAAAATTTTGTAGCAATTCAGTGTTACCTGGTAATATTAAAATAAGTCAAAGGTCTTTTGAAAAATGTAAACCCTGGTATGTACAAATTAATAAGCAACAAATATCTTGTTGTTGTAAAATACTTGTTCAATTTCGTTATTTTTATGATGTTTTTCGATATATACGTTGTACCTTACATAGTAACATGATTATACAGGATTGTGGTATTGATATGCCACCTAAAGCAATAAGAGAGTTTATTTTAGGTTTGTTTTGTGAAAAATCTAATGATAAATTATTTTATTTAAGTTCTTGTATTTCTAGGCAATGCATTAACTGTGGAAATCTTTCATTTTTAAGAATTTGTTTGCATGAAAGTGTTGATCATGATTTTTGGACAACAATTAGTAGATGTCAAAAGATTTAGGAATGTTCACTATTCTTTAAAAGATGGAAAAATAGGAAAGCGTTGTGATTTAGTTACAGAAAAAGTTAGTGTGCATGTATTTATGAGTGAATTTAAGAATAAAATTGTACCAAAATATGTCATGCACTTTGAACATGCTCGATGGCTTGATGGCCAATTTCGCGCATGTAGAAACACATTTCCAATTGGTACTATACTTTCAGTGGTTGATTTTGTGGAGAATTATACCTCCGCAAGAGGAAATTCAATCAATATTATAATTCAATGCAAGTAGCTATGTTTGTCCATATTGTTTATAGACATGCAGATGATAGTAACGAGGATGATAGAATTTGAGGGAGTATCATTTTATTTGAGTGACAATCGGTTACACTCATCAGAGTTTGTTCAATATTGTTTTAGTATATTTTATAAAAATTTAAGAGAAAGAGGAATCCATATGAAAGAACACCTCATATGGAATAATTGTAAGTTCAAAATGCTAGAATGTTCTATTGGTTAAGTAGGGTTGGAACTTAATGTCCAACATATATGGGTTTTGGAAAGGTCTATTGGTTAGAAATTAGAGGGTTAACAAAGACTTAATAATCTGATATATATGGAGTTTTTTGAAATTTGGGCATGAGTAAAGAGAGGGAACATGATGGAGAGATTAGCGTGTGTCAAAAAGAATTCTTGCTAGAGAACAATTAAAATTCAAGGATTCAGTAAAATTTAAAAATGCACATGAGATTGTGGATTGGTGTAATAGAAGATTATATGCACCTGGTTTGAGTGATTACTCTACAGTTCATCGATTCTTTTGGTTGGTGGAAGAAGAAAACATTGTATCTAGAGTTGATTGTGAGACAATTAGTGGATCTACTAGATGGCATTCATTTAGGAGTGCGACAACAAACACATGGACTATTTGGACAAGGGAGCTTGCATGTTTTTCCATTTTTGTATCTCAAGATATTGGGAAACTTGTGAAAATATAGAATGGGTTGAATAGTGGGAGCAAA